>CM076584.1:624995768-625427464 GCA_034641835.2 Pinus albicaulis | reverse complement strand
TACAAAAAACTTGCCTTTTTTTATTTTCTTGATGTAAACAATGTTACCGATGAAATAGGTAACCTCACTGCTCCATTCAAAAGCTCGCTTCTCCCCGTACTCTTTGTATGTCATTCTTGATGTGTTATCAGTATTTTTGTTACTTTATCTCTTGTCAGTCATTTCTTTATCAATTTGAAACCTGTACCATATCATTCATTAATATATTTATAAATAAATTCTCAAAATTTCAGGTAGAAAATAAATCTCAAGACATTGGTGCACCTTTCATGAGGTACGCATTGCAGCCGGTGCGTGGGGATATTAAAAACGCACCGCAAAATAGTATAATAGACCGTACGGTGCATTGGGTATTATAAACGCACCGCAAAAATAGTGTAATACACCGTACGGTGCGTGGGGTATTATAAATGCACCGCAAAAACAGTGTAATACACCGTACGGTGCTATCCTTGTTAAATGGAGCACCGACGCCCTATTTCAGATATGGCACACGGATTTAGAAAACTTGTTTTCAATTTTTTTATTACACAGTACTTGCGTGGTGCGTTGTATAATACAACGCACCGGTGCAGTAGGGTACGCAGGGCGCACCGATAAAGAAAAATCCATTTTTTCCAAAAATTCACGCAATGTGCTCCATAGTGCCCTCGTGCTCTCTTGTTCCGGATGCATCGCTTACCACCTCCTCTCATTTGAAAATTTTAGCAAAAATAGTGAAATATTGAAAAGTGTTTAGTATTTAAGGAATTATTTTATGAAATTAGATTTTCGAAAATATTTTGCTGCACATTTTTCAAATTGACTTCTTCTTCTTTTTTTTCTTCTTCTTTTCACTTAAAGAAAATAGAGTTGCATTTTTTTTTTATTTGCGTTTATTCGTGGCCGGTGCAGAAGAGTTGTAGGCTTAGGATGCGTCTTCGTAATACGACGCCTTTGGTACGTGTTATGATGATAAGCACACAGTGTGTAACGTTCTTTTTTTTGTATACGAAGATGTAATAAAATAATAAGTAATTCTAAAGTACATGAATTTATTTTCATTATTTTCTAAACTGTATTATGTTACAAAAATTCGTATTATTCTAGATTTGTTATTTTACAATTATTTGCAAATTTACAAATTTAAATATTTTAATAAAATCATTTCACATTAATAGAATTAAAATTTTACAAATATTTTATATACAATTACAATTAGAATTACAATTACAATTACAATTACAATTTTACATTAATTTCACATACATGAATTACAATTACAATTTCAATTGTACATACAAGTACATTTACAATTTTACATAGAATTACATTTACATTTACAATTACAATTTTACAAATTTTTTACATACAATTCAATTAAAATTACAATTACAAATACAATTAAAATTTTGGAATTTTACATACAATTAGAATTACAATTACAATTTTACAATTTTTCATATATACAACTACAATTATTTCACAATAAATTAAATATTAAAATTACAATTAAAATTTTACATTAAATATTTTACATACAATTACAGTTAAAATCACAATTAGTACAAATACAAATACAATTTTACAATTTTACATACAATTAAAATTTCAATTTCAATTACAATCATGACATAATATTTAATAAATATCATGGTCATTTAATATTAAATTAATTAATAAACATCACCACGATCATGATAACCATCGTACAAACATCATATTCGACTAAAAAATACATTGAAACATCAAATTAACATTATATATTAACATCATCACAACACAAACATCAAATATACATCTCATGTCAAATAACTCATGCTATCACATATACACATGTATCTGCAAGCTAAACATTAAATGAACATATCTAACATGACCTAACAATGTGCACCACATCATGATGATCACCAACATGTAAATTAAGTACAACTACAACATGAACATAAAATACATGGACCATATATATATATATATATATATATATATATATATATATAATGTTAAAAATATAAAACTATAATATAAATTTCATGGATCAGTTTGTGGTAGTATAACAACATCAATAGCAGTACAAGTGGAGGCCTGCTCAGTAAAGGGTGTAGCCTCGACGGTCGATGGTCGAGCCTGCTCATGATCATGATCACTAGTACTGATGGATGAATCAGGCGCTGGTGGTAGTACAACATCAATATAAGCAGTAGTAGTGGAGGTCTGCTCAGTCAATAGTGCAGCCTCGACGGTCGATGGTCCAGCCTGCTGATGATCATGACTAGTACTGATGGATGTCGTAGTCAGTTGACTAGACATGGCCGATGGTCCAACCTCATCTCCATGATGACTGCTAGATGTTGTTAGTGGAGCCTCATGCTCATCAGGTGCGGTGCAAGATGAACGATCATGAGATGATGAGTCGCTGCTCGCAGACTGTCCATCACGTGTCGCGGCTCGACTACGCCTATAGCTACGGATAGTCCTCCTCAGTCGCGTAACAAGCGGCGCGCTCCCCTCCTGGCCCTTCACCGCATCAAATTTTGTACATGTCAACAGCGACACCTCTCACATTTTATGTGGCTTTATCATGTTGGCTTATGTATCTACAGCAATAGTGGGCACGATGCCCGCCTCCATGATCAATACAACGAGTTGGTTCGCACCCAATCCATCTATATCTGATCTCGAGCACCCTATCAATTTTAGGCGATGTTGGTGCATCAACGAGAACATGTCTCTCTCTTGCAAGCCTCGTCCTAATCATGATCATCTCAGCGCCATTCCTGCGTGTGTCAAAGATCCAGCATTCATTCAAGGAATCCAACTGTCTCCATCAAAAAAATGATAACCAAACCTGCCCAATACCACCCAACAATAATTAGAAAATTCCATTACACAATTTAATAAAGACAAGTTAAATAACATGTTAGAATAAATATAAATAAAACAGTTATATTACCTCTATCATCTGGTAGCTCATCATCTATGAAGAGGATGTTGGGACACCCTTGCCAATCTAATCCGGCATAAGGACATGGCACCATAATGAAGGGATGCAACCCGTCAACACTGGCTAGTAAGTCCAGTGAATCATGTGATATCCTAGCTAGAAACATAGTGTCTCCCCTCTTGGGCATCATCTTCCCCCACATGTGCATCCGGGCCTCAAACATCGGCCTACGAGGCTGTCGAACAAAACTAGGTCTCATCTTTGGAAACCTCTCAAAAAATAAACAAAACAGCTCTGAAGAAAAAGGGAAGTTGACCCTCCTTGTGCATGAGCACGACATCTATCTAAGGCTGTACAAAACTACCGCAAAAAAATGGCAGACCACCTGAAAAGTCGCGGTTGTTGTACTAAAGAATCAACATAATATAAAAGTGAGCAACTAATGCATTTCCCGTCACTGGCATTGTGCGAAATGGTCGAAATGATAATTGAGAGGCACTGCACGTCCTGTCTACCAAATGCACCTATATGTAACTGACCTCCAGGTACCTGAAACTCTGAAGGAGACAGTACATGTGCTCCAATGTATCTCTGGGAGTAAACTAACTGACTCCTTGCTACACAGCCAGCTGACACGTCTGGGAATGAGGGAAAATCTAACCCTCTCCTCGATAGTCCTGTAATAAAATAAATATCCTCCTTAGTGGGTGTGTAACACTGGTCATGACCAACCTGGAAAGCTTGTCGGTGGGCATTCCACCTGCGGATAAGATATCTCAGAAACACACTATGGGCCTTTAGGGAAGTAGCCTCCTCATAGAACTTGAGGAGACCTACCTGCCTAAGGATCCCCTGGGTATCTGCTATAATAGGGTGAGGGTATGCATCTCTCTCCCTCTCTCAGGCCTCCCATTGGCGAATCATGTCATACTGTTTTGCTTGTTGTTGCTGCTTTTCCTCCTCTTCTCTCTGAATCATTGACATATTAAATAATATTTTTTTTAATTAAAACAAACATGTATTTAGGAATACACACACACACACACATTTTTTTTTTGAAAAAAAAAAAAGACCAGTCGGTGCGCCAAAAAAACAGTCACGCACCGATTCCGGTGCGGCTTAAGTTTGTGGCGCACCGCAAGCGGTGCCCCTAATGAAATACAACGCACCGGCCTCGATGCAGTTGTCTTTTTTTCAAGCACCGTTGACTATATCTAAGGTCAGAATAGCAGTGCGCTGACTGAAATATACGCCCCGGAGTGTATAGTTGTGTCAGCGCACCGACTTCATGACAATTACATAGTCGATGGTGTAGTCTTTTACCCAGCCGCACTATTGACCCTTTCAGAATGCCAAATGCGGTGCACTGACATACATTGGGGCAAATAATTCCGTCAACGCACCGTACTGTGATTCCCATGGTCAACGGTGCGCCTAGCTAAATGTGCGCACAACATTCTATTTTATTTTTAATTTAAAATTATGCAGGGCGCCTTTCGGTACCGCTCCAGAAACGGTGCGGATACCGTTAGCACTGGTGGCATTGCAGCCTGTAAATTTTACAGGCAACACCGTTATCCGGTGCGAGCCGAACCACTCAGGCGCATTGCGCGAAATTTTTCTTTTCTTTTCTTTTTAATGGTTATTTTTAAGGTTATTTCAAATTCTAATCCACTAAAAGGCTTAATTATGGAAAAACTAGAAAAATACCTATACATTTCGCCGTCGAGGAGACATATTGGCTGTAAAATTTGTAAAAGAAAAATTGCCCACCATTTTTCAAAATGCAAGTTGGAGATTGGTGGCCAATACAGAGCATAAGTGCATGCAATGGGTGCAATGAGAGCACCGATGTCAGGGTGGCTCAGAGAAGGGGAAATGGCACCGGTGCTTGAGAGCTTTGGAGCACTGAGGAAAGTGAAAAATGCGGTTTTTTGGCTATAATTTTTTTTGGTGCGCAGGGTTTTATAGGCACACCAGTACGCTTACTTACAACCGCACCGGACGGTGTCAGATTTGGCGCATTGTTTATGATGCATCAGAGTGGTTCCCTAACACCGCACCGAGATGTTTCAGTTTTGGCGCGATGTTTTGATGATGCACCGGGGTGGATGTTGTGAAACCAACTCCAAAAAGAGAAGAAAAGAGATATCAACGCCTTAGAAATAAGCCACTTCAAGGGGGGCAACCTACAATACATTACATGAATGAACAATTCTTAGATGATTCAAATTACAAAACCTCCTTTATATATATAGGATTCCATGGGGCCACAATGTAATCCTAGTGGGCCATAATGTAATCCCAACCGACCTAACAATAATAATTTAAGGGCACAATAATAACAATATGGGGGTTACAAGGGTACAATAATAACAATAAGGGGGTTACACTAACAACAATAAAGGACTATACTAGTAATATAGGGACCTAACATGCCCCTCTCCTTCAAAAAAGTGTTGTCCTCAACGCTTGAGTAGCTCTAGGTGCTTCTGTATAAAATTCTCATCCTCCCATGTAGAATATTCAGTGGGTAAGTTCTTCCACTTGATGAGATACTACGAAATTTTTCAACGATGTTCCTCGAGTTGCGGCTTCGCACTCTAAAAGAAATTCAGCTATATCCTTCGTAGAAAAGAAAAAGTTATAGCGAAAATCCCGATGACTTTCATTTGGAACTAACATTATAGAATCTCAAGCTCCAGTGCAAATTTTGTGGGAAACTAGCTCCAAAAGAGAAGAAAAGAGATATAAACGCCTTAGAAATGAGCCCCTTCGAAGGGGAAACCTCCAATACATTACATAAATGAACAATTCTTGGATGATACAATTTACAAAACCTCCTTTCTATATATAGGAGTCCATGGGGCCATAATGTAATCCTAGTGGGCCACAATGTAATTCTAGCCGACCTAACAATAATAATTTAAGGGCATAATAATAACAATATGGGGGTTACAAGGGTACAATAATAACAATAAGGGGGTTACACTAACAACAATAAGGGACTATACTAGTAATATAGGGACCTAACAGTGGAATATTTGTAAAGCACCGGTGCAGAATAGTCGTAAAGCACCGGTTTTTTGGCCTTAATTTTTTTTTTTTTAAATTTAATGCTATTCCGGTGCGTGATTTTTATAGGCGCACCGGTGGTCTTGGATAAGAACGCACCAGCACGTTTCTGTTTTGGCACGGTGTTTTATGATGCACCGACACGAAAGAGTAGTGAAGCACCTATGCGTTACCGTAATAGGACGCACCGGGCGGGTGTGTACGTCGCACGTGTTGTCCTGTGTGCCAATGTTTTGTGCGCATCAATGCGTTCTATGGTAGAGCGCACTGGTAATTGAGAGCTCAGGAGCATTGGAAAAATGAAAAATTCGGGTTTTTTGTTGTAAATTGTTATTATTATTTAACCCTTTACCGGTGCGCGTGGTTTATAGGCGCACCAGTTCTGTTTCTTACGAACACATCGGTTGGTTTGTGTTTTTGCGCGTTGTTTTATGATGCACCGGTGCGGTTTCTTTCTATCGCACCGGGTGGTTTCAGTTTTGGTGCAGTGTATTATAATGCACCGACGCGGAATAGTTGTGACGCACCAGTGCTATAGAATAATACGACACACCGGGTGGGTGTGTACGGAGTGCACGGTGTCCGGTGTGCCAATGTTTTTGTGTGCACCGGTGCTTTCGTGATTCCAGAGCACCAGGGCGACGTTTAATGATAAGCGCACCGAGTGGAAAACATCTGCAAAACCCTCCGCCCGCCAACCTCCTCTAGTAACCTCCACTAGAAATGGATGTATGGGGTATTTTTTTTGTGGGGTTCCTCAAAAACCTCCGCTAGAAGGTCTTTTCCTTGTAGTGTAAGAATATTTCCTCTTGAGTTTTACGAGAAAATGTGCTAGTTATTATGTGATTTTAATGGTTGTTCTATCATTGTTAATATGTTGGTTATAAGCATGGTTTTGTGACAGAATTTAGTTATGGCTCTCGTCATGTTTTGGTGAGTAAATGAAATTTTAATGAATTCATAACCTAATAGATGATTTTTCAACTATTATGAGAGGGCATCAAACCTTCTTGACGATTCTCAGATAAGTATGAGACCCCTATGTTCAAATGTGTATTTATGACCTGTACATTACATGTTCATGATGTGTTTGACAGAATGTGCGTCATGGTTAGGCTTGGTAGGTCAAGTTCTTGACTAATTTTTGTGTTATAAGATTTAACCTTCTGTCATTTATGGTTTTGTAAAGTTTCATCAAGTTCTGGAAGTGACCTGGAGTCTAGCCCTAAAAAGGTGGCATGAATTTTGCAGTAGCAAGCATAGAACTATGAAATTGAGACCACAGTCATACCCTTGTAGGCTTATGCATGCGACTGGAGGTCTACAATCACATGGATGCAGGCAGCTTGTGCATGTGACTAGGATTCCAAGTCAGTGAAAAAGAAATTTAGCCTAGGGTTTGGGTACCTGGAAGGGTGGTTTATCACTTGGGGGTCCTGTAGCACCTAAGGGAAGCCACTTAGGTTTTGTTTTGTCGATTCCACTTCCTTAAGGTGATATAGGAGGTTGAATCATATCATAGTAACTCTTCGTCACATATTTACCCTGTTGGATTGGTGAACTTGGGTAAGTGTGGGAGGAGGGTGTTACACATTCACATGTGCATACATGCATCATTAACATTATTACTTATGATTCCAATATATGTGGGGGATTAAAGGCTAGGCTATTATAGATGCCAATAACTCTAAATCACCCACATCAATTTATTTTTTAATTATAAATATCAGGTTTCCATTAATTTACAATTGCACTTATCTAGTTGATTTTCTAATTCAATCCAACAAACTTGGCGATTGTTGAAGCCATACACATCTGATGCTTCATCCCCATGGTTGTGCATAGTGAATAGAAGGATGAAGGAGGGCCGTTTACTAAAATTTATCTCCCTAGAGAGATATACATTACCAACCACCATTCCCCACAATTGTATGTTATTGTTAGGTCAAATTTGAGTTTGTATGTGGGCCATAGAGGGTGCATGTAACCTTTGAAATTGTCTTCATTTCCTAGAGGATGAATGAAAAGGTGGTTGGTCTTGTGCTTAGAGATGTTGGATCACGAGTTGGCGATGGTTTGTATAATCAAGACAATGATCAAAGGAAACCACAAAGTCTTTGTCTTCCTAATGATTGGGAATTTATGGTTCTTTTCATTTGGTATATCATACATTTCCATACATATGTATTGTGAGGTTTTGTCTTAATCAAATTTCCATGTAGCAATCTAATGTAAATTTAATTTATTGTCATAAACTTCCCATGTAACTATCTAATATATGTTTAATTTATTGTCATCTCATATTATTGAAATGGCGCGAAATTTAATTGGAGCTTGATTGTCGAGTTAAGAATAACTATTGAGATGAGTTTGATTTACATCTAAACATTGCATGGGAGAATTATCAGAGGGCAAGCTACAAAAGGAGATTAATATTGTGATTGACATCTCAATCTTGAGAACCCTTATAGGAATTAGAGAGTTGTATAAAGTTATTCTTGTGAACAACATTTATAATTGGCCACTACAACTCAACAATAAGCACATATTTACATTCCCATCTCCTTCTAGTTGAGTCAAAACTCCATTGAAGACCATTGCGAAGATCAAACTAATCATTCCATTAATTGATGGAGCATACACTTACCAATTGTAAATTTATTGGGCTATGTTTTTCACATTTGGAGTGCACACACACACACACACACACATACATGTGAGAAATACCTTGTATTGGAAGTCTAATTTTGAAGCTTGAGTACATACACATGGTGATTATAAGTGAAGGTTCATTGATGCAATTTTTTTTAATTTTAATCCATAGTATAACAAGTTGGTAACATTGATTGAAATGACCCTTCCTTTGTCAACTAGGACATAGTAAATCTTGGTTTATGGTGTATTGGTTAATGGGAGGGTTGGGATGAGTTGATATCCAATACATGGTTTCCTTTCACAATATATGTTGTATGTGAGGTAATTGGGTTGGAAACAAAGGATTGTAAATAAAACCATATTGTTGCAAAATATATGCATTCTCAATTACATTGACAACAGAAGTCTTGTAGCCATTTTGAAGACAAATTCCTTTGTATAAACTAAGGAACATAAAAAAAAATTAGTTTCACATAGCATTTGTGTTGATGAAGTAAATGGGCTACATGTCTTTCATTTACAAATCAATTTCAATAATAATACAATGCAGATTGGTTTAGTGAATTAATCTCACTAATCATATACTACCAAAACCCTTTAACCCTTTAATGTATGGGTTACAACAATGACACAATTGAAAATAAGATAGTGTGATGCATTCATTTCAACATTACTACCATGCAAAATGATCTTGTGCTTTAATTTCAACAACCATGTAATGTAATTAAACGATTTATTCATTAATTTTACAATAAACAATCCAACACCTTGATCCAATGATGCAATGTAAAACAATCCAATGTAATGATTATAATGACAAGGCACCTCAAAACTAAACAATTATATTAACTATAAAGGGATACACTTCAACATTAGTGTCTTAAAAAGATGGGAAGATGGGGTGAGTGGATATAGAATGAGAACAAATATTTAGTAAAGTTAAATAGAAATACAAGACAAATAATAAAAAGAAAAAGAAAGATATAATACAAGACAAATAATAAAGAATATTTATAAACATTATAGGAAAATACAGTCATGGTATTATTAAGTGTAATTATATTATATTATTTTCCTAACATGGTATTATTAAGTGTAATTATATTATATTTAACTTAATTTTGTTTGGTTACATGCTATTAGTTTAAATTCATCTCAACAACAAAAATATTATAAATTAAAAAAAAAAATACTAACATATATTATTACTTGCAATTATATTATATTCAATTCAATTTTGTCTAATTAAATGTCATTATAATTAGTCTAAATTCATCTCATTACAATTAGTCTAAATTCATCTCATCAACAACAAATGCATCAAAATATATATATATATATATATATATATATATATATATATATATATATATATATATATAATAATTATTAAACAACTAAATATAAAAAAACACAATTCTTAAAAATTATAATTAAAAATAATAACAAAACCATTTTAAATATAAACATCTATTTTAAAACTTTCTAACAAAATTAAGAAAAATTTAATAAATCATCTAAATATAAAACTACTTAAACTAATAATATATCAAACCTAGCACTTAAAATGTCTATATATTACACAACATTAAAAATGAATTTATAATATTATTAAAAATTATTTAAATATAAAACCATCTAAATATATGACCACTTAAAATAATAATATGTAAAACCTTGTATTCAAAATATTGATTATACTAGTATTAAAGATTATTTAAATATAAAATTATTTAATTTGTTTTTTCAATAAAACGGGTAGCAATTTTTATTAATAAATCTGGAAATGGGCTATGTTTCTTACAAACATGGAGAGCTTAGTCTCAAAATTGTTCAACAGAATAACAAGCAAATACCCTATTGCTACCTCAAGAGGCATTCCCAGTTCCTCGTCACCGCCTACCCCAGGTTCCAAACCACGGACTGCAGCGCCAACGTTACCCTCTGCTAGAGGAGCAGAGGCATCACCGAAACTAAATTTTTTTTCAGCACAACCATGATGGCTGTCTCCACCTTCACTTCAATATCCTCCACATTGTGCCTTAAGTTCACAACACTTATAGTCAGGAGTTCCATGGATTTTTAGAGCAATTCCATACCCTTTCTGAGCCTAGACAATTGAGAATACACGAAGACCATATTCTCATTAATTTCCTTCACTACTTCCTTGATGACTTGCTTACAAGAGCTATCAACTATATCTTGTATATTCTCATTGTGCCCAGACTCCGTCGTGTTGTTGCCACTTCTGTTACCCGCTGATTCCATTTTTCTGGCAATTCTCCATTGCACCAGAGAAATCAAATGGTTGATTTGCTTCAACTGACACATATAAATGGTCGATGGTCATTCCCAAAATAAATTCCAATCTTGTCAACCTTAATTGAGTATTGTCTCTACACCATTTCCCTCCCTCTCCATCACCGCCAAATCCTGCTTGACTTGAAATGTGATGGTACCATACCTGCCCTTGATTGAAATCATATTTATTAACTGGGAGAATAACCAAGGTTCGAATGCCCACCCATTGATGTTCATGGCCACCTTTCTACTTCATTCCCACCTATGCATTAAATCCCAACCAACCTTCCCCTCTCCTGATGCTCTTCGTCGCATCCTTGGGACGCTGTCATTCTCCAATACTTGCATGTTCTCCAGAGGTCCCATACTCTAGCTGTACTTCAGATAGATTTTGTTATATAACGACATTATGGGATTTGATATATATCAATTATATTGTTGATTCTTATGGATCCTTGCTCTAGCTTCGCTCCAATGTTGGCTTGAGCGTCTGCCAACTGATTGTTGGCTCTTTTAACATGGAAAATTTTAAATTTTTCTTAGGAGATACATTATCCTTATGAGTATTAGAGAAGTTTCAGACTCGATGAGGTTCTCATGTTTGGTAAGTTTCAAACATTTTTGTATAACCACCATTGAATCACCAACAATGATCATATTTCTGATGCCTTTGGAGACATTGATTTTCAAACCTTGTGAGAGAGAGAGCGCTTCGGCTTGGTTGTTTGTGGCTTTGTTGAGTCCCCATGCGAACTTTAATTCAGTCTTTTCTTTGAGGTTTAAAAACACCCCTCCCGCTCCAACCTCCCCGTAAATATAAAATCATTTAATAAGTATGAAGCATAATCCGCTAAATAATTATATTTTATAATTTTTTTTTATTTACATAATGGGAAGGCTTATCATGACTTAGTTGTTAATTCATTACCCTTTATTCAAGGTTGTTATTTGTAAATTCATTGCCCTTATTCAAGGAAAACCACGTCACTTGGAATGACCCGCCACCACATCCTCTAGAATGACCCACCACCCCAAATCCCCTGGAATGACTCACTCTGAAAAATGCCTATCCATCTTGGATCGTTAACCTTTTTCTTTACATCTAACAAAAACTAAATCTTAACAATACAATTTAGGTCATACTCCATACTGGAGGACCATATATAAATTTAGCTACAAATCTATATAAATACCCTCTATACATTTATAATATTATTAATTTAAATAAAAAGATAAGAGATATAATATTGAAATCTATAATTAATTATTTGTATAAATAAAATTTCTAAATTGTAAATGTAACACAACCATATAAATTAAATGGATATCAATAGCCATCACAAGAATTTTGTGCTATTTAATTAGGCAGAAGGTGTTCTCTTTGCTGGAGTGGGGTGTGCAAACACTGTTCACTCCAGCCAATGAGAAGCTTTCTCTATCGCCTTTCCAACCAATTAGATTTCTCCATTTGATTATTCCCCAACCAATAAAATAAAAATTGGTCATCTGTTCAACTTATACTATTAGTCATTTGTCCAGCTTCCCTTCGCACACTTCGACGTTTCTTTTCACACTTTTGTAAAAATGCTAGTTTATTAGTTATTTCATTCATGTAACATTGAGAATTTGTAATGCTAGGCCATAGTGGAGATCACAAACACACCACATAAGTTTTGAAATAGAAGAATGCCCTGAAAACCTTTGATTACAATTACTAGATTCTATATACCACCATAAATATTCTCAAATTATTAATTTTAAACTATCTTTATATTTTTAATATAAAATATTGTGGCTGAAATAAACAACTCAACTCCTATCAACATAATATGGAAAATAAAGATGCCATTAAAAAACTTCCAAAACCTTCCACATAACAAGCAAGAGGGTTTTTAAAAAACTTTCAAAACAATTCCTATCAATATAATGTGGAAAAAAAAACATGTTATTAAAAAACTTTCAAAGCCTATTTTCTTCTACATATCGCTGCCACTATTTTACCAAATAAAACTATTTCATAAATGTCACAAAAACCAACATACAACTTATCTCTAGATACTTAAAACCTACATTACGAGAACCAGCTTACAACTTATCCCCAAAGACTTAAACCTACACAACTAGAAACACGAAAAGTTTACCATATCAGGGCAACTAAATTTTTTCAACTTATATTTAAAAATCATTTTCAACACTATAAAATTTAAAAACTAAAAACTAAAAATAAGTTCACGTGAAAAATGGGCTAAAGACGTTAATTTTCAGTTGTTTAAAGCAACATTTTAATTCCTGTGCTAGTCAGGCAGCAGCAATACCGGATGCTTAACACAACTTGGGAAATGGAATGATGATAATGACGTCGGGCAGGTTCTGGAGCTTTGAATTTATTTTACCCTAGAATCGGAACGGAATAAATTGGGATGAGAGATTGAACTGCACACCGAATATGATATAATAGCCGCTACTTCTTCCTTGAAAAAGAGGCGACAAACCGTATCACAAAGTTCGAAAATATCTCCATTGCTTAAAATTTAGGTCAAATCTGTACAGAAGGTGCCAAAGATAACTCCGCTTCTTTAGAATTGGTTGAAATATGTAAACCGCATGAAAACTGTGAAAAAATCTAAAAATTTAGGTCAAATCTGTAAAGAAGCTAGCAAAGATAACTCATTTTCTTTAGAATTAGTTGAAATATGTAATCCCGCATGAAAACTGTGAAAAAATCTACAACTATTTCCTTTTCTTTTAAAAAAGGTGTAATCTGTAAAAGAATGGCGACGAAGATTTTCATTTCTTCAAATTTTGGCTAAACCTGTAAAATAATGGTAAAAATATGTCCATTTATTCAAAGTTTCGCCAATACTGTAAAACAATAGCTAAAAATATATGCATTTCAAAATTTGGCGGAATCTGGAGAATCACTGTCAATTGATTACTATATTAAAGGTAAAGCATGTTGTTTAGTTCTTTTCGAGGCATCCGGTTCTTAACCATGGCCAAAAATATGGCCTTTTCAACTTGATTGGGCGACTTATCGAAGTCTTTAATCTTTCCGATAAACGTAGGTTCAGCTTGTGTGTACGACCTGGAAATGTAGTCAATGGAAGCGCCTGACCGCTCTAGTTTCACTGCCCCCTTTCGTTTGGATATAAATAGAGACGCTAGCTACCCTAACGTTAAAGAAATATCGGGTAAAGAGGGACGTCATTGACATCTCTTTCACGGATAATGTGCGAGCTGGCGAGAAGGCACTGGACTACAGGCTTTTTAAAGACTTGAGCTGATCTCATCAACATGGAATAAATACCCGCGGTCCGAAGCACATTGTTAGTGGACTTATTTCACAAATCGCGGCCTGGATAATTGTCCTCGACTGAACTCTTCGCACACGGTTTCCCGCGCAGTTGTCTGCCGGACTTGAGAAGGGCAGTACAGTTTGCTCTATAACAGACGCTGAGGCGGATCTATTCCCTAAATTCGCTCATGTAGGCTTTGCCAGAACAGTTCGAGTTCCTTGCGTGCTCCGTTTTAGATAACAGTTTTTCTTGGGGTTCTTGACGAGAAGATTTCTGGTTAGAGGTAATGGCGAGTGAGGCAGAGGCCGAACAAGTTCTGAATACCCCCGCCCAGGGCGCCGAAGTTGTTCCCGACGAACTTCCGGCTCCTGCAGGCTGGAAGAAGAAGGTCCGGTGTTTCTTACCTCTTTTTGCCCTTTTTCTCCTGCAAATTTTGATTGCTCCTCATTTCTTACTCTTTGTCAGTTGGAAGGGTATTATTCGTAGCAGGTTTTGATGAGTTTATTTTAGGCATTCGTTTGGAGAAGTTTTCTTCCAATTTGTCCTAGGGTTTCAGTGAACGAATTTGTTTTTGGTTTTTTTTTAATCTTATTATTAGTATTCCCCTTTGCTTAGTTGAAAAGCTATGTCTTTCCGGTTCCCTCATGAAGTTGATAAATTTTAAATATCTTTAGATAGCCGTGGCTTTGTTTTCGGAGCCAAAGTCAGCGGTTAAAACAAACTTGCAGCGGCAAGCCTTAGCTCTGGGCTTTCAAGTTTCCCCATTTCTTCCTAAAATTTTTCTTTGTACTGATCATTGGAATTTCTTGAAAGTTTCAAGCCATATTGCGAACTGATCTTAGGTTCTCAAAGTTTAAGGAAGCTGTAGTCCATTTTGATACGAGGGTTTCAGGCTCGGCAACCATTCTCTAGGGTTTTTTTGGGACTATGGCACTCCTAATATCCTCTTATCCGAAAAATTGCCGAAAAAAGTTTGACAGATAACACTATTCCTGGAAGAAGAATGACTTAAAGTGTGGGTTATCTTATGCACATTTTTCTTCGAAGTCCTGTATCGTAAACACTTCCAAGGTCAGGCGAGACCAAATTTTGCAAATATATTTATGCACTATTTTCGAGATAAAAGTTCATTACAAGCTTTCCAAGTGAGCATATAGGTCTGAAAGATGTCACCTATGAGAGGGAGACAGTTACGCACAAATAGAGAAATACTTCTAGAACAGTAGTGACGTAGACTGATGAATTATTAGTGTTCACCCCTTGCATGTTCCCTTAGTAACGGTTTTGCTGGATCTATTTGGGGGGAGGGGATTTGGAGAGTGTCACTGGTCTGTAGGAGTGCCAGAGCAAACAGTGAATAGATAAGGTGCTAGTGCGGGCCTCTCAAGTTACAATGAGAACGCAGGTGCTTGAAGATGGTGTTAAGCTTTCAGCCCAAAGCTTTGCCAACTCAAATACTTAAATTTTCTTGGGTGTCATTTCCAAAGGAAGCTATTGCCTTCCTGTCACAATGCAAATCGGAAATTTGGGTGGAAAATTTAAAAGATTAAGCCCTAACTAGCTGTCAAATAAATCCATGTCCTAAAGATTATTTATTGCTCTGTTGTTTAAGAATTTTTATAATGTAGATGCACAGTACAGGTTTTGGATTCATATATGAGCTGCTTTCCTGAATTTCTAAACTGATTGTAGAGATTCAATGGTATATCTTTTACTGTGCTGATATTCTGGAAATTCTTTTTCCAGCTTATTCCAAAGAAGGGTGGGACACCTAAAAAATATGAAGTTGTTTTTATCGCCCCAACAGATGAAGAATTCAAGACAAAGAAGGCACTAGAGCGGCACTTGAAGGCAAATCCAGGAGGGCCATCTATCTCTGAATTTGATTGGAGCACAGGTAAAGTTTGTTATTTTATCGGTTTTCCCTGATCTGAGCTATGTTCTTACATGTCTTTGTTTTTTTTGCCGTTTGAAATCCATACCCTTTTTGTGAGGATATTGGCATGTATCTTTTAGAAAACATAATTTGACATTTTTTTGGTACCATAGGTGAGGTAACACCAACAAGAAGATCTTCAAGGATAAGTGAAAAAGTAAAGGAATCACCAGTCAAAACACCAGAAAGTGAATCGAAGAAAAAACCAAAGAGATCCAGAAAATCAAAAGGAGATTCAGAAGATGCAGAGAAACAAGAATCACAAGTAGAAGCTAGTAAGGAAGAGGAAATGCATGATACCCATCATGGTGAAGATATTGCTGAAACAGGGGAAGATGCTGGTCACAAAAAGGAAGAAGAAGGGATGGGAGAAGATGATCTTGATAAGAAGGAAGCAGAAGAAGAGAGTGATGACAAAAGGGAAATAGAAAACAAAGAAAAAATACATGTGTCCAAAACTGAAGAAATAAATAAAATGGATGAGAAGGCAGAAGAGATGGCGCCACAAGGGGTAGAGGGTGCCATAAAAAAAGATCCAGTGCTGGAGAATGAAGAAAAACACAGGGATTTGGAGAGCAAGGGAGAGCCTCAGGAACCCAAGCAAGATTCAATTGATCTAACAAAGGAGAATGGTTTTGATGGTACAGGTCCACTGGAGAATTGTGCCCAAGGAAAACATGCAGAGCCAGTGAAGGAAGTGCATGACCCGAGGGAAAAAATACTTGAGGGTCAAGCAGGACAAATGGCAGAGGAGATTGGTTCACTTTCCAACCACACTGCAGTAAAACAGACCCCCGAGCTCCCACTTAATGCATCCAGCTGAACTTCTATGGTTTAAATTTGTGCATTGTTGGAGGTTAGATTCTTAATTTACACATTATTCATTGGGAGTTCTGCTCGAGGTTTAGAGTTAGAGGAGGAAAACTCTAGGAGTGTTTTCTTTAATATTGCAATGATAGATTACTGCTATCCTACATCTCATAGCGAATATGGAACCTGGCTTTTGCAGCAACTCTTGCTACAGTTGCATAGTCACCGATTAGTTGCCATGGTTTTGGTTCTTTGACTTGCATTTCTTATCAACTTACTTTTTGTAAATTTAACTTATCTAGTTCCTTTTTTAAATGTTCACTACAGTTTTTAGCTTCTTGCATATTATTTTGTTAGTCTTTTCTTTATGATGTAACAGATTATCCATAAATTGTTATGTACCTATATTTAGTCCTCAGTATGGAAAATGGTTAGGTTTAGATGCTTTATAGTTCTTATTGCCTGTTATATATTCTCTGAAGCAGGGAGATGCAAAATGATATTTCTCAGAGTCCATTTATATGTTTAGCTTTGAAAGCCTAGAGGTGTTTTGGGTGTATCCCCAATATTCTAATTTCCTTGTTCAAGATTTTGTTGATTTTAGCTTTAACTTAGACGAGGTCTCTATCTTGTTGCATCTCATGAAGCTTGAGACCTAAACAGAGCAGGAATCAGGAGCAAATCTCAAATGTAACACCGATGCAGAATCTGTTTGGGGTGAGTCCTTCTGGGAATTATGTGTTGCTAATGCCTTTTTTGATTAAGGTTCATTTGGCTTCTTATTCTAAAAAGACGGGCTTCATTATATCTGTTTTAGTATCAGTTTTAAGTTGTTGGATCATATTCTTTGTTTTAATGAGTTAGCTGATTTATAGGCATTTTATTGGGAAGCCTTCAAGCATCTTAAAAACTAAAAATAAACAATTCCAGCGTTTTTGATATCTGTTTTACTGTTGAAGTTGGTCCTAAAGCTATTTTTTTGTGTTTAACCTTGAATGCTTTTGATTTAGTAGTGCATGATTTGTTGATTTGAAGTGTCAGATTTATCTTCCACAAGCCTTTCTTTGCATTCTTCATGTCTTATAACAGATGTACCTTATGTAGACCATGAAACATTTTTTGTGATGGAGTAAGGATATCATTCTATTGAAGTGAATGGAGGGTGGGAAATGAAGGGAACGATACTGCTCAAGTTAGTGAAATTATTTTTGTATATAATTCTGTTAATAATGTTTATGGGCTATTGTAGTTTTTATAGCTACTTATCAATGTTTTGGTACTTATGTGAATTGTATCTCCTCTCTTTATAAACTATGGTCATGGAAAATAGAAGGGCTTCAATGTGTTAGTGGCAAGAACCAGCGTTCTTGTAGAGTTTAGGGGAGGTGTGGATTTACTTTTTGCTTGACGGCACAAAACTGTATGCCTTCTGTTTCTTTGAAATTTTATGTAGGCTTCCAGATTCTGCTAAAGTCTGAAATTGATGTAGATGGATCATGCTAGCCGTGTGTGGCTATTCAAATGGCTGTGAAAAGAATCCGGGGATGACGATTTCTTGAAATTCTGAACTTTCTCCCAGACATCTTAATAAAATGCTTTATCTGGATGGTGTGCAATTTCTCCCATTTTGCAGAAGCTAAAAAGAGGCCTTGCCTCACAATTTAGAGTGTAAGCGATGGCTTAATCCTGCAGGATTTGTGTTGGCTTTAAGGTCCCTCTAATCTCCGCTCTCATGAGTGAAGTGTTCACTTAGAACACGTTGGCTTAAAGACTTTTACGAACTTAAATTATTCACCTTTGTTCTGATGAATGAAGTAAAATCAGTTAAAGGCCTTGAGCATTTTTGAGTGCTCAAACCAGAAAATCATTTATAACACGTTGAACTGTGGAAGTAACTTGAAATGTATTGCTTAAAGCACTACTGTTTAACTGTAGAAGTCAGTTAAAATGTATGGAATTTAGAGTCAAATCCGCCGACCTCTTTCGCTCTGATGAATGACGTAATAACGTTAAGGCCTTGAGCATTTTGAGCGCTTAAACCAGAAAATCATTTACAATATGTTGAACTGTAGAAGTCGCTTGAAATGTATTGCTTAAAGCCTTCTACACACTAGACTAGAAAAACATTTACGAGTCTTCTTCCTAGTGTTAAAATTTTCCCAGCAAATCATTTGCCAGTCTTTATTTTAGTGTGTTAAATTTTTTCCCATCAAATCATTACAGCGTTCTCTGAATATATTGCTCGATCTTCCTAAAAAGGTGGGAAACATCAACTGACCTCGATCACAACACTTCTAGTTTCTGGTTGTGATTTGAGGTTTTTGTCCTTCCAAACCTCAAATTTAGTCTATATCCAAGGATTCCCAAATAAGCAGCAACAGTAGTATTCAACCTAGACCAATAATGTTAAAAGCTGGATTACAGCACAGGCAACAGCATTTGACAATCTTAAAAAAAACCCAAAGGAATGTCCTGAGTTTCCATGTTTTGCAAAGGATTGTTCTCAGTTTCTGTGTATAGCTGTTTGAAAACAAGCAAGGAACTTTTTCCAATAAACTGGTAAGCAAAAAGCGTTTCACAGATGGAGTTTAGCATGCCCTAGCAGAATGTGCATGTGCATGTTTACATTCCGGCACAACTATACTAATAGGGCATGCGCTCAGAATCTGAACCGCTTGTGATAAGCCTCCAACATTCTAGTGCTGGAGCCCACAACCCAAACAAGCAGAACTCACTGAACTGGAGTTGTCTATCGATGCAACAGAATAGCTTGATAGCTTGAACGGCAGTTTTTTGGGCTGGAATCTGGTAAATTTTCAGGTAGTTGGAGTGTGTTTGAATTGTATTTTTGATGATGGAAATAGATTCAGCACCATCAAAAACCCTTATGGCACTCAAAATACAAAATACTAAAGTTTAACGTCTATAACCTAGATTGTCAATTCTTTTTGCCTAAATTTTACATAATCTTACTAGAATTTCTAGGTTATTCTGTGGATATATTTTTAGAATGTGGTGAACTGATTTGGAAGCACCATTAGTTCAAACTTCAGCAAAATAACAAAAGCCTACATCGAACAGGGGAATACCAGACATTGAAACAAAATGTCTGAGATATGAAGTATTTGGAAACCTGTGAAAAAGACAGGTTAGGAACTCTCCGTGTCCTTAGATTTGCGCTTGCTGCAGACTGGGTAATAACATCTTCCTCCGTTGCCTATTGAACTCAACACGTGTTATGAAGCATTGAACAAATAAATGCTCGAGAGTGACGTCACAGGAACTTCTGTTTTCAAGACTGTCGGATGGGATGGCATAGGCGTGTCGCGTCCTTTTGTTGGCACGATTTATCTGGCCCCAACCGTGCCGGGACTTTTGGACCGTAGACGGTATTCCCCCGGGGTTATGTCACTTTCATGTGGCTCACACATTTTATTTCAATTCAAAATCATTAATCACAGCTTTTGTCTATGAATGTGATGTGTGTGGGCTGTAAGTTTTTGAATTTATTAACGTCGGTGCGTGATGCGGAAGAAAGTTTGGAACGCTTTTGACCTTACCTGCCGACCTTACATTGGTTGTTGGGTTTTCACAGCTTCAGATCTGTTCCTTCACTAGTTGCGTTGTAACTTTACTAGTTTTAATAGTGTTTTTTTAATCTCTCATAGGTTTTTAATTTTAATTTTTCTTTTTCTTTTAATATTAAATCTCGTTGTTTTTTGTTTTTTAACGCTCTGGTATGTTTTGGCTTCACTGACTTTCTGGCTTACAATAGTTGAAAATTGCCTCGCTTGGTTTAATAGTTTTGGTCTAATATCTTTGTCAATCATAAATCCTTAATACTTGTAACCAGAAATAATGTGCCTTCTTTGTGACAGCCATGTCTAAATTATTAGTATCGTGTTAAACATTATTTATTTATAAATACATGTAAATACTTGTACATCATAAAGAAAGGGATTTTATACTTGTTACTATTGTTTTAATATTTAGTAATGTTATTTTATGAAAGTGATTTTTTACTTGTTAATATTGTTTTAAATATTTAATAAGGTTATTTTATGATGATGGTGATGGTTAAGAGGGGAAAAATAATCTAAGTTTGATTTTTCAAAGTTTTGTTTCTATGGTCAAAGAGAAGGGAAATAAGTGCTCGAAGATCGCTATAGGTGGGTTGGCTTAATAGGTCAAGAAGATTGGAAGTGTGGCAAATGGTAGGGAATTGAGAGAGAATGTAAGAGTATGGCAATCTAGAAGGAATGGCTTAATAGGTCAAGTAGATCAGAAGTGTGGCAGATGGTAGGGAATTGAGAGATAATGTGAGTAAGAGTCGGGCAATCTAGAAGGGTTGGCTTAATAGGTCAAGAAGATTAGAAGTGTGGCAGATGGTAGGGAATTGAGAGAGAATGTGAGTAAGAGTCGAACAATCTAGAAGGAAATGTTTTTCATCTTCCACGTGCTTAGAATCACAAATTTGATAGATTCTATTGTTCCAAGGGATTTTGGAATAGACCACTGCTAGTTTCACTCCGAAGCTCATGGGAATTAGTTTTTATCTTAGCGATGTTCATTTTTTTTTAATTGCTTGACAACACATAGAGATAATTCTGATTATCAAGAGTGGAGTTGATTACTTCTTTATAGTAATTTTACAATTTATTTTAAAAGTAAATATGTAATTATTTATTTTAAAGGTAGATATGTAATTATTTAGTAACCTTATTTTATAGTAAAGTTAGATATGTAATTATGGATGAATACGTAATTATGTTTATTAGTACACTTGTAAATAATGAGACTTTTTTTGAATTTTTCTACACTTTTACATATGTAGCTCTGTTTTTAAGTATTATTTTAAATATAAATATGTTACTACAGTTTTTTTTTAATATAATAATTATTATTAGTATTGGACTATCAAAATCAAGAGTGGAGTTGATTACTTCTTTATAGTAATTTTACAATTTATTTTAAAAGTAAATATGTAATTATTTATTTTAAAGGTAGATATGTAATTATTTAGTAACCTTATTTTATAGTAAAGTTAGATATGTAATTATGGATGAATACGTAATTATGTTTATTAGTACACTTGTAAATAATGAGACTTTTTTTGAATTTTTCTACACTTTTACATATGTAGCTCTGTTTTTAAGTATTATTTTAAATATAAATATGTTACTACAGTTTTTTTTTAATATAATAATTATTATTAGTATTGTTTTAAATATTTAGTAATATTATTTTTTAAAATTATTGAGAATTATAATATTATTTTTTAATTTGTTTAAAAGGGATGGATATGTAATTATGGATGAATATGAATTATGTTTATTTGTATGGTTTTGTTTGGTTATTTGTTTTGTTTGTTAGTTATTTTAGTAATTAATAATGCCAAAAAGTTGTGAAACCAGCAGTTAGGGCAGTGTCTTCAAATGTAGATTCATTTATTATCTCAATTCAGTTCTACAAAATGTTTTTTTATGTCCTAGGGAGAAAAACTCGTAGTAGCCAAACAAAAACAATGTTTTCTATGTCCTAAGGAGAAAAACTCTTAGTAGCCAAACAAAAACAAATTTAAGATATAGTCTACTCCCAAATATAAAGTTTCAAATATATTTTAAATTGTTCTAAATTTTTTCTACATTATTATATATATTTATTTTAATAATAGATATTAATATAAATATGTAACTTGTTTTTTAATATCATTAATATTATATTTTATTTAAATAAAATACTTTAATTTAATTTTAAATGTCATTAATATTATAATTTATTTAAATAAAGTATTTTAATTTAATTGGAAAATAAAGTAAGTTATACTTTAAATATTAACTTATTTGTTTCTAATATCATGTTTTTATTTTTTATTTTGTATAGAATTATTTTTTA
The DNA here is from genome assembly GCA_034641835.2 of Pinus albicaulis. Lineage (NCBI taxonomy): Eukaryota > Viridiplantae > Streptophyta > Pinopsida > Pinales > Pinaceae > Pinus > Pinus albicaulis. Next base: position 625,404,573 of record CM076584.1, on the reverse strand, counting down.
TAATTGTATTTTATTACTATCATTTATAATAGGATTATATTATTATGATATTTTTATATTATTATTAGTTAATATCAAATCATATTTCATAAAAAAAATTAAAATATAAATACTTTTATATTTTTAAAATTTATATTATATTTAAAAATGATATGTATTAATTAAGAAAATGATGAACATTTTTAATCTAAAATTATTATTTTTTCACCATAAGATGTTTTTATTTGAAAACAACTCTCCTAGTTGCCACTATGTCCATGTTTGAGGCAATGGATCAAAGGTTAGATGATTGAAATGTTTTAGGCCAATAGATCCACAAGATCCACAAGTAATGTGGAATGTAGTTTATTTAAAGAGAGAAATTAAGATGGCCTAGATCAATCTTAACTCTAGATCTATCAAGAGCCAAGCGGGATCATATGTCTTGATATGCAAACTTTTTTTAGAGTGAAAAGAGAATGGACCCCTTTAGTAAATAATATAGATTTAAACTAATTATTTAATAAAACTATTTTTAAATGTTTATAATCGTTATTCTTTTAAAATTTTACTTAATAAAATGTATCTAAAATTTCATACATTCAAATATACAGTGTTTCTTGTTCTATATTATTTTTGTTACAATTATTTTATTATTCCAAAAATACATGGTTTTTTTTGTTATATATTATTTATGTTAAAATTGTTTTATTATTCATGAGTAGTGTTTCTTAATATATAAAAAATTAAATTAATAATGCATTTTTTTTTCTTTAACGTGTGTGTTTTTAAATTTCCAAATTATTTCATAGGACATGATTTATCTTCAGCAATAATGATGAAAGTTCATAATTTTCATTTCCTAAATAACACTAAATATACCTATAATTACGTAATTGTAATAGTTTCTTTCTGTTCTATATTATTTTTGTTACAATTATTTTATTATTCCAAAAATATGCATTTTTTTCTTTTTAATGGTTGTGTTTTTAAATTTCCAAATTATTTCATAGGACATGATTTATCTTCAGCAATAATGATGAAAGTTCATAATTTTCATTTCCTAAATAACACTAAATATACCTATAATTACGTAATTGTAATAGTTTCTAACTAGATAACAGTTTGTAACTACATACATACTTTTTAAGAATTTTTTTGTTAATATCATATTCCTTTTAAAAAAAAAACTATATACATATTCTTAATTACTTAATTTTTTGCTAAAAACTCTTACATGCTTTTTACTTTATAATCATAAAAAAATTCATATTATATGATGTCAAACTTAATGAGCTTTTTATTCTGAAATTTTAAGCAAAGTTTTTCACTACATAATTTTAGCTTTTATAATTTTTTATAATTTTTTAATTCCAAACAAAACTTACAAAAGAAAAAACCCACTCATTCCTTATTGTAGATTATATTTTTACTCAATTGACACTATGTAATTAACAATAGAGTAATTTGAGACAACCCTAAGGGGTTTTTTTGTACAAGTTTTATCATAACCTTTCCCTCAAACTTACTCAACTTTTATTATGAAATTTTAAACAAAGTTTTCACGACATAATTTTAGCTTTTATTATTTTCTTTTATTTTTCAATTTCAAACAAAACTTACAAAATAAAAAAAACCCACTAAATCCTTATGTAGATTATAGTTTTACAAAATTGACACTATGTATTTAACACTTTAGAGTAAGTTGAGACAACCATAAGGGGTTTTTTGTACAAGTTTTATCATAACCTTTTCCTCCATCCAACCTATATTGTAGAGCCTTTTGAAGAGAGTATATTCTAGTTTATACCTTGATCCAAAATCAAAGAAAATGGTTAGGGATTTCACAAGTTATTAGTTTATAACTTGATACACAATTAAAGAAAATGGCTGGAGATGTCACAAGTTATTATTTGCATAGTATTGTATTGACGTTCTCAGTTGAAATGGATCTTATTAGATGCATGGGGGCCAGAGACACTAAAAAATTCAAAATAGACATCTCTTATGACATCCATATTGTCTACAAACCATCCAAATTGTCCATCTTATACAACAATTTCTAACAATAACTGCTCAATTTACTCCAATTTTTGAAACCCCCACCCATGCTCAGAGATCACAGTGTAAAATCAAATGTGTTTGTGTTTTTTTTAAAGGATTCATAAACAAAACACACAATGAGAAAGTCAATATTGTGGTATAATAACTAATTTTTGAATCATTGTGACAAACAAAACATCACTTTAGCTCACATAACATATCTAATGTTATAAGGTTATGAGATGATAACAAAGTTTTGAATCATGATAACTAGGTGACAACCAAAACTAAGTTGTAGCCACTAGCAAAAAATCACAACTCACAAAATATATCCAAAGTTGCAATGAATTTCATACATAGTGATGGACCTCATGGGAATTTTAGTGCACATAGAAAACCACCCCAAAAATTCTATACTCTTGATCAATTCAGAATAACCTAAGATGTCTAGATTGGATGTCAAGGTGGGTGGTACAATAATTGAGGATGCTTCTTAAAGGGTAAGAGAATTTAGATACTTTACCGTTCCACCAAAGCTATAAAAAGTGAGAGTTGTAGATTATAGTTTTACAAAATTGACACTATTGATTAAGAATAAGTTACAAACATCGATTATTTAAAAAGTAATAAGAGGAAGGTACATGAGGGCCATGGTAATTAATGTGATTCTTTGTACTATTTTATTTAAAATAGTGATTTGTATTTGTATTTTTAATGTTTATAATAGTTTACAAGCAGCGATATCAATCTAATATATTGATATTGCAAACCAACTTATTTTTGTGACACGTATGTAGGTGTTTCCAGTCATAAATTGCTTACTCATTTTGTTACGAGATTGTTAGATAATGGTGAAAGAAATACAGTGTTGATTGAACTGATCCACGGAGTTATTCACGGCCAGCTTGGAAAATTAGGGTTGAAGACCTTTCTAATTTTCAATGGAGTAGTCTTCAAAAGTTTCTAGCTCTATTTTAATTACATAAATGCATTGAAAACCAACTGTTAGTATTTACTTAAATTGTTTTATTTGGATGTGTTGCAAGCTTCCATTTACTGCTATACAAGTTGTGCATCAAATTATTATGTAACAATTGTGCCAAGAAGTTTTTAAATTATTTCTCTTCAACTATATCTTATCAGTTTAGTATGTTTTCAATCAAGAAGATGCTTCAAAGTTTAAGGACTATATCTTAGATTTGAGCACATGATTCTATTAAAATTATGTTTCAATATGTGATTTTGGAAGTGACGATGGCTTCTGGTTCTTTAGTGTTAAGTCCCTATATTAATAGTATAGCACCTTATTATGTTAGTGTAGCAACCCTTATTGTTATTATTGTACCCCCGTAACCCCCATATTGTTATTATTATGCCCTTAAATTATTATTGTTAGGTCGGCTAGGATTACATTGTGGCCCACTAGGATTACATTATGGCCCCATGGACTCCTATATATAGAAAGGAGGTTTTGTAAATTGTATCATCCAAGAATTGTTCATTTATGTAATGTATTGGAGGTTTCCCCCTCGAAGTGGCCCATTTCTAAGGCGTTGATATCTTTTTTCTTCTCTTTTTGGAGCTGGTTACACAACATTTGGTATCAGAGCTTTGGATTCTAGGGTTTCGCTGCTCCAAACAGGTCATCGTGGAATTTTCGCTATAACTTTTTTTCTACGAAGTTTCAGAAGCTGAAATTTTTAGGGTGCGAAGCTGAAAGCCCGAGGAAGATTGCCTAAAAATTTCAGAGCTTAGTCTTAAATATTTTTCTGGAGATATGATTTGTAGCAGGTCTTTTTCAGGCTCCTAAACAGGTCATCGTGGCATTTGCGCTTATAAATTTTTTGATACGAAGGTTCAAAATCCGAAATTCATATGATGCGAAGTCGAATCCTAAGGAAAGTCGTCAAAAATTTCGAGCTTGGTTCATAATATTTTTGGATATATGATCTGTGGAAGGTAGTGCTTTTTTAGGCTCCTGAATTTCATCTCAAAGAGGTGATCGTGGGAAAAGTTCAATAAATCTCTCTCTGAGCATCGGATTGGAGTGCCGTAAAAATTGGTCACAAGTGCACGGACTTTGGTTTCTTGGATATCAATTTCAGAGACAAAGGATGAAACAGTGACACGTGGAAAGTCGTACAATTTCGCTATACTAAAACAGTCTATAATTAGGTCATTGTGGGAGATTGGACATAACTTTGTCTTGAAGAATCCAAATTAGATCAGACCTGTGGCATTTGAAAGAAGATTCAGAGGGCTAATAAAGGGCTGAATTTCATATATTGAGGATCCAAGATAATATAGATAATTCAGTTTCAATATAAAGCTCCTCAAAATCAAGAAAAAGGTGTGTATTTGGTTTTTAGAATTGCATAACGTTTGTTTGAAAAAGCAGTTTGAAGCGATTCCAAAGGCATATTTTAGAATTTGTATCAGTATTTGGGTTCTATAATGGCTCCAAAAGATAATTTCATAGCCATTAAGCCCTCAAAAATCTATACTATGACCCATGAAGAGGAAGTATTGCAGTATGAGATATCAAAATTATGGTACCAAGTGCAACAAGTTTCAATCTTACGAAGAGAAATTGAAGATGAAATAGATGGTTTAAAAGCAGAAATGGAGGCTAAGTTGGATGGTTTGAAGGATCAAATAATAACAAATATGGATGATAAATTAGTGGAAGATCACATCGAGCATCAACAACAAGTTGTCCAACTCTCAAAGGATAACCCAACTTTGGTGCAGAATCTAATGAAACAACAGGAAGATCAACATGACATCGAAAGAAGTTATGAAGCAGTCATAGAAACAAGAACTCGACAAGTACGATCAATTTCAGAGTATCTCAGCAAGTGGAAAAACTTTCCTGTAGAATATTTCACATGGGAGGATGAGAATTTTATACAGAAGCATCAAGAAATAATCAAGCGTTGAGGACAACACTTGTTTGAAGGAGAGGGGTATGTTAAGTCCCTATATTAATAGTGTAGCCCCTTATTATGTTAGTGTAGCCCCCCTTATTGTTATTATTGTACCCCTGTAACCCCATTTTGTTATTATTGTGCCCTTAAATTATTATTGTTAGGTCGGCTAGGATTACATTGTGGCCCACTAGGATTACATTATGGCCCCATGGACTCCTATATATAGAAAGGAGGTTTTGTGAATTGTATCATCCAAGAATTGTTCATTTATGTAATGTATTGGATGTTGCCCCCTCGAAGTGGCTTATTTCTAAGGCGTGGATATCTCTTTTCTTCTATTTTTGGAGCTGGTTACACAACATTTAGACACTTGATTAATATTGTGGAAGAACTTTGAGTATATCATTAAGAGATGTGATTAGTTCTTATAGCAGTTGCATTGCTTATAACAATTTTTTATATCATTTTTATAAGTTATTGTATATATAGTTCTAACATATTCCCCCCAGACATTACCTATATTGCGAGTAGTTCATGTAGCAATTGCATTGCTTATAATAGATTTTTATATCCTTTGTATAAGCTATTGTATATACAATTCTAACACATTTCCCCCAAGTGTTACTTATATGGTCACTGAGTGATGATGGCTTCTTTAGACACTTTATTAGCGTTGTGGGAGAAATTTGAGTATATCATTAAGGTTTGTGAGTAGTTCATGTAGCAATTGCATTTCTTATGACATATTTTTATATATTTTGTATAAGCTATTGTATATACAGTTATACTATGATATGGATACACATTTCCCCCAAGTGTTACCTATATGGTGACTGTTGTCCAGTTGTTGATATTTAGAGAAATATAATTAAGTGATTGATGGTTTTTGAACATCAAAGTTACTATGATGACCTTTAATCTCAGGATGGCTCCTTAGTGCTGAGATTCGATCTGCGTGACGAAGATGCATAGATTGCTTCATAGGAAAACCCTTTGGTATATTGATAGCATGTGCTAGTTGTATGAATACACTGCTTATATTGTCCTCATTGTCATAAGATTCCAACAGAGTCAAATTTTTTTAAAGTCTATATACAAGTTATACATATTATGTAGCAAGAAATGTTCTTTAATAATAACAATCACTGAAAGGAGAAATTTTCTCAATACACACCTCTAGATATACAATGTCTCATGATATTCTTTTCATTTGGTGACACATGGAAATTCCAATACCAAAACTCTTCCGCATTGTCCCTCACATAATACGAAAGTCTATCTTGATAAGGTTTCCTACACATATTAGCGCAACATGCAAGTTCATCATTCTCATATTATTGAATCTTAATTTTTTAATGCCTCCATAAACTTTTGCTTAATGGTTTGTACATTCTTTTTTTCATTGACATCAGCCGATTTGATGTAGTTCCTTTTCCAACAACACCTGTCAATAATGACCTACTAGCATTTATGCCATATTGAGATTGACATTTTGCAATTTTTCCAAGGGTTGATGTCATATTTTTTGATACCAACTCATTTACTTTCACCTCTTTGAAAATTTTAACGCCCAATAGTTGAACTATATTTCTTAGATATTTGTGCTTTAAAAATATATTTGAGAATTAATCTTGTGCCATGATAGATATATCTTGAAAAATATTTTTGATCACCAAATTTACTTTATCTTGAACTGTTCATTCATGAATTAGTGACCTCATTTCTTCAATTTTAGTTGATTCTATATTATTTAGAAAATTTTCATCAAAGACAATTTTTTTCAACTTTCGATTAATGTCCATGTTTTTCTACATGTGGTATGACCTTGTTGTAGGTAAGGTGTTTTCCCTACATAAAAAAATATAAATATTTAATTTTTAATTTGAACTTGACATGTACATTGAAAAAAATTAAAATATTAAAATGGTGACTTCATTTTTATGGTCAATATTCTCATTGACAAGTCCCTCTACATATTCTCATTTCCTCATCATTTCCAGGGACATCCATATCTCTTTCAAGCTCTGTATGTTGTACCTCCACATTCCTTTAGACTCTCTATTTTCCTTGAATGTTTTTTATCTTTTATAGTAGATTATCATTTTTTTCATTTGAAATAAATACATTTTATAATATATGTTTTCACTATATGAAAATAATATATATATATATATATATATAGACACACACACACACACGACTAAAATTTTGAATTAAGTAGGTGCACGGTTTTTTATATTGATGCATCACACTATACTACATTTGGAGGTAAGGAACACTAGCGTCCCTTCACTTAATGTATATATTTAAAAAGAGGATTATGTAAGAGAATTTTAGGATTATAAAATTTTTGTTTGTCCAACTTGACAATGTGAATGTTTATTTACCTAAAGTTGGCTCCCATGTTCAATACCTCCGCATGAGGTTTGAAGGTAATAGGTAATGGAGATTGAACGACATATAAAAAAATAATTTATACATCAACAATTCTATATATTATACTAGTTTTCACTTGAGCAATCTTTCAATTTGGCATTCAATTCTTTATTAATAAAGTTGTTTTACTTAGTAGGGAGTACAATAACTTTGTAATCATATAAAAGGAGAAAAAATATTCACAATATAATTTATTTGATTAAACATATGTGTGAAATATTTTAATAAGAAACTAGATTTGTAATTATAAAATATAAAATTATAACTTAAATTTGTGAATTTACTTTGTATTTTTTTCCTTATGTATATAGAGAAAGACTAAACCAAGTTTGGAGTTGAGAAAATAAACTATAAAATAAAGAACAATATCTCCTTCCAAAAGTGTTTCCATATTAAAATGACATTCACTTTCTTGTATACCAAGACTATTGTTCTTCAAATACAATTTCTGACAAGCATGCAAGTGGGGCTAGGATATGTAGATGAACTTGGAGTAAACTCTATTTTTGTTAATAAAATTTCTCTTTATTTATATCTATGCTAGATAGATTGTACTTAAATGTATTTAAAATATCTTATTTAAGTTACATGCTCATCTCATACTTGTTTAGGAGGATTATTAGTCACAAAAATATTTTTACCTCCAATTTTGAAATTCAATATCTATAACAAAATTTGTATTTATGTGAACAGATTATGTTGGTTTACATATATGTTTTCCCCCGCAATTGCCTATTTCAATATCTATAACAAAATTCTCTGGTTGATAACTCTTATCATCAATATCTTTGAAACTTTCACTACCTACTTCCATGGAAGAAAAATTTGCTTTTCATTCCTCCAGGATGGCTCCTTGGTTTACATATATATTTTACTCGCAATTGCCTATTTCAATATCTATAAGAAAAATTTCTAGTTGATAACTCTTATCATCAATATCTTTGAAAGCTTCACTACCTATTTCCATGGAAGAAAAATTTGCTTTTCATTCCTCCAATATGGCTCTTTCTCTACAACATCTTATTTCTTCTAGGTTACTCTTTCCTATGTTATTTCCTTACAACGTTTCTTTTGCAACATGTTGTGCAATTGCTAGTTAATTAATTTTTAATAATATTATTATTTTTAATCAATGTGAAAAATAAATTTCATAAAAATGTTAAAGTGTTGATATTTTTATATATATGGTTTTAAAAGATTAAATATAATTTTCATATATTTATAATATAATTGATGAAAATCTTTAATTTATATTTAACTTTTTTCTATTAAATTTCAAGTAACAAAACTTTATTATTTTTATTAAATATTTACATTTCTCATATTTTTAAAGATATACTTGTTAGATATTAGATATAAATTGTGTTTGTTCTATATATTCTTATTCTTATTCTGATGATGATGATTAACACACACACACATACATATAATTAAATTAAAAGTAATTTGATGAATTAAAAAAAAATTAATTATAAATTTAAGAATATTAAATTTGTTTCATATGATTTAGCGGTAGTTTAAAAAAAACCACAAATAACCTAAAAATTCTAGTAAGATTATGAAAAAGTTTTTTGAAAATTAGGGTTGTAATAGTTAAATAATATGGTTTTGATCGTCAACTTGATATTAATCACTCTCATCAAGCTTGGAATGTTGAACTTTACCCATTACAGCTTCTTTTAGAAAGAGGTAGTTCTCATCCCCGATCGGGGTGCCAGGCAGAAAGGCGAAGGCATGAGGCTCCACGTGGTGGATGACCTCTACATTCCTTCCGTTCGAGATTTTAGGGGGCGGTCCTCCCACTCTTAACAATTAATACGCATGCAAATTGCTGTCATATTCATCCAGAAATTGTCAGGGGGTTTAATGAAGGTAAGTTGGCAGCGGGAACTGGGTTATCATGAGCCTTCCCTCTTGAATAATTATAGTCAGTCGTGACAGTGTTTATGCAGCAGTTCATTGTCACAGGAGTCCAATGCAACGTTGGAGCAGGCTTGCAGGCGACAGTGCAGGAGAAGAAATTAGTATGTCATGGCATTTTTTCCTTTCATCCTTCAGCTTCACTTTCCGTTTTTGCCTCTGTGTATCATGAATGGTAGTCACCACTGTGTTTCTGTTTCTCTGGATTTCCAATGGGGTAATTCTGTCTTTAAATACTTTTCTCGATGGTATAGAGAAGAGGAGGTTGATCCTTTGAAAATTGAACCGCATTTTCGAAGTCCTTCTCTTAGTTACACCAGTTCCGTTATTATACCTCTGTTTTTTCCTATGGTCTTCATTCTCATCCTTGTAAGGATTGCTCTGACCTTTAAGTTCCTTTTTGTAGTAATGATGGTTGGTAGGAGTCCTCGCATGTTCAATGGTCTTAGCTTCATTTTGGTAGGCTTCTTCTGGGTTGGTTCCTTTCTGTCAATTTTTTATTTATTTATTTTCAGTATAGGGACGGTCGTAATCTCCTAGGAGTTAGCATTTCACAACAGTTTCTTCCACATCTTTTGAATTCTGTTCAACATCAGTCTTCTGTCTTTGCCTGGTTGGAGATGGTTACTGTTGATAAAATCCATTCCTTTTATGATTTTGCTGGGTGTGAAGCTATAATGAGGAATATTAATGGGTATATTGTTCTTCATAGAAGGGGTAATGACATCTTGTTTTTGTGTCATTCTCGTCAAGGGTATTTTCATCTAATTATGTGGCGGAACCGCCTTTGGCATTTCAACTGTTTTCTTCTCTGCAACACTCATATTTTCAACAGGTGTAGTGTGGTTGAGTTAAATTACAATGTTGACTGTTATGTAATCCTATGCACAAACGCAAAGGCTCAGGGGATTTGGTCGAGTCCGAAGGTGACCTACTCAGTTTTATTGAGGCAGATTATTGATTCATTTCTACACATAGGGTTTCTTTCCAGAATTAGGGACGCAAATATTTGTTTGCTCATCATGGTTAAAGGGCAAGCTGGCAGGGATAATCGCCTTAAACAAAGCACTCAAGAAGCAGGACGAAGTCGAAGGGGAAGGAAGTCAAATGAGCAAGTATTGTAGGATATAGCTAAGGTGTATGAATCTGGGAACTTGGTTCAAATCAGAAACAAAATTCATGGTTGGGAACAACAAACTGATAGTGAGGATGAAGATATGGAAGAACAGATTTCAAAAATGGACTTCATAACAGATCCAGGAAGCACCAAGGGTCGTGTATCCCTTTTTCAGCAATCAGTGAAGACATACTGGAAAATGAAATGCCTTCTTGCAAAGGCAATGGCTAGCAAGGAAGAAAAGGATATTAATTCTTCAATTCTGTTTGAACTTCAACAAATGAAACAAGACATGCATGAGATGTTTAAAGCTCAAATTCAGACAAATGACAGAATTGCAAAGATAGAGAGATAACTTCAAAATATTCAACGCAGTGAACAACTGCTGGGTACCACTGCCAACTGCTGGGTACCACTGCCAAAGACCCAGCACCTGTAAATTCTTCTGATGATATTTTTCCTTAGATGCTTAGTTTTTTTCTATGGTTTTGGTGTATACTAGTATTATTATCTGTTTTAGTTGCAAATATTATGGACATACTGAAGTAATCAACGCTGTAAGTAGAGGGAAAAGACAATTTAGATTTTGGTCTGCTTTTAACTCGTTATGGTGGCCAACAGACCTGGTTTCTTTCGGGCAGGTTGAAGTCACTGTAAATGATACAATTTGTATGACAATTTACCCTTTAAAAACATGAAAATAGGAAAGTTCTACGAAATTTACAAAAAAAGAAATTATTATATAGTGATTGATAAATTTTCACTTAATTTACAATTAGCTTTATAGAATTAGGTTGATATTTTCATTTAATTTATATTCAAAATTTTCTATTAAATTTCAAATAACAATAATGTTATTATTATATTATTATTTTTAATTAATATAAAAAGTGTACAATGTTATATGTACAATGTTATTTTTCTACAATATTTTACATATGTAGCTTTGTTTTTTAAGTATTATTTTAAATATAAATATGACTAAGTTATTTTATTATAATAATTATTATTAGTATTGTTTTAAATATTTAGTAATATTGTTTTTTAAAATTGTTGAGAATTATAATATTATTTTTTAATTTGTTTAAAAAGTGTGGATATGTAATTATGGATGAATATGAATTATGTTTATTTGTATGGTGTAGTTTGGTTATTTGTTTTGTTTATTTGTTATTTTTTAATTAATAATGCTAAAAAGTTATCAGACCAGTTGCTAAGGCAGTGTTTTCAAATGTAGATTCATTCATTATCCCAATTCAGTTCTACTAAATGTTTTTTTGTCTCAGGGAGAAAAATTCTTAGTAGCCAAACAAAAACAGATTTAAGACATAGTCTACTCCTAAATATATAGACAATTTTCACATATTTATAATATAATTGATGAAAATTTTTAATTTATAGTTAATCTTTTTTTCTATTAAATTTCAAATAACATAATGTTATTATTTTCATTAAATATTTACATTTTTCATATTTTTAAAGATATAATTTTTAGATATTAGATATAAATTATGTTGGTTCTATATATTCTTATTTTTATTCTGATGATGATGGTTAAGCGACACACACACACACACACACACACATATATAATTAAATTAAATTAAAAGTAATTTTATGAATTAAAAAAATAATTAATTATAAAATGTAAGAATATTAAATTTGTTTCATATGATTTAGCGGTAGTCTAAAAAAACCCACAAATAACCTAAAAATTTCAGTAAGATTATGAAAAATATTTTTGAAAATCTAGATTATAATCGTTAAATAATATGGTTTTAATATTATATAGTGATTGATAGTTTTTTACTTAATTTACAATTAGCTTTTAATTCATTATAGAATTAGGTTGATATTCTCATATATAAAATTGACTTTTAATTTATATTCATATTTTTTCCATTAAATTTCAAATAACAATAATGTTATTATTATATTATTATTTTTAATTAATATAAAAAGTGTATAATATTATATGTGAATTTGTATAACTAAAATATTTATGATTTAAACTTTAAAGATTTAAACATGCACATCATTCAACATTCAACATTTACATTGAAATTTAAACATGCACATCATGAAATGTTATTTATTTATTTATTTAATATTTGTAAAGATATAATTTTTAGATATTAGACATAAATTGTGTTTGTTCAATATATATGTTGACAGGGAAAAAAGTAAAAAAGGGAACAGGGACGAGACAGGGATGGATGTGTCATTTTTTGAAACAGGTGCGTGGGTTGGGTATATATATTTTTTCAGGAGATCGGGGTATATATATGTGTGTGTGTGTGTGAATTTGTATAACTAAAATATTTATGGTTTAAACTTTAAAGATTTAAACATGCACATCATTCAACATTCAACATTTATATCGAAATTTCAAAATTTCTAGTTTGATATCAAGTAAAAATTGGGAACAGGGACGGATGTGTCATTTTTTGAAACAAGTGTGTGGGTTGGGTATATATATTTTTTTTCAGGAGATCGGGGTATATATATATCTGTGTGTGTGTGTGTGAATTTGTATAACTAAAATATTTATGATTTAAACTTTAAAGATTTAAACATGCATATCATTCAACATTCAACATTGACATTGAAATTTCAAAATTTCTAGTTTGATATCAAGTAAAAATTGGAGTTTATATATACTTGTAAATTTGGCCCCAAGCCAATTTCGCCCAAAACTCTGGTAGGGAAAGAGAAGGCCAAAAGTTACATTCTTGGCAAAAAATGTAAAAAAAAACACAATTAAAAGAGTGATTAGAAAAGCAAGTGATGTCAGTTGGCCATGAGAGAATGTGGAGTTTTCGAATTAAATTTTAATTTACAATATTTTTTTATGCAAACAGTGAAATTTGAACACATAAATAAGAATTAATTCATGCCCCATGGTGAATCTTCAAGAGCTATCTGTGAATCTTCAAGCAGTGATTGCATCTCTATGGGAACCTCTAGTGACCGAGACACACACACAAGCGAATGCCCCAAACACACCAGGGAATGCCCGTCGTAATAGTCAAACCGAATGGTTGTTGTCTCAAATGGAATGTCGTAGTTGAAGAGTGAAGCTATTTTAGGTTTTACAGTTATGTATTCACCTTTTGAATTTCCACGATTTTTTTTATATTAAAATTTTTTATTTCAAAAATGGTTCAACAAAGAACCCCAAAGAACCCAATTTTGGGGTTCCAAGTACCCATTATCTAGGTTCCAAGAACCCTAAACATAAAAAACACCCATTTTTTTAAACCCCGGTTCTTGGTAGAAGAACTCGGTTCTTACGGGTTCGTTTCGAAAGAACTTGTACCTGAATCTGATTCTTGTGTTCGAAAACCCGAGATAGGTTCAAGAACCCCACCCCTGAGTTAGGAACCCATGCAACACACACACATACACACACACATACACACACACACACAAATTTTAAATTATTAAGTTGAAATTAATTTGATAAATTAAAAAAATTAATTAATTATAAAATGTAAGAATATTACATTTGTTTCATATGATTTATTCTTATAATTTATAATATCATTTTAATATTATATATTGATTGTGTAGGAATTTACAGGGTAAGTTCCTTACATAAAAAACCAAAGGTCACAACTTACAAACATATCACAAATCAGTACACCAGTATCTCATGTGGTTAAAACCCTTGAAGAGGGAAACAATCCACGACCCGAGCCAACCATGATCTCTATTTAAAGAGCATGGAGGCGTTGTCACAGATCAATTGTCGTTAATATCGAGGAGAGAGTGAACCGTCAGATCACTACAAATCATTACTGTCAGATTATAAGTTACAAATGTACATAGTAAAGAAACAAACTTTCCCTAACTCTACACTAGACCAAGTTATACTTAACTATTTCCTATGTGTCGAAATATCTTAACATCCCCCCTTAAGAACAACTTGGGATAGGATTGAAGGATTTAAAAAGGTGACACAAAAGGAGCCTATTTCCTATGTGTCGAAATATCCTAACATCCCCCCTTGAGAACATATTGGGATAGGATTAAAGGATTTACAAAAGTGACACAATAGGAGGAGGAAGGAGGCATTAGAGCCTATCCCCCCTTAATGATAACTTTCCTGAACTCCAAGCATGGATCAAAGTTTGGTAAACTTCGCTTTTGTGAGAGCCTTTGTAAATATATCAACAACTTGATCATTGGTTGAACAATACTGTACTTCAAGAACACGATCATGAATGAGATTTTTGATGAAGTGTATATGAAGCTCAATGTGTTTCATACGTTGATGCTGAACTGGATCTTTGCATAGCTGAATGACACTTTGACTATCAAACCAAAGTGTAGTTGGATGTTGTTGATGAAGACCAAATTCATACAGGATCTGACGAAGTCACAGGGCTTCCTTGCTGGCTTCAATGACACCACAATACTCTACTTCTGCGGAAGAAAGAGAGATGACACTTTGGTTCTTACAAGACCAAGTAATAGGTCCTGAACCAAGAGTGAATACATATCCTACAGTAGACTTTCGATCATCAGGATCACCAGCCCAATCAGAATCAGTGAAACCAATCAACAATGGAGATGCTCCTGCACTGTAATGAATCTAGACCTAAACTGTACCTTGAATATATCAAAGTATTATTTTAGCTGCTTTCCAGTGGCTTTCATGAGGTTGGTGCATAAATCGAGCAACAAGACCAACGACAAAGGAAAGGTTCGAACGGGTATGGGTTAGATACAAAATTTTACCAACAAGTTGATGGTATAAGGTAGCATCAACTTCAGGGGCAGTACAAGTGACTGAAAGCTTGATTCCATGTGAAAGTGGCGTAGAAGATCACATGCATACTCGGATTGAGAAAGGGTAATACCTTCTTTGGATTGCAGAGTTGAGGACCAAGGAAATAATGCAAGTGTCCTAAGTCTATCATTTCAAACTTATTTTTGAGGCTAGACTTCACATGGTTTATATGGTTGAGATCATTACCAGTAAGGATAAGATCATCAACATAAAGAACAAGGATGGTGAAGGACTTACCCACTTTCTTGGTGTAGACAGTGTTGTCAGAATGACACCTAGAAAAGCCATTATCTAATAGAAATCTATCCATTTTGGCATACGAAGCCCGAGGAGCTTGTTTGAGACCATAGAGAGACTTCCTAAGGTGACAAACAAGGCTAGAGTCGTTTTGGATAAAGCCAGGGGGTTGTTCCATGTAAATTTCTTCATGCAAATCCCCATGTAAGAAGGCGGATTTAACATCCATCTGATGGACTTCCCATTTAAAGGAGGCAGCAAGGGAAAGAACAAGGTGGATAGAATTCATTTTTGAAACAGGGGAGAAGGTTTCAGTATAGTCAATGCTTTCAACTTGTGAAAATCCTTTTGCAACAAGTCAAGCTTTATGTCGATCCACTTTTCCATCTCGTCCAAACTTGGTTTTGTAAACCCATCTGCATCTGATAAGTTTTCTTCCTTTTGGAAGAGGAACAAGATCCCAAGTATTGTTTGCCAATAAGGAACAATATTCTTCATTCATAGCTTCATCCCAATCTGGATGACCGGAAGCTTCTTCAAAGGTGTATGGATCAAGATTTTCTAGAACTTGAGCCAATAAGGAAGAGGTTTTTTCAAACTGAGAATGTGTATGTTGTCGATTTGTAGGGTCACCTGCAAGAGAACCTGCTGCATCCCGAGTAGAGCGGACCCATATTGGAAGCTGTGGAGCGGAAGGAATATCTTCAAGAGGTGGAGGAGGATTGTCATCCTCGCTGTCATCATCTGAACTAGAAGGAATGCTATAAAAAATAGAAGAGATAGAGAGAGGTGGCACATATGCTGAATCAGGCTCGCAGGCCAAAGGTGGCACATCGCCGAACTAGGCTTGCATGCCAATATATTTTCATCAAATTTTACATCTCTTCTAATGATTATATTTTTGGATTTTGGTTGAAGAAGTTTATATCCTTTGACATCTTCAGAATATCCAACAAAAATGAATTTTTCACTCTTAGGTTCTAAGGCTTTATGTTTCGCATCTAGAATGTGGGTCCAAGCATCACTTCCAAAAACATGAAAGTGATTTACATTTGGTTTGATTGAGCTCCAGGCTTCTTCTGGAGTTACATTCCTTAAAACCTTAGTAGGAGTGCGATTTACAATGTAATTTGCACAGTTAATTGCTTCTGCCCAAAAATTGAGACTAAGTTCTTTAGATTGAAGCATACAATTAGCCATTTCTTTTAAGGTGTGATTCTTCCTTTCAGCGACACCATTTTGTTGTGGAGTATATGGAACAATATGTTGCAATTGAATGCCATGCTCAGTGAAAAAGTTGATAAACTTGTTGTTAACATATTCTCCTCCATTGTTTGATCTTAACTTAAGAATTTGATGTCCAGATTGTTTCTCAACAAAGGCCTTAAAGGCCAAGAACATGTTAAAAACTTCACTCTTGAGTTTTAAGAAGTATATCCAAGTGCGCCTGGAAAAGTCATCAATGAAAGTTAAGAAGTACATGCAACCAAAGAAAGAAACAACAGGAAGTGGACCACATAAATCATTGTGCAAAAGCTGCAAAGGGGCTAAAGTGTGCTAAGAGGCACGTTTGTCAAAACTATCCCGATGATGTTTTTCGAGTACACATCCGGAGCAAACACCATCTCGGCAAGATACCATATGAAGACCTGTCACCATATTTTCTTTACATAGATTTTGAAGAGAACGATAGTTTAAGTGACCAAATTTCTCATGCCAAAGTTTGCTCACTTCATCATTATGAGCAATAAAAACGGAGGGAAGACATGATGACCTAAAGTTGTCAAACTTATACAACCTTGTGGAATCACCAGCGATGCCAGTAGCTAAAATATGTCTAGGATCTTTGAGGTCTTTGATTACAACATCATGAAGTGAGAATTATACTATTTTCCCTTCACCTGAATGAGTTATTTGATAAACAGATAGAAGGTTGCATGACAAGGTAGGAACACATAGTACATCATTAAACTGACCATTATCTAGATGAATGGTTCTAGATCCTACAACACTAAGAGATATATCATCGCCAACATAAATATGTTTGGTGTTACAATCATTTAAAGAAGAAAACATGGCTTTATTTTCGGCCATGTGGTAAGAAGCTCCAGAATCAATGAGCCACTAATGAGAATGAGAAGAAGAAGATACATTTAATGCATAACCATATGCTTGACAACCACAAGCAGAAAGTGCCATTCTGAAGATGAAGTTGAAGAGGTCTCAAAATTGATGTGGTTCTTCTTCATTGCTGCATCCAAGGCTTCCATCTTTTTAAAACATTTGGACTCTACATGGCGATCACGATTACAAAAGTTGCGATATCTATCTATTTTCTTCCCTTTGTTTTTAGTTTCCTTTTCAGTTTGGTGAGTTGCTTTTTCAGTTTGCGGCTGAAATTGCTTAAGACCCTTATTTGGTTTAGGACCATACTTTTTAGGATACTGCTTCTTGGGATTATTTTGATATGATTGCTGTTGGGTTGCTAAGGCTTTCTTAGAAGTGTTTCCAGAAGTGATAAGACCAAGGTGTAAGAGTTTTTCTTGTTCTCTTATCAAAGAATCGCAAAAGGCATCAAAAGAGGGGTTCTTGTAGGTTGTTCCTTGAGAAATGAGTGCTTCTCTAGTGGAATGGAAGGTGGAAACAAATATAGAGTATGCAGGGCCAAGTTTAGCAAGAATGGGATAGATGAGGCTACCATCTTCCTTTTTGACCTTACAACCTTCTAAGTTCAAGGGTCCTGAATTTGGAAAAAAAATCTTCAATAGAGGAGGAATTATTGGAGTCCAAAGTAAGCAACTCATTTTCAAGCTGGTGGGCCCTGATTTGATTTTGAATGCCAAAAACAATATTTAGCTTTTTCAGGTCTTCATCGGGGTGTCAATTTCAAGGGTATGAAATCGAAGATCTTGAGCAATGAACATTCGTATCAACCCTCATGCTTGATCTTGTTTATTTTCCCATTTAACAGCTTTATCTCCATCGGTAGGTTTAGTTTCTTGTCCTGTGGCTACTCTATAAAGGCCTTTACTTCTAAGTAAATCTACCATTTGAGGTAGCCATTGGAAATAATTGGTGCTGTTAAGAATAACTGGACATGCACTTTCCATTAAAAAAAAAAATGAAGCTGAAAAGTGCTGAAACTAACTACTCTAATGGAAAGATCTCAAAAAATTAGGCTGATTAAAAAAAACGGCTTCCGGATGAAGAAGTTATGCTTTTTTGAAAAAAAGAGTTGTAGATGCCGAATAGTTACGGGAACGGTTTGAAATTTGATGATGAAGTTCGACTTTTAAAAAAATCCCCCCCCTTTAACAAAAATCTTTTTGCAAAAGAAGCTTGAGAAAGAGACTTGAACCCAAGACCTCTATTATCATAAACTAACTTCTCACCAAGTGAGCTAGTAAAAGGTCTCTATAATTGTTTGAAAGGAGGAAGGTTTTTTTTTTATTTTTTTTTATTTTTTTTAACCCAACTCTTAACTTTTCGGTGTGCGTGCTTTTTCTTGCCAAAAAAAACACAAAATCCGAGCACAAAAAAAACGAAAAATACTACCCTTATGAAAGAATGTTAGATTTTTGGTTAGCCTTACTAGCAACTATCCCTTTTTGCTATTTCTGATTTCCCGAGATCGCACAAAGATGCGGGGAAAAAGCATACATAGCAAAAAAATTCTCATCTTCCTGATTCTGATTTGCCAAGATTGCACACTGTGCAGAGCAAAGAGCATACACAGAGAAGAGGGTATAGATCTGGAAATAGAAAAAAATATAAACCGAAATAAACAGGGGGAACCGAAATAAACAAAATGATTAATAAATATAACTGCAAAACATATACTTTATACCTCTAGATCTAAAATAACATAACTTGGGCAACCGAAAACCTTTTCGCATGAAGCGAAAGGGGTTCCTCACTGTAACAGATGCTCCAGACACAGCAGAGTCATTCTCCAAGCCCAAAAAGCTTCACAAATAGTAGATCTACAAAACGACAGTCACATGCAGTCAAACCGGCTTCAGATTGGGATCAACAACGAATGCGGCCCTGAAAATAGCTCTGATACCATGTGGGAATTTACAAGGTAAGTTCCTTAGATAAAAAACCAAAGGTCACCGCTCACAAACAGATCACAAATCAGTACACTAGTATATCACGTGGTTAAAACCCTTGAAGAGGGAAACAATCCACGACCTGAGCCAATGCGGTCACTTCAGGGTATTTATTAATATAAAAAGAAAGTTTACATATGTTTCTCTCATAAACGGTTACCGGACAAATGACCCTCCATGCTCTTTAAATAGAGATCATGGACCAATCGAGTGTTAAGCCATGGATCAAGTGTCGTTAATACAGAGGAGAGAGTGGACCGCCAGATCACTACAAATCGTGACTGTCGGATTATAAGTTACAAATGTACATAGTAAAGAAACACACTTTATCTAACTCTACACTAGACCAAGTTATACTTAACTATTTCCTATGTGTCGGAATATCCTAACAGATTGATAGTTTTTTACTTAATTTACAATTCCTTTTTAATTTAATATAGAGTTAGGTTGATATTTTCATATATAAAATTGTATTTCATAAAAATATTAAAATATTGATATTTTTATATTTAAAAAAAATGAATATTTTTTAAAAATAATATTTATTACTTAAGAAAATGATGAATATATTTAATCTGTAATTAATTTTTTAATTAAATTTCAATAATGTTATTATTATTTTTATTCAATATAAAAATGTATTTCATAAAAATGTTGAAGTGATAATTTCATATATATAATTTTAAAAGAGTAAATACAATTTTCAAAATATATATATATCTATATATATATATATATATATATATATATATATATATTAAGAAAATGATGAAAACCTTTCATTTATAGTTGAATTTTTTCATTAAATTTCAAATAACAATAATGTCAATATATATATATATATATATATATATATATATATATATGTATTTCATAAAAATATTGAAGTGTTGATATTTTCATATATATAATTTAAAAATATTGAATACAATTTTCATATATTTATAATATAATTGTATTTATTAATTTTTTTATATTCATTTTTGATTTTTTCACTGCGCTCTGCAATGAGTGCTTGTTGTTTCTCGTGGGTTCTCTTACTGTGGTGTCAGGGTGGTGCCAGTGCGTGGTGCCTGCCCTAGCTAGGGGTTGAAGCCATGGACGACTCTCAAGCCTCGCCCCTTCCTCCTCCCCCTGAGGTCAAAGCCTTCATGCAACTGGTAGCTTCTCAGCTGAAAAAGAAGAAGCAGCTCGCCTCTAAGTTTGACAAGCGGCTGGATGAGAACCCTTGGTGGCTCTTCCGCCAGAGATACCCATGAAGGTAGCCCTCTCCCTAGCAGATCGTGCTCTGGTTGGGCAGTTTAGAGGCTTATGGCCCTCACCGAAAACGACAGAACCCTGGATCTATAAAAACTAGAGGCCTTTCATCACAAATAGTGTCACCTCTTACTTCGTGGAACGAGGTTTTTTTCTGTTTGAATTTATCTTAAAGGAAGACAAGGATCTGATCTTCAGGAATGACCCCTATTTCATGGGGCCTCAAGGTCTGTATTTAAACATATGGATGCCAGACTTTGATCCTTTGGAGGACGTCCCAACTATTGTTCCGGTTTGGGTCAGACTCTCGAATCTACCTGTTCGTTATTGGAATTGGGAATCCATGTAGCAGATATGCAATGCTCTAGGGAAGTTCATAGACTAGGCTAACAATAAGGAGGTTGACCTCGAAGTAGGGTTGCCGGAAGCCATCAATCTCAAAGTAGGAAGCTGGACCCATTTGCAGAAGTCAAACTACGAACAACTGCCATTCAAATGCCGCGAATGCCATGAGTATGGCCACTTTGTTAAGAACTGCCCCAAAAATGCAGGCCCATAAAAGGAGAAGGAAGAAGGATGGCAACAAGCCAAGAAAACCAAAACCAGCGTTAGATAAGGTGAAAATGGACAAGGAGCAGGAAAAGGAAAAGGGAACGCCAAAAATCCTGGGAGCATAACCAAAGCCAAACCCATCCCGAAAGGTCAAGAGAATAAATTTGAACCCTTGAACTCAGAAACAGAGGAAGTCCAAGAAGTAGATCCCATGAGTTTTGCAACAGGATCCTCAAGCTTAGGAAGCCCTTGTTCCTCCGAAGAGTGGAGATCCCTCTTGTGAAACCCTAAACGAGAAGGAACTTACTTCAGAGGGTGAAGACCAAGATTCAGAGGAATCATAGGAGGATGGAGAAATAGGGGATTCACAAGCCTCAGTCAGAAGATTCACCAGGGGAAGAAAAATCACCAGGGAGAAGAGGGAACAAGAAACCTACAAGGAGAAGCTGCAAGGGAGCCAATCGACTCTAGAAAAGATGCTGGAAAGGAACCAAAAGACAAACATAAATCAAGGCCAGGGCACTAAGGGAGCCCTCTCAACCCAAAAATACAGGTAATGAAGATCGTCTCCTGGAACTGTAGAGGGATGGAGAGCAACCTAAAAGAGGAAGCGATGAAAAGTTTAACCAGATTGGAAAAACCATACATTCTTCTCATCTAGGAGACCAAACTGGAGGAAAGGGATTTCCTTCAAAGAGGCAAACAATTTTGGGGAAAAGGAGGAGGTTAGCTGTCTCCTCTAGAGGCGCCTCAGGAGGGCTGGGAATTATATGGAACGAGACATGCCTAGAGAAAATCCAGGAAAAATATAACTCAAATTGGCACCAAGACTCCAAAGAGATAGTGAGCCTTTTTAACATCTATGCCCCGGTCAGCCTGGGGGACAAAAAGATCTGCTGGGAGTCCATAAAAGAATTAGAAAATGAGATCCCGATGGACAATGTCATTCTTGCCGGAGACTTGAACCTCACTTTAAGTCTTGGCGATAATTTCAGGGGCAACATCGTGAGGGATCCAACCAGGGAATGGGTGGAAGAGCTCATTCAGGATTGGGACTTGTTGGACATTAAGCATGCCAAAGGAAAATAAACATGGACTAATAGAAGAATGGGACCGGGCCACATCGCTGCAAGGTTAGACCGATTTCTTATTCAAATTTATTTTTTGTTATTAGGTCTAGATGCTAGCTTAGAAATCCTCTCTTCGTCGGTCTCTGACCACAAGCCCAGAAGGCTTGAGATGAAATCTCAAAGGAATATGGGACTCGTTCCTTTCCGGTTCAACCCACTTTGGGTGCAACACAATGGCTTCTTGGAAAGGGTCGAGGATGTCTGGAGGCTTCCTGTCAATTTCTCCCCCGTCTTTGTTTGGGAAGTGAAGCTAAGGAGAGTGAAGAGGGCCCTCAAGAGTTGGGCTAAATCCCTCCCCTCCCCGACTAAGGAAAGGAGGTTTGCCAAGGCCAGTTTGGAGAGCCACCATATGCAATTGGAAGAAATGGACATTTCGAAGGAAAGCTTAATCATGAAAGAGGATCTTTAGGTTAAGTTTCTTAAAGCCTGCATTCACGAGGAGGAGTTTTGGAGGCTAAAATCTCGTAGCCTGTGGCTCCAAGCTGGGGACAGGAACACCTCCTTCTTCCACAAGCAGGCTCAAGCAAGAAGAAGCTTCAACTCGATAGCAGAGATAACATCGGGAAATCAAACCTTCTCCGATTTTTCCAACATAAAAAAAGTCGCCCATCACCACTTCAAAAGTTTGTATACAAAGGAAAATAATTTGAGGCACAACTCTAATTTACTTGATCTTGTTCCTTCAAAAGTCACTGCCTAGATGAACCATTTGCTGATTGCTCCTGTCACTATCAAAGAAATTAAGAAGGCCATCAATGATATGGATCTGGATAAGGTGCTTGGGCTGGATGGGTTCACTGCTCGTTTCGTTAAGGCTTGCTGGAATACGGTCAAAAGGGACCTGCACAAAATGATTCTAAAATCCCAATTCTATCATAAGCTTGGGGGCAGTACAAACTCAGCCTTCTTGGCCCTCATTCCTAAAGAGAAGGGAGCCAGTACCTTCAACAGGTTCAGGCCTATTTCTCTCTGCAACATTGGCTACAAGCTCATTACTAAAGTCATGGCAAACAGGCTGAAATTCCTTCTCCCGGATCTCATTCCAGACAATCAAGGGGGATTTGTCAAAGGAAGGCAGTTGATAGACAACTTTATTCTTATCCAGGAAGTGATACACTCGAGTATCCAAAGGAGAGAAAAAGGCATGACTATCAAGTTGGATCTTGCAAGTGCGTTTGACAGAGTGAGGCATGATTTTCTCTTTGGGGTTATGCAAAAATTTGGATTTGATAA
The DNA here is from genome assembly GCA_034641835.2 of Pinus albicaulis. Taxonomy (NCBI): domain Eukaryota; kingdom Viridiplantae; phylum Streptophyta; class Pinopsida; order Pinales; family Pinaceae; genus Pinus; species Pinus albicaulis. The sequence goes on along the minus strand of CM076584.1, from coordinate 625,380,832 downwards.
CCACTTCATAAGATAGGTCAAGGCCTGCATCGCGGAGCCTTGGATTGCCCCTCTTGTAAATGGGCATGCTGCTAACTTCTTCAAATCCAGTCAGGGCCTCAGGTAGGGATGTCCTCTCTCCCCAATGCTCTTTGTCATTCAAGCCTATGTCCTCAGCTTCATGCTGGAAAAAAGGCGCGCTGACCAAGAGCTAATGGGTATCAGAATCACTAGAGGAGTTAGAGACATAAATCACACACTGATTGTAGACGACTTTCTTTTGCTCGGTGGTGCTTCCTCCAACACAACCACCCGCTTCAAACTTGACATCGATTGCTTTTGTGATGAATCAGGAAGTGAGCTTAATGCTAGTAAATTCCATATTTATGCCTGGAACCTCACCGGAATTGAGTTAAGCGCCATCACTAGAACCTTTGGCTTCAAAGGCTCTACGAATTGGGCTTCTTTTAAATACCTCGGTTTGCCAATTTTCTAGGGAACCCCAACTGGGAGAGACTGGACTCCTTTGTTGGAAAAATTTAAGAAAAAATTACAATCGTGGGGCACTTCATGGCTCAATCTGGCAGGGAAGGTAATTCTCATTAAATCGGTGTTGAACAATTTTCCCATTTTCCAGAGTTCCGTCACGTTGGCACCAATGGGCACTTTCGTAAGAAGGAGAAAATCATTCGATCCTTCTTTTGGAAGGGGGAGGGCGGGGGGGTGGGGGAAGGAAAATGCAAAGAGGATCTCGCTGGTAAGTTGGGATAAAGTCGTCTTGCCGCTCATGGAAGGTGGCCTCCATATGAATGATCTCAGGGAACAAAACGTCGCCTTGGGAGCCAAGATCCCTTGGCGTAAGGTTGCAAAGAAGCCAGGGTTGGCTCAAATCACCCTTTTGGAAGAAATATGGTCAGGAACCTCAACTTCGCAGCATGGATCAAAGATGCACAATTCGCCATGGATCTCCGATTCATCTTCTCTGCAAACAAGCTCTCCCTTTGCTGTGTGATAATCTGTATTGGATACCTGAAAACGGGAGGAGGATCAAAATCTGGGAGGACAAGATCATGGATGGAGAACCACTTGGGAATGACCCTGATCTGAAAGATTTAATGCGGTGGATGACAGCATAAGGTAACCATATGATGTGGGATATTTCTGATTGGGTCAGCAATGCTTGGGTCGGGTGGAAAAAGGTGAACTTGCCAACGCATCTAGAGAAATATTGGTCAAAGCTCATGTTAGTGGTGGTTTGTAAAGCTCCAATAAACATAAGTAAAAAAATATAGAAAAGGTTGGGGAGACAAGTCGGGCAACTACACAGTTGCGCAGGGCTATAGGCGTCTCAAGGCCATCCCCTTCGTCCCCAACAACCCTGCGATTTGGAAAGGGATCTGGCAATTTAAAATTATCCCTAAGGTAGACTTGTTTGCCTGGTTGTTGGGTCATAGCAGCATTCTTACAGCAGATAATTTTCAAAGAAGGGGCTTCCATGGCCCCTCTCGGAGTCCTCTTTGCCAGCAACAGGTTGAAACCATGAACCATGTCTTCCTCAGGTGCCAATATGCTCGAGATATTTGGAAGGAGGTCTTGAATCTTTGGAGCGGAAACATAAACCTTCTAGACACTATCGCGACTTTGTTGAGAAAGTGGGGATCCCTGTACCCCGCCTCTTACCTCGCAAAAGGTTGGCCTAGAGAGGGGTGGATGATCATGCCAAAGCTCGTCTGTTGGAAGATCTGGCTTGAAAGAAACAACCGAATATTTCAAGAGAAGTCTCTGAATCCGCAAAACATCACGGTGAAAATCAGGAGCCTATTCAAAGAGATTATGCAAGGAAAGGTGGGGCAAAATCAAGACAATAACTCCAATCAACAAGAAAGGGATTGGTGCTTGCAGCTGGGCCTGCATTTTTCCATAGGGGGAAACATGGAGAAGAGCAGGAAAGGTTGGAAAATTATATTTGAGGAAGAGGAATTTGACAAGTGGAGAAGGAGCACTGATATCCACACTTTGTTCTTTGATGATGCTGCAAAGGGAAACCCGGGGAAGATGGGAGGTGGGGACATCATTCGAAGCCCAACTGATGGAATGATCTACAACTTCGCTTGGGGGTTGGGACACACCACTAACACCCAAGCTGAAGCCTTAGCCCTTCTCCAATGGCCTGAAGCAACTTCAAAAACATGGAATTCAAGAGGCTCGAATCATAGGCGATTCACAAAGTGTCATTGGCTTGATTGATGGTGAGAAATTTGATTCCTAAGGATCTCCGTTTGCAGAGGCTGATCACGCGTATCAATAAGCTAATGAATCCTTTGCCACTCTTCAGTTCTACCATGTCCTTCAGATAAATAACAAAGAGGCAGACCGCGAAGCCAACATTGCTACCTCTCTCCAGGCGAGAGCTCTCCTCTGCCAAGAGGGGGAAATGTGGGATCCCTTGCCATAGCTGGGTGTGTCTATCTTATCTCTTTTTGTCATGTTTTATTGTCTTCTACTCCAATAGTTTGTTTGTATAAGACGGTTTGCAAACCTTTGGGAAAATGCTAGAATGACTGAAGATAAGAACCTTCCAAAGGTAAGAAGCATCATAGTTGAACTCTACTTGAACGAAAGTCCCTTAGATCCCGGGTCTCCAGATGTAATTTCCCCCGGGTTTTGACACTAGGTTTCTTGACTTAATAAAATATAACTGTTTCTATAAAAAAAATATAATGTATTTATTAATTAGGAAAATGATGAATATCCTTAATTTATATTTGACTTTTTCTATTAAATTTCAAGTAAGAATAATGTTATTATTATATTATTATTTTTAATTGATATAAAAATATATTTCATATAAATGTTAAAATATTTATATTTTCATATTTTTAAAGATACATATATTTTTAGATATTAGATATAATTTGTGTTTGTTCATGATTATTATTATTATTTTTCAAAGAAACGGGTAACATTCTTATAACAAAATCTGGAAACTGGCCAGGTCCCTTACATTCATGAGAGGAGAAGTCTCAGAGATATGCAAAATTTTTATTGAGACATGACTGCTACCTTCCTTATTTCTATTGCCTAATATTACATTACATATATTATATATTGCCAAAACACTCCGCAAAGCTTAACAATTTGACATAAAATAAAAATATTTTTAGATATTAGATATAAGTTGTGTTTGTTCAATATTATTATTATTATTTTTCAAAGAAACGGGTAACATTCTTATAACAAAATCTGGAAACGGGCCAGGTTCCTTACATTCATGAGAGGAGAAGTCTCATAGATATGCAAAATTTTTATTGAGACATGACTCCTACCTTCCTTATTTATATTGCCTAATATTACATTACATATATTATATATTTCCAAAACACTCTGCAAAGCTTAACAATTTGACATAACATAGAGTTTTAGAGGCAGACTACCTGTGACCATCTTGCTCCTTGGTGTCTTGACCAGCTTTCAGCAACTAATGCAGGTTCGCAGTTTCCTTAACAATAGGCTCTTGACCAATATTTGCAGCAACAACAACTCCCGTCACCATTAACCCAGGTGCTTCACGCAGGCCAAAAACTTCCTTCAACACTCCCACCGTTGTCGTTTCAACCTTGATACCAATATTATCCATTGAATACCTCAGGTTTATCATGCCTACATTCAGTGATTCCATTGCCTTCTAAAGGAGTTCCATATCCTTGCCAAACCCATTTAGGTGAGCCAACGACACCGTCATCTGTTCTTTTATCTCTTTAACAACCAATTTAGTTGAATTATCGATCAAATGTGCCACGTTCCCACTACGCTTGGAGTTCTCAGCATCGTTTCCATTGCCAGAATTTGCAGAAGCCATTTTCTTCACAATTCTTGCATGAACCAATATTATTTTGCTCCTAATTTGCACTACCCAACTCTTATTTATAATCCAGAGGTCCAGAGGCACCAAGACTCCCATTGCTTCACAATCGAATGAACACCCTATTGTGAACCTGTCATGGCACACTCTTCTAGTCGCAGCACTGTCACACAACAAGTGAGAAGAAATGCCGAAGTACTGGAAGCAAACTCACCTAAATTTCCATTTAATACGGAGCTTGATAAAATCCACTTATCCCTTCCCATGGTTATTAAACACTGCCGCACCCACCTGTTCGTAATTACTCTGCGTCCCTTGACAATGACCAACATTCCGTTTACCATCTCTGAGGTGGTAAGTGAAGGATTATTCCTCTGATCTGCTCTTAGCACGATGGACCACCTGTACTCCACTGCCATTATAATTAAATCACTCCTCATTAAGTGACGTGACATGTTGTAACCTCGAGGTTAGTATACAATACCCCTTGGGGTAAAGCCACACCCAAATTTGCTTGATGATCCGCCATCTTGTTAATCCCTCTTTTAACATGATATAATTTGAAATAATCAAGCTTTTTTACTAAAAAAATAACCCTTTTTATTAATGGAGATGAATTGACGTTAAAATTTTGCTCCTTTTTAGATAGTCTCATGCAATTTTGTATCACCACCAAAGAGTTGCCAACAATAATCAAATTCTGATGCCTTCAAAATGCACAACTTCAGGCCTTGCCAAAAAGAGAGAGCTTTGGCTTGGTTATTCGATGCTTTCCCAAGTCCCAAGCATACTTTGTTTCATATTTTTATTAAGGTCAATTATCCACCCTCCCGCTCCTACCTCTCAGATAAATTGTATTTGTTCATTAAGAATATATATATAATTTTAAAATTATTAAATTAAAAATAATTTAATAAATTAAAAATAATTTAATAAATTAAAAAAATAATTAATTATAAATGTAAGAATATTAAATTTGATTTTATATGATATATGTATACATTTTTTTACAAGTGTAGTTATATAAATTAAATAGTAAGTAATGTTGTTTGTTTATAGTATCATGTTTAATTTTTAATTTTGTATAAAATTAATTCTTATAATTGTATTTTATTATTATAATTTACAATATAATTATATTATTATGATTTATTTTTATAATTTATTATATGATTTTATTACCATATATTGATTGATAGGTTTTTATTTAATTTACAATTAGCTTTTAATTCAATATAGAATTAGGTTGATATTTTCATATTATTATTATTTTTGTCAAATATAAAATTGTTTTTCATAAAAATATTAAAATACTGATATTTTTTGTCTTCTTAAAAGATATATAGTTAAAAAAATCATATTTATTAATTAAAAAAATGATGAACATCTTTAATCTATAATTATTATTTTAATTAAATTTCAATGATATTATTACTTTTAATTAATATAAAAATATATTTCATAAAAAAATATTATTTTTGTCAATATAAAATTGTATTTCATAAAAATATTAAAAAACATTGATATTTTTATATTTTTAAAAGATATATAGTTTTTAAAAATCATATTTATTTAGTAAGAAAATGATGAACATCTTTAATCTATAATTAATTTTTTAATTAAATTTCAATGATATTATTATTTTTAATTAATATAAAAATATATTTCATAAAAATGTTGAAGTGTTGATATTTTCATATATATATATATATATATATATATATATATATACTTTTAAAAGATTAAATACAATTTTCATATATTTATAATATAATTGTATTTATTAGATCTAGAGGATATGAGAAGAGCTCTGGACAATGTCCCCTATTTCATGAATAATACTGGACTTTTTATGAGGCATTGGGAACTTTGTTACAATTCGGAAAAAAGAAAATTTTTGGCGACTCCAATCTGGGTCAGGCTCTATCCCTTGTCAGAAGACTTTTGGGAAGTCAGGACATTTTGGAAACAATCGAAAACTCCATTGGAAATTCTGTGCAAATCTCAGAAATCACTAAATGCAGATGCTTCGCTTCCTATGATCGGATTTCTGTATATATGAACATCTCCCAACCACTGTCGGAATCAGTGGAAATTGAATATCAAGACGATGTTTGGTCCCAACCCTTGGACTATGAACACATCCCATTCAAATGCCACATTTTCCATGAATACAGGGATATTTTATGAGACTGTCCTCAGTGGCCTAAGGAAAATGCGATTCCCACAGCCCCCGCCCCTTCGGATGACTTCTAGGAAGTCACATGATGACGTTCATCTAACAACAAAGATCCTCCCACTCGCGCCCCCCCACCCCGCCTCCACCTCCCTCGCAAATGACCTTACATTGGAAATTTGAGAACCTCTTCACCCTTCTGGAAATGCCTGCGGGAAAAGAAGACCAACACTCCCAACCAAGGTTACTCAGCAACATCAAGAGATGGAAGTCGAGGTTGGCCCTGAAAACCCAAAGAATAAACAAACAAGCAAGCATAAATCCCTAGAGGCCCATACCAATAGCAAAGAGATCAAAAGGGTTCTCACTCAAGTCCAACAAGCCCTGGAAATGAACATCAAGATGGACCAACTCAACTCAGATGAATAGATCATGGTGGCCTTCTTGAGAAATTGGGACAAGGATGGATTTGTAGACATTCCCTAAGAGCAACTTGATCAATTCCACCAAATCTTCAAAGAATGGGAGAAACGAGGAAGAAATAACTAGAGTAGAGGAAGACGCCTCCACTCAGTGGGCATAGTCCATCTCGGGCAGAGCCTGCTGAGTTCAGAGTCTTGAAGATCCAGTTGGAGAGATTACGATCCAGACGAGCTAGAAGGTCTTCCCAACATGATGTTCTCAACAAGTTGGGAACTGATCATATTTGGATCAAGGACCTAAGTGATAGCTCAAATTTCAAAGGTTTGAAAGTGTGTCAAACCTAAGCGATCGGATAGATCTCGTCATCCCGATTCCGGCGCCGTGAACGGTTTGAAAAACCGACACCGTATGAAGAAGTTATCGCGATTTGAAAAGTCCAGTAAACTGTAAAATTTGGACATTTGACCAAGGTTGACTGGGAAAAGGTACAATCAGAAAAAATAATATTCTAGGGAGTTTTCCTGGAATATTCCTTCCGGTCCAATTATTGGAGGACAAGTGTCGAATTCTTATTTGGCAGGGTTTTGAAGGGCTAATGAAGGTCTGTGTAAAATTTTGGTTTGGGGTCCGTAGGAGTTGACCTCGCGACCTCCGGCAGAGCATGCAACCGCCACACCGCATGGGCTACGAGAAGTTCTTAAACATAGTGGGTCAAAGGTTTATGTTAAAGTTTCAATTGAAACCCGTTTGGGGGTTTGGAATGCTGGCGGTCCCAACCTGCCAGTGGTCCCATGACTAGTGGTCACATTACATCATATAAACACAACATTAAACTCCAACCACAACTGTTTCATTCCGCTGTTAGCTCAAGCCTTGTCACATGCAACGGACTATCACCTTGTTTCTGTGTAGTTTATGTTAACCGACAGTGTTCAACCCGGGTTTCAACCTTATTTTGTGGTTTATCACTTGGGTTCCCCCTAACCTCCGACGATAATGTAGTCGTGGGGGGTGCGCATGTGGCCAGACCCCCCCCCCGCCCCCCAAAACTGCTAGCATTTAATATAACGGCTATTTTGGCGGATAGTTTGGAGCACGCCCTAATTTTTGGCGGTTTTCACTATTCTAGCTCCAGTTAAATTGAAGTCCTCCACATTTAGTGGAGCTGTTTTAGGTGAAACTGGAAAAATGAGTTGAAGACTCATTTTTCGACCATTAGTAGAGTGTGAATAGTCAATTTCAACTTTCTTGGAAATTCCAGAGCTATTGGTGAGGTTTTCAGAGCCATCAGAGAACTTCTGAGCATGATTTTTCTTCAGAGAAGTTCTAAGGGCCACTAGGGCCATCAGGGGATAGTAGGAGAATGAGGCCTAGCCAAGGCAGCCAGAGGGCATTCTCAGCAAACAAATAGTATTTTCTGACTATATTGAACCTTCTGAATCCAATGAAAGGATTTGCAGAATCTTTTGGAGACTTTTGAAGTCCGAGATGCTTTAGATAAGTTTTCAGTGAGCCTAGAGCCACATGGTGCCACCAAGTGTTGGAGGCGTAACTAGAGCAGCAAGATGCATTTTTTAGCAAGGGAATAGTCTATTTTGGCTATTTAGGAAATTCTGAATCTAGTTGAAGGTTTTGCAGATCCATTTGGAGACTTCTAGAGCTGAAGAAGCCATAGGGAAGTTTCAGGCAGCCCAGGCCACCAAGGGTTGGAGGCCTATATTGGGGAGCCAGAGCTCAATTTGAGAAAATGAACAATATATTTTGGATTATTATTATATGTTGTAGACAGTAGAAAAGGTTTCAGGGACAAAAAATAACTTCTAAAGGAGTTAGTTCCACAGAGAAGCTCATGAAGCTTAAGGGCACCGACAGTAGAGGTCAAGTCAAAGGGAGCCTAGGTCCATCTCCAGAGAGATAGCAACCATTCCAAGGGTATGATGGTATTCCAAACTCATTGGTTCAGTTAAAATAACCATTGGAGTTAAGTAGAAACTTGTAAAATATTTTTTCCATCATAATCCCAAAGAGCCAAGTCAATTGACAAAGGCTCAAGGAGACGTAGCCCACGACATTCAGGTGAACTCCTTTATTAAATTTGCTGTTATGTGTTGATGCTTATTTGCTGCAATTTATCCTTACTGTACATGTGTTTAATCAACAAAAACAAAGGTTGAATTCCTCACACATAAAGCCTTCAAACAATTTTAATACACATACACCTGATTCAAGTAATTCAATTCCGTACTATCAAGTATAAGAAAGATCTTAATTTTTTTAACTGAGTGGGAGGTGCTTTCATAGCATAACAAGTCAACCACCCATTTCAAATCAGGTGGTATTAGAGCACTAGGTTTCTTTTTTGACTTGAAAGGTGTTTAACATGCAAATAATTTTACTGTTTGCGAATTGATTGATGCTTACAAGTTTGAGTTTGCTTGAGGTGAAGGGGAGCTATTTCTAGCTAAGTCCAGAAGAGGAAAAGAAGGAAGAAGGCTGAAATAATTCTCCTTACCCAAAGGACCTCAAGGCAATCATTGAAGCACAAGAGGGATTGTTTGCAAATGAGGCTGCTTGAAGAAGATATACAAGCTGTAGAAAAGAGCTTGAATCTACAACCATATTGTTAAGAAGCTTTGTCAAATTGTTTTGAAGCTTTGTGAATTTTTTTTGAAGTTCTCTAATTCATTTACATAATGATGAAAACTTCATCAAGTGAGGTTTCTAAATCCTCCTTTACAAGACTCTTTGATGAAGAGATGAAGCGGGACTTCTACATCCTGAAGGATATGGTGCAAATTTTGTATGAAGATGGAAGGGAAAGCACTAGACTTCATGAGCAATTGGTTGCTATGAAGCAAGAGAAATAATGACTTCTTCAAAGAATTCATGAGATGGAGATGCATCTCCATCATGCCCAAGAGGCCTTAACCAAACATATGCGTGAAGCAAAGGTAAATCACTCAAATTTGTCTTCAATTTCCTCTTTAGATATATGTGTAGGTTCATTTGAAAAACACACTAGAGGTATAGGGTCCAAGTTGATGTAAAAAATGGGCTATGAAGGCAAGGGTCTAGGAAAACATGCACAAGGCATGACTGAGCCTATTATGGTTGAGGAAATTCCTAAGAAGTTTGATCTAGGCTATGTTCAATCTTATGGCGAAAACTCTACAGCCATGAAGGCACTTGAGACAGTTCCAAGAAGAAATTTTGTTGCAAGTTCAAACCCACAAACATGTCAAGTTTGTTTTCAAGTTGAATGTCATTGTGTGAAACCCATGTTGCAGCAAGATGTATGTAGACATGCAGCTTATGGCGAACAAGAGAATTCTGACAACTATCAAGACATGAACACTGATGACAGTCTTCAAAAGAGAGCTAGAACCTCTTCAAGTTCATCTCTGTTGAATCCTTAGTTAAACTGAGAGGGGGGGGGGTGAATCAGTTTAACACATACATAAGCTTTTTAAATTTTTCATCAACTTATTTACAGCTTAATTTTATAACCAACTTTAATATGTGAACAGTCTTAATATGTTGCAGCAAGTATTAAATTAATGTGACACCAAACTTATTACGAGAGCAGCAAACATTAAGCAGATTGGGTAGATCATATCAACACATAGGAAACACACATAGAGACAGCAGATATAAGTGGAAACCCATAAAGGGAGAAAACCACATCTTATTATTGTTGTGATGCAAAGGCAAGCTCCAACTCCCTCTCACCACTGTTTTTCTGCAGGCACCAACCTGTAGGAGGCTCCAACCTCAGTTAGCTACAACTGACAACTATCAAGCTTCAACTTGATAGGGAAGCTCCAATTTCCTCAATTTATCAAAAGAAATGTTTGCTGATTTACCTTAGATATCAGCTCTGTTCTGTAGCATCTCTTTCTACTCCTCTCTTCCTTATCTTCTCTGCCTCAATTTTCCATACTCTGCATTCTCTATCCTTACTCTCTCTAACCTCTCTATGCAGATCAAGGTGATATTATTTATAGATATTTCCTTATGACTATTTGTATTCCTTAGGGAATTTGAAATGGATAGCCATACCTCTTATCCTTCTGCCTTCTCATTTCTTTTCCAGCTTACTCAGAAAAATATAACTGTATGTACTAATTTTAACATTACAGTGGGATTTTTGTTCTCTTCCGGAGACTTGCCAATGCATCACAAACAATATAAACCAATTAAAACATTTACAGTTAATTTCAATGAGAACTCCATCTCAACTCATTCAGCCTCTCGGATCACTGCATTTTTGTCTTTCCTATGACTGTGTCTGTCTTTTTCTTCTCTGTATGCCTTTCTGTTCATTGCTGTTGCGTAACTCCTGTATGTATGTAACTGCACTTTTTATATAATGCAAATCAATTCTCGGCATAACAATAATAAGGCGTTTTTAATATATGCACTGCCGTGTTATATAACTTAAGTAACTTTTAGCGATAAAATGCTAAAAGATCATTTTACTACATAAAATGCCCTTACGGACCCACTCACCGAACTTGCTCTATTCTTCGATGCGATGTATCACCTCTTGACTACTTCCGATTGCGATTAATCACAATCACAACTTCTATTTATATGTTCCGATGCTCTGCTCCTTCTCTGATGCGATGTATCACCTCTCGGATACTTCCGATTGCGATTAATCGCAATCGCAACTTCCATTTATATGTTCTGATGCTCTGCTCCTTCTCCGATGCGATCAATCACTGTTCACTTTGATGTGCCGATGCGATGAATCGCTCCGATACGATGTAACACTGTTCACTTTGATGCCGAAACTCAAACATATATGAATCATCGTTTAAAACATATCGGGTCCAAAACTTAATCGCAATCGCAACTTTTGGTTAACATGTTCCGTTGCCAACTTTTCTCCAATGCAATTCGTGACTCGGGTCCCACCTTATAAGACTTTGTTTGTATTAGGCCCGAACAATAGAGCGCTTCGCATATATGTATATATATACTTTGGCCCCTTGTTTAAAAAGTGCTACATATATAAGTATACTTTGCCGCTTCAGTCTTTATGTATACTCCAACTTGGGTTATGATTCTCGGAATTTTATGTAGGGGTCCCACTTGCGTATTAACTTTGGTTTATATGCAAGCATTAACATAAGGTTTTCGGTCCCCTAGCTTATATATCTGCATACCAACTTATTTCAACATACATATATGAAATCAACCTTTAATAGCTCAATAAACCAAAGGTTCTCACCCTGGCAGAGTTCGACCCACTATATATATATATATATACTCCAGGCTTACCCTTCATATGATATATTATGAGTCCAAACCACAACTTTGGTTAGCGCATTACTTGTGCATTTGTATATATGCCACCACCGCACTATCAACTTATAACTAAACCCAACGCGACATTTTAATACACAACCATTCCATGGAGCCCACATGTGTTTGATAAGCTCTGCACTTTTAGTACGTTCCACTTGACAACACCCTTTGAACATATATATATAAAAGCCTAAGTCAATCCTCGACCATGGTTTTAACCCTCGGCATAAAATAATGTATTAACTTGCATCAAATATATAATCCGCACATAACCCATTCTTATATGTGCACTCAACTTTAATATATATCCAATATTGCAATAGATATCAAGCCCGATACATATTCTAACACATGTACGTTCCTGGGGCCCACCTCCATTAACACGCCTCTTGCATCCAACGGCGGACAGTTTATCGCATCGACTCCGATGATCCAATGAATGTCATACCATATCGCGTTTTTTATTGGTACGAGGGTTAACACTTCAAATTTGCGCGAAAAAAGTTGTTTTACAAAACCGCCTGAGGACACGTGTCCTTCAATGACACATATCGCTTTCATTTTGAGAATTCCACTTACCATTTTTGACATCGCGTGATACTGTCGGTTTGCTTACCTCTGGTTTTATTGTTCACACTTAGGGTTCCGCTTCAATTCATGGTTCCACTTTAATAAAGAATTTCGCGCCTTCGTTATATAAGCTCTATTCAAACTATAATATATATATAAACCCTTCTTGATTTCGTTATATACCTTTCTTCAACACTTTGATATATATGAACCCTGTTCCATTGTTATTTTAATATAACGCTATCATAAGGTTTAACACCTGACTGTATTAGATTTTTATTGTTTAATTCTTGGCATTACCCCTTATACACAGAGCCTCAGTTCCGCCTCTGCTTCACCATTTCACTGCTTGTTAACGGCTCTGCCTCTGTATTCTCTGTCTCCGCCTCTGTTGCTCGACCGTTTCATCTCTGCATCTGTATTCTCTGTTTCTGCCTCTACCGCTCTGCCTCCTCTAGTTCTGTTTCCTTTCTCAGTCTCTGCGTCCTCTGCTGTTTGACCGTTTCTATGTTGTCTCCTTTGCGCTGCTTTGCTTCTACTGTTGTCCTTTGTCTGTCTCTGCATCTGCTACCTCCTTTGCCATCAATGACAACATTTCCAACAGTCTCCCCTTTGGCATTGATGGCAATACACTTCCTCTGCTTGCCTTTTAGGACCCTTTCTTCTATTGCTCGCTTTTTCTCCCCCTTTGACATCAATGGCAAAGGGTTGCTCATTTCCCAATGTGCTTTTAAATTTCGTCCATGTTGCTCTGATCCTGAGGACCTGTTCCATGCTCTGTTTAGTTGCTCTGGCCTTTTTATAGCTCTCTTTGTCGACTGATCTCCCCCTGGAATGATGTCTTCTTTTCTGTTCTCCCCCTGGACTGAAACTTTCTTTTTCTTTCAGAGTGTAGTATCTGAAGATACTACCCCTAGTTTGTTTCTCAGATATTCGAATGGCTCTCTAGCAAGAGGTTTTGTGAATATATCTATTGTTTGTTCTTTTGTTGGCACATATTCCAACTTTACTACCTTTTGTGCTAATTGTTCTCTTAGAAAATGGTACTTGATTGGAATGTGTTTAGTTTTTTAATGAAGTACAGGATTTTTTGAAATACTTATAGCACTTGTATTATCACATTTGATAGAGATGGGTTCATCAATGCTTACCTTCATGTCTTGGAGGGTTTGCTTCATCCACATGACTTGTATGCAGCATGCTGTTGCTGCTATGTATTCTGCTTCTGCTATAGATAGAGAAATAGATGTTTGTTTCTTGCTTAGCCATGCCACCAGACTTTCTCCTAGATAGAATGCACCTCCACTTGTGCTTTTCCTGTCATCCACACAGCTGGCCCAATCTGCATCTGTGTATGCTGTCAAAATGAGGCTTTTTCCTTTTGGAAACCATAGCCCAAACTGTACTGTTCCTTGTAGATATCTAAATATTCTTTTGACTGCTAGAAGATGATTTTGCTTTGGTGCTGCTTGATATCTAGCCACAAGTCCTACTGCTAGCATGATGTCTGGTCTTGATGCTGTCAGGTACAACAGACTTCCTATCATGGATCTGGAGAGTCTTTGATCTATATTAGCAGATCCATCATCAGCACATAGCTTGCATCTCGTGATCATGGGAGTTGCACAGGTTTGTAGTCTTCCATTTTGAACTTTTTCAACATCTCTTTTAAGTATTTTTCCTGTGAGATGAATGTACTTGTGTTCTTTTGCTGAATTTGAAGTCCTAAGTAGAAGGTGAGCTCTCCAATCATATACATCTCAAACTCTGATTTCATCTCTTCAGCAAATCCTTTTGCTAGCTCATCTTTGTTATTTCCAAACATAATGTCATCAACATATACTACAACAATCAGGAGTTCATTTCCATGGGCTTTTATGTATAGATTGCTGTCTACTCCTCCTCTCTTAAAGCCTTGTTTTTGCAAGTACTTATCCAGCCTTGAGTACCAAGCACGAGGAGCTTGTTTTAGTCCATATAGAGCCTTCTTTAGTCTACACACATAGTCTTCTTTGTCTGTTAATGAGAAACCTTCTGGTTGTTCCATGTAGACTTCTTCTTCTAGATTTCCATTCAGAAATGCAGATTTCACATCCATTTGATATACCTTGAAGTCTTGGTAGCATGCAAAGGCCATAAACATTCTGATAGCTTCCATTCTGGCTATAGGGGCAAATGTTTCATCGTAATCAAGTCCTTCAATTTGTGAATATCCTTTGCAAACAAGTCTGGCTTTATTCCTGATTACCTGTCCTTGCTCATTCATTTTATTCTTGAATACCCATTTTGAGCCTATGATATTTTTCTCAGTGGGTCTAGGAACTAATTCCCAGGTATTGTTCTTCTCAATTTGATCCAATTCTTCATTCATAGCATTCACCCAATGCTTGTCCTTTCTAGCTTCTTCAAACTTCTTTGGCTCTATTTGTGATAACATAGCTATGTATACCTCTTCTGTCTGTTCGGTTAGCTGCCTTCTTGTCTGGACTCCTACACTCTTGTCTCCAATGATCTGATCTTCTGGATGGTTCTTTTGAGTTTACCTTGAGGGGGCTTTTGAGCTCAACTCAACATCTTCTATTGTCTTGCTTGTTTCATCATCATCTTGGTTTTCTTCTTCATGATTGTCTGAAGGACTGCTGCAGTCTGTGCTTCTTGTCTTGTTTAGAAGTTCTTCATCAAATCTTACATCAATGCTTTCTACAATTTTTCGAAGAGCCTTGTTGTAGCACTTGTACCCTTTACTTTTGGATGCATATCCTATAAATATCCCTTCATCTGCTCTTGCATCAAATTTCCCTAGATTTTCATCATTATTCTTAATGTAACATTTGCTTCCAAAGACTCTAAAGTGCTTTATTGAAGCTGGTTTACCATGCCATAGTTCATAGGGAGTCTTGTCACTGCTTGGCCTTAAATGAGCTTTGTTTAGGATATGCATGACTGTGTGTACTGCTTCTGCCCAGAAGGTTTGAGGAATATTACTCTCTTGCGCCATGGCTCTGGCAATTTGTTGTACAAACCTGTTTTGTCTCTCTGCTACTCCATTCTATTGAGGTGTCCCTGCAATAGTAAATTGTTGCTTTCTCCCATGTTCATTTCATAGGTCTGCAAAGTCATAATTTGTGAATTCACCTCCTCTATCTGATCTGATGCATTTTAGCTTGCATCTTGTTTGATTTTCTGCTAATGCTTTGAATATCTTGAATTTCTCCAGTGCTTCCAATTTATTCTTGAGAAATGAAACCCATGTCATTCTGGAGAAATCATCTATTATCAGCATGAAGTAGGATTCTCCACTTGGAGTTTTAGTTCTTTCAGGTCCACACAGATCCATGTGCACAAGCTGGAGTGGTCTTCTTGTTGATAGTTCTTCTTTGGTCTTAAAGGATGTGTGGGTCTGTTTTCTCAATTGACAAGATTTGCATATGGTATTTGAAGGCCTTTTTATTTCTAGCATATCTCTGACAGCTTTCTCCTTGCTTAGTATGATAATATGATCGAAGCTGAGATGTCCCAATCTCCTATGCCATAACCATGACTCCTCAAGTTTGCTAAGATGGCATGCTTCATCTTCCTCTTTCACTATGTAAACATTACACTTTGTTCGAACACCTTTGAGCAGAGTCTTACCCATGGTGCTTAATCTGAATTCACAGTCTTGTGCTCTAAAAAGAACTTCACAGCCTTTATCACACATTTGACTGACACTCAGCAAGTTTGCTTTCAGCCCATCTACAAATAGTACATCTTGGGCCTTTCCTCTGCCATTATCTAGGCTGACTGAGCCTTTTCCTTTGATTTTTCTTGATTTATCATTGCCAAAAAGTAACATTGCCAGATTTCTTTTCATCAAAAGTTATAAACTTTCTTCTGTCTCCAGTCATATGTTTTGGGCAACCACTGTCCAAATACCACTGTCTTTTCAGGTTTTGAGTAGTTAGAGCCAGGTCACATTTATTCACCTTCTTTTTCCACTGGAAGCATCCTTTTGTTTGGTATCTTTTGTGAGATGATGAACCACATCCTCTTAGAGGAAATTTGGAAGGCATATGTCCAATTTTATTGCATACACAACATTTGATCATGATTTTTGCAGAATTGTGAGTATGAGTAAAATCTCCTTGACTCATAACCCTCCTTGAGGTGTTGTACATCAATATTTGTCCATATTTTCTGCACTCAATGATTTTATGGCCAAATTCCTTACAATAAAAATAGTAACCATAGAAACAATTTGCATACCTAATGTGAGGTTGTCTTCTCCATTTGTTTGCTTGAGACAGTCTCTTTATTGTTTGCATCTTTTGCTAGTTTGAATTACTCCTCCTTGTATGACAGTATGCAACAATGTGTCCTAGCTTGTGGCAGGCATAACAAGTGGCATTTTTCATAGGAGGGAAGAATCTCCTTTGATGGCTTCCAAATTTGACATACTCAGGGGTATATGAGCCTTTTTCTGTTGTCTGAGTATTTATTTCATTCTTCGTTATTAGAGGTTTCTTCTGGTTTCTGTCTCCCTCATTACATGTTTCTTCTTTAGTAGGAATTATTTGAGCTGCTTCATCTGCCATCTTTGCTTTGACAAAAATAATATTTTTGTTTTCTTTTTCTTTGCTTTTACTTGATTCTCCTTCATAGCCTATCCCGGTCTTTATCAGAGGAGATCTTTGAGAATCCAGAATTTCGTTCAACTTACCAGAGCTTGTTGTTTGAGAAGGAGTTATAGAC
The DNA here is from genome assembly GCA_034641835.2 of Pinus albicaulis. Classification (NCBI taxonomy): domain Eukaryota; kingdom Viridiplantae; phylum Streptophyta; class Pinopsida; order Pinales; family Pinaceae; genus Pinus; species Pinus albicaulis. The sequence goes on along the minus strand of CM076584.1, from coordinate 625,363,778 downwards.
ACTTTCCTTTGAGCATTTTCTAATTTCTTCCTCAGACATACTACTTCTTCTTCCAAACTCTCTTGTTCCTGAGTTTTATCCTTGATTTCCTTAAGTAACTTGTCTTCTATCTTCTTGGCTTCTTAAAGCTTTACCTTAAGCTGCATGAGGACTCCTGAATTTTTCTCTTCTCTTACATACTTGAGGATAATGTCCTTTTGTTTTCTGCAATTCAATTTGAGTCTGTCAATCTCCTCTAGGGCACTTCTTAACTCCCCCTCAAGGTCAACTTCACCTTCTTCTTCATCTTCTAGTAGTATTCATTCAAGTACTTCTATAGCCATCAATAAGAATTCAGAGGTTACTTCTTCACTTGAGGGTTCATCTGAGTCTTCAGATGCACTGCTGTCTTGTTGAACATAGTAAGATTTTCTATTGAATTTCTTTCCTTTCTGCTAGTTCTTTGATGTAGTTTTTTCTGATTCATGAGCCTGATTCCTTACTTTCTTATGAGGACACTTAGCAGCATAGTGTCCAACTCTTACAAAGTTAAAGCATTTGAATGGAAGTTTAACTTTATATTTACCTGATCCTCTGTCCAGTTTCTTGAAAAACTTGGCCTCTTCTTCATCAGAGCAAGAACATATATCTTCCTTTTCTTCTTTCTTCTTTTCTGTTTTAAAAGCTGCCTCCCTTGCACTTGGCTTCTTCTGTGGGAGTCTCATCTCATAGGCTATAAGATTTTCAAGTAACTGGTTCATGGTCAAGGTTTCCCAATTAGCTGTTTCTTCTATTGCAGACACCTTGGGGTTAAAACTGGGTGGAAGAGATCTTAGAATATTTTGTACAATTACACTTTCTGGTATAGTTTCTCCAAGAGCTTTCATATTGTTAACAATTTCCGCAACTCTTAAGAAGAGGTTGCCAACATCTTCATCATCATTCATTTTTAAATTTTCAAACTGAGCTCTATATACTTGAAGTTTGGCGGTATTTACCTTTTTATTTCCCTCATGGATGTTTTCAAGAGTATCCCACATATCTTTGGCAGTCTTACTATGCATTATTTTGATAAATTCAGCTTCACAAAGTCCACTTAAGATTGCATTCATGGCCTTTGCATTTGCTACAAATTCTTGTTTAGCTTCTCTCTCCGGGTCAGTTTCCTTTGGGGCATATCCAAATTCTACAGCAGCCCAAACCTCTATTCCTAGAGACATTATGTATGCTCTCATTCTGATTTTCCAGAAGGCATAATTAGCACTAGTGAAAAAAGGGGCTTTATTGGTTGAGCTTCCTTCTTGACTAGCCATCCTGGGGACCTAGGATCTCCTTTCAGTGGCTAAAATGGTACAAAGGAACTGGCTCTGATGCCAATTGTTGAATCCTTAGTTAAACTGGGGGGGGGGGTGTGAATCAGTTTAACACATACATAAGCTTTTTAAAATTTTCATAAACTTATTTACAACTTAATTTTATAACCAAATTTAATATGTGAACAGTCTTAATATGTTGCAGCAAGTATTAAATTAATGTGACACCAAACTTATTATGAGAGCAACAAACATTAAGCAGATTGGGTAGATCATATCAACACATACGCAACACACATAGAGACAACAGATAAAAGTGGAAACCCATAAAGGGAGAAAACCACATCTTATTATTGTTGTGATGCAAAGGCAAGCTCCAACTCCCTCTCACCACTGTTTTCTGCAGGCACCAACCTACAAGAGGCTCCAACCTTAATCAGCTACAACTGACAACTATCAAGCTTCAACTTGATAGGGAAGCTCCAACTTCCTCAATTTATCAAAAGAAATGTTTACTGATTTACCTCAGATATCAGCTCTGTTATGTGGCATCTCTTTTTGCTCCTCTCTTCCTTATCTTCTCTGCCTCAATTTTCCATACTCTGCATTCTCTATCCTTACTCTCTCTAACCTCTCTATGCAGATCAAGGTGATATTATTTATAGATATTTCCTTATGACTGTTTGTATTCCTTAGGGAATTCGAAATGGATAGCCATACCTCTTAGCCTTATGCCTTCTCATTTATTTTCTAGCTTACTCAGAAAAATATAACTGTACGTACTAATTTTAACATTACAGTGGGATTTTTGTTCTCTTCCGGAGACTTGCCAATGCATCACAAATAATATAAACCAATTAAAAAATTTACAGTTAATTACAATGAGAACTCTAGCTCAACTCATTCAGCCTCTCGGATCATTGCGTATTTGTCTTTCCTATGACTGTGCCTGTCTTTTTCTTCTCTGTATGCCTTTCTGTTCATTGTGGTTGCGTAACTCCTATATGTATGTAACTGCATTTTTTATATAATGCAAATCAATTCTCGGCATAATAATAATAAGGCGTTTTTAATATATGCACTGCCGTGTTATATAACTTAAGTAACTTTCGGCGATAAAATGCTAAAAGATCATTTTAATACATAAAATGCCCTTACGATCCCACTCGCCGAACTTTCTCTATTCTCCGATGCGATGTATCACCTCTCGACTACTTCCAATTGCAATTAATTGCAATCACAACTTCCATTTATATGTTCTGATGCTATGCTCCTTCTCTGATGCGATGTATCACCTCTCAAATACTTCTGATTGCAATTAAACGCAATCGCAACTTCCATTTATATGTTCCGATGCTCTGCTCCTTCTCCGATGCGATCAATCACTGTTCACTTTGATGTGCCGATGCGATGAATCGCTCCAATGCGATGTAACACTGTTCACTTTGATGCCGGAACTCAAACATATATGAATCATCGTTTAAAACATATCGGGTCTGGAACTCAATTGCAATCGCAAATTTTGGTTAACATGTTCCGCTCCCAACTTTTCTCCGTAGTGTTTCACATATATGTATATATATACTTTGGCCCCTTGTTTATAAAGTGCTACATATATAAGTATACTTTGCTACTTCAGTCTTTATGTATACTCCAACTTGGGTTATGAATCTCGGAATTTTATGTAGGGGTCCCACTTGCGTATTAACTTTGGTTTATATGCAATAATTAACATAAGGTTTTTGGTCCCCCAGCTTATATATCTGCATACCAACTTATTTCAACATACATATATGAAATCAATCTTTAATAGCTCAATAAACCAAAGGTTCTCACCCTGGCGGAGTTTGACCCACTATATATATATACACACTCCAGGCTTACCCTTCGTAAGATATATGATGAGTCCAAACCACAACTTTGGTTAGCGCATTACTTGTGCATTTGTATATATGCCACCACCGCACTATCAAATTATAACTAAACCCAACACGACATTTTAATACACAACCATTCCATGGAGCCCACATTTGTTTGATAAGCTCTGCACTTTTAGTACGTTCCACTTGACAACACCCTTTGAACATATATATATAAAAGCCTAAGTCAATCCTCGACCATGGTTTTAACCCTCGGCATAACATAATGTATGAACTTGCATCAAATATATAATCCGCACATAACCCATTCTTATATGTGCACTCAAATTTAATATATATCCAATATTGCAATAGATATCAAGCCCGATACATATTTTAACACATGTACGTTCCCGGGGCCCACCTCCATTAACACGCCTCTTGCATCCAACGACGGACAGTTTATCGCATCGACTCCGATGATCCAACGGATGTCATACCATATCACGTTTTTTATTGGTACGAGTGTTAACACTTCAAATTTGCGCGAAAAAAATTTGTTTTACAAAACCGCTTGAGGACACGTGTCCTTCAATGACACATATCGTGTTCATTTTGAGAATTCAACTTACCATTTTTGACATCGCGCGATACTACCGGTTTTCTTACCTCTGGTTTTACTGTTCACACTTAGGGTTCCGCTTCAATTCATGGTTCTGCTTCAATAAAGAATTTCGTGCTTTCGTTATATAAGCTCTGTTCAAACTATAATATATATAAACCCTTCTTGATTTCGTTATATACCTTTCTTCAGCACTTTGATATATATGAACCCTGTTCCATTTTTATTTTGATATAACACTATCATAAGGTTTAACACCTGATTGTATTAGATTTTTATTGTTTAATTCTTGGTATTACCCCTTATACACAGAGCCTCGGTTCCACCTCTACTTGATCATTTCGTTGCTTGTTAACGGCTTTGCCTATGTATTCTCTGTCTCCGCCTCTACTACTTGACCGTTTCATCTCTGCATTTGTATTCTCTGTCTCTGCCTTTGTTGCTCTGCCTCCTCTGGTTCTGCTTCCTTTCTCTATCTTTGCGTCCTCTGCTATTCAACCGTTTCTATGTTGTCTCCTTTGCTTCTGCTGCTGTCCTTTGTCTGTCTCTGCCTCTGCTGCCTCCTTTGCCATCAATGACAACATTTCCAACAATCTCCTCAAGAAGGTAAAAAATATGGACATGCAAAGTAGCATTTGAGGTATAATTCTTCCCATATTCAAGTTGTTTTTTATTATGTTAAGCATGAAAAATCTGCATGCATGAAAGGAAGAAATAGTTGTTGTTCCTACTGTGGTTTGTGTAACCATGAAGATTCAAGATGTTGCAAGAGATTGAAGGCATACAGGAAAAATTTGAAGTGAAGAAAACTTGAACAAAAGATGCAAAAGACTTGCACACATTGCCAGAAAAAGGAACATTTCATTGCCCAATGTTGGACATTGCATCCAACTAATCATCCCAAGCATTTGAAGCAAGAGGATAAAAATACTGGTGCGGATGGAACCAAATATTCCATCATTGATGTGAGAATAGATGTTTCACAAGAAGAAGATTTTCAGCAGCAAAAATCGCCATGGAAGTGGCTTGATACCTTCAATTGAAGATTTCTTGCCATAATTTCTGTATGAGCTCAAAGAAGATAAAATTCTTAAGAGGAGGACAAGATTATAAAAGAGGGAAAGTGTTGAGTACCTTCGATTTGGGGCTCAAAGGCACTAAGCCAAGCAAGGCAAAGTGAATGGAGGTTTGAAAGGTGAGGGGTGTTGTACTCTCATATACTGAACATGTAATCAGTCTTTTGGGGTCCAAAAGATTCCCAATGGAGAGGAGTGATCAGATTTGGATCAAGGACCTAAGTGATAGCTCAAATCTCAAAGTGTTCGAAAGTGTGTCGAATCTGAGAAATTAGATAGATCTTGTCTTCCCGATTCCAGTGCCATGAACGGTTTGAAAAAATGACACCATATGAAGAAGTTATCGCGATTTGAAAAGTCCAGTAAACTGCAAAATTTGGACATTTGACCAAGGTTGACTAGGCAAAGGTACAGTCAGAAAAAGAATATTCTAGGGAATATTCTTTGAATATTCCCCAAAATATTCCTTCTAGGCTAGTTATTGGAGGACAAGTGTCGAATTCTTATTTGGCAGGGTTTTGAAGGGCCAATGAAAAGGTTCCATGTAGCAAGCCCTGAGGCCGCCACGTGGCCCTGGAAGGACTGTGTAAAATTTTGGTTTGGGGTCCGCAGTAGTCGACCCCACGACCTCTGGTAGAGCACGCACCTGCCACACCACATGGGCTATGAGAAGTTTTTAACCATAGTGGGTCAAAGGTTTATGTTAAAGTTTCAATTGAAATGCATTTGGGGGTTTGGACCGCCGGCGGTCCTATGGTTAGTGGTCACATTACATCATATAAACACAACATTAAACTAAAACCACAACTATTTCATTCCGTCATTATCTCGAGCCTTGTCACATGCAACTGTCTATCGCCTTGTTTCCACGCGGTTTATGTTAACCGATAGCATTCAACCCTAGTTTCAACCTTATCCTGTGATTTATTACTTGGGTTCTGCCTAACCTCCGACGGTTATGTAGTCGTGGGGGGTGCACATGTGGCCACATCCCCCCCCCCCACTCCCCCTAGCAGCTAGAATTTAATATAACGACTATTTTGGCGGACATTTTGGAGCACGCCCTAATTTTTGGCGGTTTTCACTATTCTAGCTCCAGTTAAACTGAAGTCCTCCACTATAGTGGAGGTGTTTTAGGTGAAACTGGACAAATGAGTTGGAGACTCATTTTTCAACCATTCTTGGAGTGTGAATAGTCAATTTCGACTTTATTGGACATTCTAGAGCCATTGGTTAGGTTTGAAAAGCCATAAGAGAACTTCTGAGCATGATTTGTCTTCAGAGAAGTTCCAAGGGCCACTAAGGGCCAGCAGGAGAATGAGGCCTACCCAGGATAGCCAGAGGGCATTCTTAGCAAAACAATAGTCTATTCTGATTATATTGAATCTTCTGAACCTAATGGAAGGATTTACAGAAATTTTTGGATACTTCTGAAGACCGACATCCTTCAAAGAATTTTTCAGTGAGCCTAGAGCCGCAGGGTGCCACTAGGTGTTGGAGGCATAACCAGAGCAGCGAGAGGCATTTTTCAGCAAGTGAATAGTCTATTATGACTATTTTGGACATTATAAATCCAATGGAAGCATTTTCAGAGCCATTTGTGAAGTTTTGGGCAACCTAGGGCCACCAGGGTTTGGAGGCCTAGATTGGGGAGCCAGAGCTCAATTTGAGCAAATGAATAGTATATTTTGGATTACTGTTATATGCTGGAGACAATAGAAAAGGTTTCAGGGATAGAAAATAAATTCTAAGGGAGATAGTGCAACAAAGAAGCTCAGGGAAGCTTAAGGGCACCGATAGTAGAGGTCAAGTCAAAGGGAGCCTAGGTCCATCTCCATAGATATAACATCCATTCCATAGGTATGATGGTATTCCAAACTCATTGGTTCAGTTCAAATAACCATTGGAGTTAAGTAGAAAATTTTAAAATAATTTTTCCATCATAATCCCAAAGAGCCAAGTCAATTGACAAAGACTCAAGCAGACGTAGCCCACGACATTTAGGTGAACTCTTTTATTAATTTTTTTTTTATGTGTTGATGCTTATTTGTTGAAATTTATGCTTTTTGTACATGTGTTTAATCAACAAAAAAAAAGGTTTAATTCCTCACATATAAAGCCTTCAAACAATTTTAATACACACACCTGATTCAAGTAATTCAATTCTGCACTATCAAGTATAAGCAAAATCTTAATTTGTTTGACTGAGTGGGAGGTGTTTTCATAGCATAACAAGTCATCCACCCATTTCAGATCAGAACCAGAGGGATCCCCATATAAGTACTAGGCAGGGTGCCGATTTGGAAGCCTAGGGACTTGACCAAGTGACACTGGACTCCCTTGTGGGTATTGAAGAAGAAACTGTCAGATTTTTATTTGTTGATAACCATTCCTGAGGCTTGTTGAAAAGTTTCCAAGATGGAGATGAGATGGTGAGATTCCCGTAGAGTTAGCTTACCAAAGAGGAGATTATCATCCACAAATTGTTGGTGGGAAATTGGAGGAGATTCTAGAGATATTTTCAACGCTTGGATGAGGCCACGAAGGGAGGCATATTTGATTAGTCTCCCCAAACCTTCTGCTGCAATGATATACAAAATGGGGGAGAGAGGATCCCCTTGCCTCAGACCCCTTGACTGTCTGAAAGGCTGGGTGGGATAGCCATTGAAGATGATGTAGTAAAAAGGGGTTTCAATCATGGATTTTACCCAAAAAATCCAAGAGTGAAAGAAACCAAAAAGAATAAAGCAAAGAAAGGAGATAATTCCAGCTTATGTGATCAAAAGATTTTGACATGTCCAGTTTTATGAGCATACCTAGAGATTTAGAGGCTTTCAGAGAGTACCATTTCATGCATTGTGATAATGCCATCCATTATTATCCTACCTTCCACGAATCCTAGTTTCTCCCGGATGATGATGTGTTTCATTAGAGGTTTGAGCCGTCGAACCATGATGTCAGAGATGATCTTGTATATTAAATTGCAGAGAGTTATGGGTCTAAAGACATGTGGATACATGAAAGCTCCTTTTTTTGGGATAAGCGTCAAGAAGGTGGCGTTTAGACCTGACCAGATTATACAATATTGATGAGCTTCTTCCACTAGTGCATGGATATCTATGCCCAAAAAGGGCCAACAAGCTTCGAAGAAGTCAGAAGTATAGCCATATGGTCCCGATTCCTTTTTTGGGGGGGGATCCTAAATAACTTCTTCAACCTCCATAATTGATATTTTTCGCATTAAGGCTTCATTTTTCTCTTCGGTTACCACTTGGGGGATGCATTGTCGAATCTTGGAGATGGATTCTCTTCTGTCTTCCTACGGATCCTAGAGAATGATACGAAAATGGTTGATCAGTTGTTCTTTAATGTCCTCATGATGGACTAGTCTCAGGCTGTTGTTCCCATTGAGGGAAAAGATTTTGTTCGCCTGTCTGTGTTTGAGCATTGTGTGATGGAAGAACTTTATGTTCCACTCCCCTTATTTGAGCCACTGAACTCTTGATTTATGATTCCATAGAATTTCTTCCTACTTCTTTGTTCCAAGGGCCCTAGAACCCACCCCTCCTAGGCCTCCAACTCCTTTTTTCGTCTGTATAAAATGATTTTTTGCTGATTTCTTTCATTTCGCCCTCCAATGCCAATTTATCCTTATGTATGTTGCCAAAATCAGATATGTTCCAATCTTTAATTCGTTTCTTTAACTCTTTTAGCTTGATCTAGAATGTTTCCATACGGTTGCGCCCAAAGATGAAGATCTCCCTCCACCATCCTTCATGTTTTTGGATGAAGTCGAGTCTTCCAAGCCAAAAGGATTCAAAACGTAAGGGTCGATTCCTTGGAGCCATTCTTAGATCAATTTCTAGCTGAATGGGCCAGTGATTGGAACCAAGGTAGGGGAGGATATAAGCTTGAAGATACAGATCTTGTTGGAGAATATTATCATATAAAAGGAAACGATCAAGTTTCAATGCGATTTGATGCTTACCTTCCCGGCGGTTGTTCCAAGTGAAGATACCGTTGCTGAACTCAATATTCATCGTGTCTAGATCATGGATTGTTTCTTGGAAGGCTCTAGAGATGGTGTTGATTCTTCTGAGTCCTTTCTTTTCGCTTATATCCTTGATCATGTTAAAATCTCAAAAAAGTATTCAATTTTCAGTAGCCATAATGCATTTCAGTTTCAACAGATTAGAAATGAAGTTGGTCTTATCTCCGAGGGTCATTGGGCCGTAAACCCCAGATAGCCAAACTTGGATTGTCGATTTAATGCTTTCAAATTGGTTGGGGAGGCTATGAGGGAAGGTGATCCAGGACCTAAATTGTATAGATCTGGTGTCCCATAGAAAGCCTATCCCGTCGACCGTGCCCTTCGCATTAAGCACCATGTAGTCCACCCCTGGCCAACAACGATGCCAAATTTCCTCAAGATTCTCTTGCAACACTTTCGTTTCCTGAAGAACTATGATATATGGTTTCTCTTAATGAACATTGTCCTTAAGGTACCTCAATTTAAATTTTGAGTTGAGGCCTCGAATGTTCCATGAGATAACTTTCATTGAGAATGAGGAAGAGATCTTTGGTAGTTCTCCATGAGGACAATTGTTTGTCCTGAGTTAACCATAATTGCTACAACTTCCTTGATAACCTCCCTTGTGGGTTTTCTTCCCTTTCTCCTTTTTTCCACGCCTGAGCTGGACTCTGCCTGCTGAGTGGAGGCGTTCTCCTGGCGAATAACTAGAGCCGAGGAAGAAATTTTCTAGAAGAAGAAATCAAGGGTTCAGTGGCTCAAATAAGTGGAGCGGAGAAAAAAGCTATTCCATCACACGATGCTCAAACTCAAAAAGGTGAAAAAAATATTTTCCCTCAATGGGAAAAATGGCCCGAGGTTAGTCCATCATGAGGGCATTAAAGAATAATTTATCAACCATTTTAAAACCATTCTCCAGGAGCCGCAGGAGGACAAAATGGAAGCCATCTCTAAAATTCGACAATGCATCCACCAAGTGGTAATCGAAGAGAAAAATGAAGCCTTAATGCGAAAAATATCAATTATGGAGGTTGAAGAAGTGATTCGGGATCTCCCCCCCAACAAGTCCTCGGGACCATATGGCTATACTTCCAACTTCTTCAAATCCTGTTGGCCCTTTTTGGGCATAAATATCCATGCGTTGGTGGAAGAAGCTCATCAATCTTGTAGAATCTGGTCAGGTCTAAACGCCACCTTCTTGATGCTTATCCCAAAAAAAGAAGCATTGGTGGATCCAAATGGATTTATACCCATAACTCTATACAGTGTAATATATAAGATCATCTCTGACATCATGGTTCGACGACTCAAACCTCTAATGAAACACATCATCAGCCAGGAGAAAACAAGATTCATGGATGGAAGGAAAATAATGGATGAAATTATCAAAACGCATGAAATGGTACACTCTCTGAAAACCTCTAAATATCTAAGTATGCTCATCAAACTGGACATGTCAAAAGCTTTTGATCACATAAGCTGGAATTATCTCCTTTCTTTGCTTCATGCTTTTTGTTTCTCTAACTCTTGGATTTCTTAAGTAAAATCCATGATTGAAACCCCGTTTTACTCCATCATTGACAATGGTTCTCCCACCCATCATTTCAGAGGATCAAGGGGTCTGAGGCAAGGGGATCCTCTCTCCCCCTTTTTGTATATCATTGCAGCAGAAGGTTTGGGGAGACTAATCAAATCTGCCTCCCTTCGTGGCCTCATCCAAGGTTTTAAAATATCTTCAGAATATCCTCCAATTTCCCACCAAAAACTTGTGGATGATAATCTCCTCTTTCGTAAGCCAAACCTACGGGAAGCTCACCATCTCATATCCATCCTGGAAACTTTTCAACAAGCCTCAGGAATGGTTATCAACAGAGACAACTCTAACATTTTGTTCTTCAAAACCCATAGGGGAGTCCAGTCTCACTTGGCCAGGTCCTTGGGCTTCCGAATTAGCACCGCGCCTAGTACTTATTAGGGGATCCCAATGGTTCCCAACTTGTTGAGAAAATCCCATTGGAAAGACCTTCTCGCTCATCTGGATCGCAAGCTCTCCAGCTGGATCTTTAAGATTCTGACCTCAACGGGCATACTCACCCTTTTAAAATATGTTAGGTAAGCTCTCCCTATCTATTAGCTCTTGGATATTCCAGCCCCCAAGAGTATCTACAAAGATTTAGTTGCCACATTCCACAAGTTCTTGTGGTTAGGCGCTCATATTTGCAGGAAATAGTCACAGATTTCTCGACACAAGCTATGCAAGCCCAAAATTCATGGAGGTCTAGGTTTGAAAGATCAAGAGACTTTATCGGAGGCGCTTGGGGCTAAGATTTGGTGGAAATGGCTCCAAGGAGGACACGGAACATCAAAAACATTGTGGGATCATAAGTATGGCCATCACCGCATTCAAGATCCCCTGTCAGATCCTCGAACCTTGCACACCGAATCTTCTATTTGGAATTTGACCAAAGAGAGTAGGAATTTAATCTAAAAGCATAGATTCTGGGAGGTACATAATGGATGTAGAGCAAAATTTTGGGAGGAAGCATGGATGCAATATCCCAAGTTGGCACAACATGAAAATATCAGGGAAATTCAAGCCTTTTCTACAAATCTATTGGCGATATATGTCAGATGCTTTTGGATTGCCTCCAACCCTTCCTCTAAATGGAAAGAATGGAAAACACAAGATCATTGGCCCAAACATGATCCACCCCTTCCTTGGGATGATTTAATCCACCTTATTCATCAACATCACATTTTTTCAAGTGAAGACCCAAACAAACTTCGGTGGGGCTACCGCTCTAGTGGCATGTTTTCAGTAAAGGAATCTTATTCTATCCTCTCCACTAGTACCATGCCAGACCCATATTCTCTCTGGAATCATATTTGGTACTCAGGTTTCTGGCCCAAAGTCCCCTTCTTCATCTGGCTGATCGGTCATGGCAAACTCCTAACATGGGATAGGATAAAAAGAAATGTTTCCAAGGCCCACCTCATTTCCCCCTTTGTTTAACTGAAGAAGAGACTGCATATCACCTTATGAACTCATGCCCGGTGGCAGATGAGTTCTGGAAGCTTGTGGAAAATATTTTCAGAGCACATGACCATTCAACCAACATTCTGAGAGAATTTTTGGAGCTATGGCACTGGAACCTATTCAAAAGTCTAATAGTCGATAGAGCATGGTCCCTATCCCAAGGATTCACTCTGTGTAACCTATGGAAAGCCAGGAATAAAGCAGTGTTCCATTTAGATCCTATACAAATCAATTACATCTGGACAACGACTAAGCGTAACCTAAAAGAGACCATCCTTGTGGAATGCTGGGAGGATGAATACTGGAAGGCGAACAGAAGAGAGGCTCAAATCCTTCGGGACTTAGGCCTCCATCCCCCTACTTCCTCTTCGGCATATCATAGAAAATGCATGGGAGCTAGACCCTCGATAAACAACTTCCTCCGTCCTCCTCAAGGTTTCGTCAAAATAAACTTTGATGGTGCCTCCAAAGGTAATCTCGACCTTGCCGAGTTGGGGGGTCTAATTTGGGATGTGGAAGGGAAGAATCTCAAAGTATTTGAGGTGACATGTGGTACCTCCACCAATAATGTCATTGAGTTTATGACTTTATATAAGGTTCTTCATCTCACGTCAGAAATGGGTATCTCAAACTTCCAAATTTCAGGGAATTGCTGCTGGCTATCTCTATTATCCATAAAATGATCAATGGTTCCCCTCTAGAGAAATTGGTGAAGAGTTGGTGATTAGAGTACATCTGTGAAAGGATCCGGGCCCGTTTTCCCTCCTTTGACTATGTAATCACAAAACACGTTAGACGAGAAGGGAACCAAGCTGTTGTCAAGTTAGCCAACTGGGGTAGCGACCACGGAAACCAGGATCTCCTCTCCGACTGGCCTCCTGTCTACCACTCAACGATGTTAGACGAGCTCAGCCACATCATTTCCAGAGAAGAGGCTTCGCCAGTGGGGGTGTTGAGATGTGGAATCGACCCTTCATGTGGAAAATGGCAGATGGGAAATGTTTAATGTGGGGGAGGGCGGGACATCAATCCCTCCACCACGCAAGGGTTATTATCACTGTGCTTGCTTGTGTGAAATATTCATCTTCACTTGTGTGAAATCTCTTCAACATTATTTGGGATTCAATGGTGCTGCTCCACCTCAGGATATATTTTCATTATTTGTAAAATCTCCGTTTGTTTTATGGATCTCAGTGTAATGAAACCCCCTCTCTGCTTTCATCCTTTCTAGCTCCTGGTCTAGGGTGGTGGTCCATCCTTTGTGCCTTGGGCATGCCTCAAGCGACATTCTCTCGCTTTCTCCTGCTAATTGAGAAAATTTCCCTCTTAGCTCTTCTCCAGAGAGCGCATCTTCTTTGGTTCTGGTTGGCTTTTGGTTTAATTGTCTTATTCTCTCTTGGTTTCTTACTGTGGTCTCTTGGTGGATGCTTCAAGAGTGGTTTGTGTCAGTCTTTTGTTTCTTGTTTTCTTGGTTCTGGGTCTGTGGGTGGTGTTGTAGCCCTTGGGGTGGCAGTATTGGTTCAAGGGAGGCATTGGGCTCTAGGTATTCTCACATCTTTGCTCTTACTTTTTAGGGTCTCTGGTCCCAATCCACCCTCCGGTGCCCTGCTACGACTCTGGTGTCGGTTTCGATTTTCGGACCCTGCCTTTCAATCTCACCTCGAAGTGTTTGATATTTTCTATCTGGTATTTTTCACTCAGGTGTCTTTAACCCACTCTGGTCTGGCTTGTCTTTAATCAGGTGGTGAATTAACCTCTCCTCCCTGGTTCACGGTGAGGTCTGTTTGGTTCCGGGTGGTAGACGGTAGTGTTTTGGGTGTCTCATCATTTCGGCTTGTTGGATTCCTTCTGAGCTCCAACATGAAGCCCAGCCTCCGCTCCTCGTGCATCTTAGTTCTGGCTAATTCTGAAGGCTCTCTCGCCTTCACTGGGTCTTGGGGTCCTTCGAGAGGCACTGTTCGTGGAACCCGTGGGGGTCGCAGTTCTTCGACAGCTTCCGTGGCGGGGAAACTGCCGCAGGTTGGCTATGAAATGTGGTCATGGTGCAGGAAAAGATAGCTGTGGGAAGGGACGTAGCTGTGCTACGACGCCTCGGGGACGCAACAGTCAAGGACGTTATGGGCCTACGAGTCGGGCACCTTCTAGGAGGCTAGGAATCTCCTTAGCGGTCCTCGAACTGGTGTAATCTGTCTTTTCTCGACAATACGCCCTTGATGGAGTTTGCAGGGAGGCCGTCATGAAAAAACTTGAACAACTTTAATACTTCCAGTGCCATGTTCGTGAAACTTGGCTTGCTCACTTTGAGCACCATGTCAATTGCCTCTATCTCCCTTCGCCTCCCCCAGGTATAGGGCTGGAAAACCCTGCTTCAATTACCTATGACGACTGATTATGATCACTGGTGTGTTTCTTGTTCTTTTAGTTTTATCGAATGTTAGGCCTCTTAGGATCTGGACCTCTCAACTAGAAATTTTTCTTTTTGAATGTTTATGGTTATTGCATTGGTCAATAAACTTGGTCGAGATGAGACCACATGCATTTTGATATCCCTTTATATGTTTTTTTATTAATAGAAACTCTTTGACTTACAAAAAAAAGTATAATTGTATTTATTGATTAAGAAAAAGATGAAGATCATTAATTTATAATTTACTTTATTATTATTATTATTAAATTTCAAATAACAATAATGTTATTATTATATTACTATTTTTAATTGATACAAAATATATTTCATATAAATGTTAAAATGTTTACATTTTCATATAAGAATAGTAAATTTGATTTCATATGATACATGTATACATATGTTTACAAGTGTAGTTATATAAATTAAATAGTGAGTAATGTTGATAGACATTAATATATAATAGACATACAAATTTTCATTTTATTTTTTCTAGAGAAAAAAACCTCAATTTTTATTAATATAAATACAAATTACATTTTATGGTCAAGTCTCACTAGCACAACCTGTTGAGGATGATCCTCGTCAACAAGGTGACCTAGGATCAAATCTCATTGGGGGTGGTTGTGCCTTGTGATAGGGTGATGAGACATGCTAAAAAATAACAGCAATGTTATTATTATATTATTATTTTTAATTGATATAAAAAATATATTTCACATAAATGTTAAAATGTTTACATTTTCATATTTTTAAAGATATATAATTTTTAGATATTAGATATAAGTTGTATATATATGTTTATTTTAATTTATTAAATTAAAAGTAATGTGATAAATTTAAAAAAAATATTTATAAAATGTAAGAATAGTAAATTTGATTTCATATGATATAGACATATGTTTACAAGTGTAGTTATATAAATTAAATAGTAAGTAATCTTGATAGACATTAATATATAATATACATAAAAAAAATTTATTTTATTTTTTCTAGAGAAAAAAACCTCAATTTTTATTAATATAATTACAAATTACATTTTATGGTCAAGTTTCACTAGCACAACCTGTTGAGGATGAGCCTTGTCAGCAAGGTGACCTAAGATCAAACCTCACTGGGGGTGGTTGTGCCCTGTGCTAGGGTGATGAGACATGCTAAAAAGTCCAATCAACTTAGGTATGATGTGGCCCGGTTTGGGTGCAATCCCCGAGTGACTTTGACGGCTTCGATGCCCCTGAGTCACTACTCCTCAAGCCATAGGTCAAGCCTAGAAGATCACATACAACTTGACAAAAAAACAAAAAATACAAATTACATTTTGTAGACACACATAGCGTGTATGCATATAGAATCAAAGAATACATGACCAAACAAAAAGATGTTATATATATATATATATATATATATATATATATATATATATATAATAAAATTATTAAATTTAAAGTAATACATAAAATATAAAATATAAATTTTGAATATTAAATTAATTATAAAATATAAGAATATTAAATTTGATCTCATATGATACATGTATACATATATTTACAAGTGTAGCTGTATAAATTAAATGGTAAGTAAACATAGATATACATTAATAGATAATAGACATCAAAATTCTTATTTTATTTTTTCCAGAGAAAAAAACCACAATTTTTATTAATATACATACAAATTACATTTTGTAGGCTCACATATTGTGTATGCATATAGAATCAGACAATGCATGAATAAACAAAAAAAGAGTCGAAGGAAACATATAGGTCCATATAAAGGCAAGGAACCACAAAGCAAAAGATTAGAGATGACAACAAATGAGCATAAGAAAATTAAGGCTGACTAGTGCTAATATTTTCTTTTTTGCCAATCATCTGGATTTGGATCAACTAGGACCAAAGCCAATTATTGAAAAAAGTTATATATATATATATATATATATATAATTTTAAATTATTAAAGTATAATTAATTTGATAAATTAAAACAAATAATTAATTATAAGATATAAGAATATTAAATTTGATCTCATATGATATATGTATACACATATTTACGAGTGTAGCTATATAAATTAAATAATAAGTAAATGTTGATAGACATTAATAGATAATAGACATCAAAATTCTTATTTTATTTTTTTCTAGAGAAAAAAACCACAATTTTTTTAATATAAATACAAATTACATTTTGCAGACACACATAGTGTGTATGCATATATAATCAGACAGTGCATGAGGAAACAAAAAGGGAGCTGAAGGCAACATATAGGTCCATATAAAGGCAAGGAACCACAAAGTAAAATACTAGAAATGACAACCAATGAGCATACGAAAATTAACACTAACTAGTGATAATATTTTCTCTTTTGTTTTTCCGTTTTTTCACTTTTTGCGAGCCATCTGGATTTGGATCAACTAGGACCAAAGCCAATTCTTGCCCCACATGAGTGACTTCTTTATCAGAATTGGAGCTTTTAGAGACATGAACTTTTTTTGAGCCCTCGGTTCCATCCAATGTCAAAGATTCCATGTGATCCTTTTCTTTCTATTGAATGATGTGAGGGTCTCTCTGAACCATAACGACCCCATCTTGAACGTCTCCATGATGATCTATTTCATTCATTTATTCTTTTTTAGGATGAATTTATTTTTTCTCATCTTCTTTATCCTTAAAAGGGTATTTCTCTGTGAACTGCCATCCTTTTGGTATATTAGATTGCCTCTTCTTCTTTTTGGGATTCTTCTTTGTTTGTGGGCATGCATGTTGTAAATGTCATGTCTGAAAGCATACATGACATTTAAATGTCATATTCTCACAGCCTATAACTTGAGACCAATTAATGTTTTGATATTTCAGATTTATATGACGTGGAAGCCTTTTGTTGAGATCAATCTCCACACATATTTTGGCTAAAGTGAAGATACAATTTTCTGTTCTTTCCAGATCCAATTTTTAAATTTTGGCCAGAGTGTTGCCTATATATTTGAGGACTTTGTGGTGCCAAAATTGTAGGGGGATATTTAGGAGCCTCACCCAAAACAACATGGTAGAGACCACCATAGTATTGGCATCAAACTCAAATAACCAAGGCGTGATGCATAGCTCGAATCTACCCCAAAATTAGGGCCTTTCATTAAGAGCATAATCCATATTCTTATGTGTTTCAAACTAAAATATGAAAAAACCCTTTGAGCATATAAATATTTCAAAATTTAGAGTCCATGTGGAAACAATCCATTGAATTAATGCTTCAGGTTTAGGCCAATGGCCATTAAATATGCAGATGACTGCTTTAGATTGTAAAACAAAGAAGAGGGAGTTTACCTCAGGAAGGTTTACTTCCACAGATGGAGATTTTTCCATTTGTTCTACAATGCAAGGGCCCATAATATTTTGGGCTTGTTTTGTTGTGGTTGGAACCTTCCTTTGGGTTGCATCCTTAAAAGTGGCAGGAATCCCATTAGCTTATTTTGCACTAGGAAAAACCCCATGGAATCTTGTGTTCAACATGATTGTTGAATATTTAGAAATATTAGAGTTTTGGGGCTGGGAGGAATCTAGTAAAACCTTCGCTTCAAATTGTAGGCTTTGATGATTAGAATCTGGATTAGGGGAAAAAATTAGCTCAAACATGAAAGTGCTCAGAATTTCACCAAACCAGATTCAAAGCGATCGACCCATCGCAAGGAATCCAACGCAACTCGTTTCGTTGAAAATTGAGTTCATATGAGGAAGTTATGGTTTGTTGATCGCCGTTTAGAACAGACAATTTTTTTTTATTATTATTATAAATATTGCAGAAGAGGTACAACTGATAACATGGCAGTCCAGTCAACATGTAGAGAATATTCTTCAGTTTTTAGTCCAATGGAACTGTGACAAGTGTCATTGTTGGATTCGCTAGTTTATTTTGTGAAGGTAAAAATTTCCCAATGTCCTCCAAGGTTGAATTTGAGTTCATGATGATGTTTATGTGAGAAATTATTATTTTTATGTATTAAAGTTGAATATATATATATATATATATATATATATATATATATACATTCAAACTTTAATATAAATATATTAATATCCACCTATTATTCACCCCAACATCCTAGTGCCCTCACCATTGAGCCAAGCACCATGGTCCTTGAAAGATGTTGCATCCACCTTATATTTAAAAGCACATTTTCTCAGACGGTGGGAATGGGGGGGCCAGCGCGTGGGCCAGCCCCTCACCATACGACCTCTACCCCATGACCGTGTGGAGAGCTAACGTGCTAAACACACTTAGCATTAATATTGCAGTTAATCAATAGTTAATCTGAGATTATCTTAAGATAATGATGTGTTTAGTTTGGGGGCAGATTTGGCGGAGCGCCATTTTTGGCGGACAACTCCAAATTTGTTGGAGTTAACTCCAGTTTTCCAGATCTGGAGGAGAAATTGGGGGAAACTTTAATGACGCCTATGTTGGTCAATTTTCAACCATTTTTGCTCAAGGATAGTCATTCTTAGCAAATTGACATGCTCTAAATCCATTGGAACAACTTGTAGAGGCAAAGGATCTCATCTATAGGTGTTTTTGGCATGTTGAAGAATTTTGAAGCCCAAGGCCACTGGGAGGGAAGACCATGCCCAGATCAGCTGAAGGCCAATTTTAGTGAATGAATAGTCAATTTTTGATGTATTTGATGTTATGAATATATTGGTATAGTTTATAGAGGCGTTAGAGCACATCTAAAGGTGATTTTTTCACTTTGGGTATTAAACAAGCCCATGGCCACTGGTGTTGGAGGTCAAGCCTAAAGGAGTTGTGAACCAAATTCAGAGATTGGATAGTCATTTTTGGGGTTTTCATGTCTTTTTAAACCAATGGAATAGTAAAAAAATCCACTTGAGCATCAAAATTTCTTGTAATTAGACTTTTGACTCATAATCCCAAGAGGGCCTAGCTAGGTAAAGCAGGTCCATGGAGATGTAGCCCAGGAGGGGTGAACTCCATCATCATCCATCATGTTATGTGATTGATGTGAGTTATTTTTTTGCATTTCATTTGCTGTAAATGAGTTTTTTATTGTTAATGAACTCATAATTTGATCATCAAGAAAACATAAAACTACACACATAAACCCCTTCACAAATGGTTATGATGAGATGATCCTTAAATGCATTTTTAATACTGATGAGGGAGCTTGCATATCAATAAAATTTTTTCCCATATTCAGATCAAGTTGGTATCAGAGCAGAATTTTAGCTCATTTTAGCCAAGGTTAGATATTGGTTTTTTGAATTTGTGCAAGGAGAATTTAACAGTTTGCCAAGTTTATGTGTGAAGGAGAAGGAACAGATTGAGACTTCATATTCTCAAATCACAACAAATAAGTTTTGTATGCATTGCATGTGTGATGGCAGATTCATTAAGAAAATTTTCTAATCCATATTCCTTAGCAAAACTCTTTGATAAATAGATGTTGTAGAAGCTCTACATCATGATTGATATGGTGCAAGAGATAAGAACATTAAACTTCAAGAGTAGTTGATTGCCATGAAGGAGGAGAAGCAAGAGCTTCCTGAAAAGATGCATGAGATGGAGATTCAGCTCCATGTTGCAAATGAGAACCTTGAAAGGATGCATGAGATGGAGACTCAACTCCATGATGCCAAGGAAGCCTTAGCCAAGCATGTGCTTGAAAAAGAGGTATGAAATTCAAATTTATCTTCAGTTTTCTCTCAAGATGAATGTGTAGGTTCTTTTGAAAGACACACTAGAGGAATAGGGTCCAAATTATTGATGAATATGGGCTATGAAGGTAAAGGATTAGGCAAACATGCACAAGGCATAGTTGAGCCAATTGTTGTTGAGGAAATGCATAATTATTTGGGTCTTGGTTATGGAAATCATGATGGAGAAAGCTTTAAAGCTAAGGAATCACATGAAGGTGTTCCAAGAAGGAATTTAATTTCATGTTCATTGCCTCAAGCTTGTGAAGATTGTGTTCATGAGGAATGCAACAATTTTACACTCACTTTGCAAGAAGGTGCTCATAAGCATGCAACTAATGAGAATGACGAAAAAGAGGATGTTGAAAGCTCTAAGGTAATTGAAGCCATTGTTGGTATTCCAAAGAGAGCCACTACCTCATCAAATTTACCTCCTTAAGAAGGCGACAAAGGTGAATGTTCAAGGTATAAATATGCTTTTAATCAAGTTGCTTTTGATGATGATAAACTTGGAAAATTCTCACATAAGATTTGGAGAAAAGTTGCATGTTCCTTTTTTGGTTTAGACAACCATGATGTTTCAAGATGTTGGAAGAAGATATCCATGCATAGGAAACTTTTAAAACAAAGAAGGCAGAAAGCCAAAGACAAGGCAAACCATGTTGAAAAAAGAGGCAATTGTTTTGCACTCATTGCCATAAGTAAGGTCATCTTGTAGACAAGTGTTGGACTTTGTATCCAGCAAGTCATCCACGCCATTTGAAGAAGGTGAAGAAAGAGAATGAAAATAATGGAAAAGAAGATTCCATAATTGATGTGGGTCAAGATGATTCACATGATGATGATGTGCAATTGAAAGAAGCGCCATTGAAATGGTTTGGTAAGAGATGGTTAGATTTCTTATCCAATTAAGGATTTGGATGTCTTTTGATGTTGATGCATTTCTTTGCCAATGGAATGCATGTTGCATGTTTATGCCAAGAAGGTAATTGAAAGTGCAGTATGTTGACTCACTTTATTGCAGCAAAATTTGTTCATTTCCGTCAAACCAGGAGGTAACTCCTCAAAACTGCAATGTATATTAGCTGAAGAATGTACATGCTTATATAGATGGGAAGTGAGGCTATTGGGATTCAGCTCCCAATGACTCTTGGCCTTCCTAATCTCCTAATAATAAATAATATACAAAAATAAATGTGCACACCCATCCATAGGATTAGGTGTCAACATTCCCCCCTTTAATCCGAAGGGATGTTGGTGAGTCCAAGCATTGATCTGAACTTTTCAAACTTCTCTCTTCCAAGTGCTTTGGTGAAGATGTCAGCAGTTTGCTCATTTGTGGAACAATGATGTAGATGGATGGTTTTGGCCTGAACATGATGTCGAATGAGATGGTACTTTGTATTGATGTGCTTTGTTCGATCATGGAACTTTGGGTTCTCGGCCAACTTTATTGCAGAAGTGTTGTCGATCATGAGTGGAGTGGAATACATTTGTTTCATCTGCAAATCTTCCAGGATTTTCCGGAGCCACACAATTTCCTTTGTTGCTTCAGCTGCTGCCACATATTCTGCCTCGGACGTGGAATCTGCTGGAACTGACTGTTTGCGTGATCTCCATGAGACAGCTCCTGATCCAAGACTCATGGTGTAACCTGTAGTAGACACGCCTGTTTCTTTGTCGCCATCAAAGTCTGAATCAGAGTATCCGATCAAGATGAAGTCGCCTACCTGTGTATATTTGAGTCCAAAGTCTTGAGTCCCCTTCAAGTACCTTAGTACTCTTTTTGCAGCAGACCAATGTCCTTCACAAGGTTTTTGCATGAACCTTGAGAGGATTCCAACAGCAAATGAGATGTCAGGTCTGGTGGTGGTCAGATAGATAAGACTTCCTACAAGCTGTCTATACTTAGTTGCATCCTCAAATTCCTTCCCTTCAACTGATGTGAGCTTCAAGTTTTGTTCCATTGGAGTGCCTAAGGGTTTACAATCATCCATGCCAAATTTGTTCAAGAGATCTCCAATGTACTTCTTCCGAGAAAGAAAGATGAATTTAGGATGTTGAATTACTTCAATACCCAAATAGTAATGAACATGACCCAAATCAGTCATTTCAAAACCTTTCTTCAACTCTTTCTTCATGGATGCAATATAGCTCTCATTGTTCCCTGCTATCAAAAGATCATCTACATATATCACAAGATATACAACTGTTTTTCCAATTTTTTTAGCAAACAAAGTTGCATCATCAAGATCAAAATGTTTGAAGTCAAGTTTCAGAAGATGCTCGGTTAATTTCTCATACCAGGCTCGTGGTGCTTGCTTGAGGCCATACAAGGATTTTATAAGCTTGCAAACTTTGTGTTCTTGACCCTTTACAACAAATCCTTCTGGCTGGGACATAAAAACTTTCTCCTTTAGATCTCCATTCAAAAAGGCGGTTTTTACATCCATCTGATGGACTTTCCATCCATTCTGAGCTGCTAGGGCAAAGAGAGTCCGGATGGTGGTCCATTTTGTTGTGGGAGCAAAAGTTTCTTCATAATCGATTCCTTCTTTTTGTGCAAAACCTTTTGCCACAAGCCTGGCCTTGTGCTTGTCAAGTGAGCCGTCTGCTTTGTACTTGTTCTTGTAGACCCACTTACAGCCAATTGGTTTCGTTCCCAAAGGTGGATCAACCACCTTCCAAGTGCCATTCTTTATCAAGGCATCATACTCCTTCTGCATCGCTTCTTTCCATTCATCATGAGAAGCGGCTTCTTTGAAGGAAGTTGGTTCATGATCTGTAGACAAACTCAATTCACAATTATAAGCAATATCCATATCAACAGGGGAATCATAATTATCTACATCACCTTCGATTTCTTGAGTGGAACTTCTTGTTCCTGTTTTTCCAACCTCATCAGGATGAACATCCTCCAGTGTCTTTGTCAGCCATTTGGGAGGACCTTTCTGAGATGGCCCAGGCTGGTCACTTGACTGAGTTGGGATTGATTCAAGATTCAATCTCCCAATTCTGTCAATCACATCATCCAATGTGTCATCCGTGGTGGTTTCTTCATGTGGGGGAGAGTGTGGTTCAGAAAATGATTCCACAGTTTGATTCAATATCGGAATCCCCCCTTCAAGGTGTGGAATCACATTATCAAATTCTTTGAAAGACTTTGCATGTGTGAATCTATCCAGGCGATCAAGTTGTCGCTCAACAACCTTGTCACTCTTGGATGATTCAAGAAATATGACATCTCTTGCTATCACAAACTTCTTATTTGCTTCATCATAGAGACGATATCCTTTGGAGGTATTGGAGTACCCCAAGAAGATACATTTTTTTCTTCTAGCACCAAGTTTGTTCCTTTGACCCTTGGGTATCAAGGCATAACAGGTGGACCCAAAGACCCTGAAATGCTTTACCGAAGGAATGTGGCCATGCCACATTTCAAAAGGAGTTTTATTTCTAATTGAACTTGAAGGACACCTATTCTTTATGTAAACAGCACATAGAACTGCATCAACCCAAAACATCAATTTTACATTCTTGAAAAATAACATGGAGCGGACCATATTTAAGATGGTTCTGTTCATTCTTTCAGCTACACCGTTCTGTTGTGGATTATATGGCACAATGGTTTGATGTTTGATTCCATGTTGACGAAGATAATTTTCAAATTCGTTTGAAGTGTATTCTTTTCCATTATCAGTACGTAGAGAGCCAATATGTGTTTGTGCATCATTTTCAATCCATACATGAAAATTTTTGAAAGTTTGAAAAGCATCAGACTTATTCTTCAGTAAGTAAATTCAACACATCCTGGTGTAGTCATCAATAAATGTCATCATGTATTTGTTTCCATTTGCAGAAGCAATAGGCATAGGGCCACATAAATCTGAATGAACAAGTTCAAGTTTCCTATGTGCTCTTGAGTGTGAATCATGAAATGGCTGTTTGCTATGCTTTCCTAGAATACATGCATCACATTCCTTAGGTTTTCTAGGAATTGTAGGTAGTCCATCAACACCATTTTTCTTCAACAAACGAAGGCTGTCATAATTTAAGTGTCCAAATCTAGCATGCCATAAAAGACTTGATGGAAATGTACCTTCATCATGATGTGAACTGAATGCAGAGTTTTGAGCATGAGCAGATGAACCTTTCAGCTTCAAAAGTCTCCCTTCTTCTATTCCCTCCATGACAAGTGAGTGATCTGATGCTGATCTGACCTCTGCCTTGCCATCAAACAAGTGAACTGAGTGTCCTTGCTGCCGGATTTCGATCAGGGCCAGCAAGTTTCTCTTCAACTCCGGGAGGTATAGAACCTCATGTAGGATATGATCAGGAAGACCAGGCAGTTTAAGCCTGACTGTGCCAAGCCCCGATGGCTTGAGTTTGGATTTATCTGCGAAATATACTGCTCCATCAACTTTGTCAGTGAAATCTTCAAAAAAATCTTTTCTAAATGTCATGTGACATGTTGCTCCTGAATCTAGCAACCAATCATCTCTCCATGAAGTAAATGAAACATCAAAGAGGTTTTCATTTACTCCATTGTTATAATGTGCTAGAACATAGTGAGCGGATTCAGGTGCTTTACCTTTGTCTTTGTCATTGGTTTTACCTTTGTCTTGATTTCTGTGCTGCTCAATTTTGTTCCATGGTGTTCTGCATTTGGGTGCATCATGTCCATCTCTATTGCAGCGTGTGCAATGAAGATGGGATTTGCCAGCTTGTCTGCCCCCCCTTTCTGTGAAGTTCCTTCTTCCTCTTCCTCTTCTGCCACCTCTTCCTCTGAATGAATCTGGAGCATGATTCTTTTCTCTATGTGCCAAATATGCAGCCTCTTCGGAAGATGAAGGGACTGTCATCTTCCCAAAAGCTTTCTCTCTTTCTGCAAACTTCTGCTCAAGTTTATCAAAGGTGATTTGTTCAAGGTTTCCACTTGCTTGCAAAGACTCAAGATAATGTGAGTAAGTCTGATATAATGCCTTAACATATGCTATGAGAGGTATGTCCATTTTTACACCAGTGTTTTGAATGTCATGCATTATAGATCTTATTTCTGAAGCTAAAGCAAGGGGATCATCATTCGTCATTTCAAGACTGAACAGCTTAACCATCAATTGAACATTTTCTAATTCTGAGTGTGAGTCATAGAGTTCTTTTAGTTTCTTCAAGGCTTCAAAGGCATTTGAGAATGATGAAATATGGCGACTCACCTCTTCACTTACTGAAGCTGTAATCAAGGCATAGGCCTTGCAGTTCTTGTTTTCCCAGATGGCAAGCTCTTTGTCTGAAGTGGGCTTCTCTGGTGGATTTTCTGCTTGTCCTTCACAGATTCCTCTCCACAGCTCATTAAAAATCAGTGTGTGTTTAATCTTTCGAGACCATTCAAGATAGTTCTCTTTTCCAGAGAGAACTATCCCAACAATAGAGATGAGAGAATGCATTAGACTGCTGGAAAAATCTTCTGAAGAGGAAACAAATTCTGCTATAAAAACTTCAAACTCTTGAAATATTTCAAATACAGAGGCAAAAACTCTTGCTGGAAAAAATTTTCTGAGTTAAAAACTCTTTCTGTAAACTATATCTGCTCAGAAAACTTTGCTGGAGACTGAATTTAAAAAAAAAAAAACACCCTATGCTAGAGACTGATTCTGCATAAAAAAATTGTATTTTTTTTTGTGTTGGGAAAAAATTGTATGTGGAAAAAAGGGATTATGAATGGGAAGTGGTGGAATTATGAAAATGAAATGGGCAGAATGGTATTGAATGGATGAATGGGGGAAGCTTATTGAAATGGGCGGAATTGTAATGATGGGAGGGGCGGTATATTGTAAATTGGGCGCTGTCTTATGGATTATAAAACATACAATGACAACGCATAATACAATGACAGTGTTTTAATACAATGACAACGGCGGTGAAATTTTAGAAATCGAACTTTTAAAAAACGTATTTTGAATGGGAGGGCGAAGTATTGGTGAGAGGGTAGCCGAAGTGGCTGGGTTAGGAGGCGGTGACTGTTATGGGAGGCCGCGTAGAATATTGTAAAACAGTGGCAGCGTTAATATGAACAGACAGGCGGTATTGTGAGAATAGCAATAGCAATTGATATATATGGAATAGCAATAGCATTAGCGCTGTATGATATATATGGAATAGCAATAGCATTAGCGCTGTATGATATATATGGAATAGCAATTGTGTAACGTTATATGAACAGCGTTTTAATACTTGGAAATATCCACGCTAGCTAAAACCACAGCGGCGTTATATTGTAATATGCGCAGGCAGACAGCGTTTTAAATAACACAG
Organism: Pinus albicaulis; assembly: GCA_034641835.2. NCBI lineage: Eukaryota > Viridiplantae > Streptophyta > Pinopsida > Pinales > Pinaceae > Pinus > Pinus albicaulis. The sequence continues at coordinate 625,337,435 of CM076584.1, read as the reverse complement.
TGTTTTATATATGGTGCGGAGTTGTATGTGCAGAGCCGAGGGCGTGGAGCGAATGCGCTGGAGCAGGGGCAAGCGCTGGAGCAATGACAGCGTTGTAATACCACGCAATGGAAATATGTAACTGTGTTAAAACATGGAAATTTGACTGCGTTATAATACCACGGAATGAAAAAATGTGACAGCGCAATGTTATAAAATGTGGAGGTCGATATGTATGCGGCATTCAACGCATAATATTGAAAGGGTAGGCGCAGGTAGATTAGGAGAAGACTGTGAAAATGGGTGCGAAAATGGGTATGTAGAAGGGGAGCACAGGTTTGGGAAGAGCGTGGATTTCAGGTCGAAGAGCGCAGGGTATGGTGAATGAGTGAGAATGAGTGAGGGGAGAGGTGAGGGCGCAGGGAGAGAGGGAGTGAGGGAAGGCGTAGGGAGAGGGCGCAGGGATGAGGGAGAGGGCGTAGGGAGAAAGTGAGGGAATGGAGTGAGGCCCAAAAGGGCGTTACGTAAAAAAAAAATTTGAATTTGGATCTGCAGAAGACAGTTGCAGGACTGCTGGACTGGCAGAGCCTGCAGTTTGCAGATTGACAGAGCCTGCAAATGTCAGTGCTATTTAGGGAAAAAAAATGCAGAATAACAGTCTAGCAATTAGGAGCAGCAGAAAACAATTAATAAAATTGACTGAGCAAAGGGCAGGGAGTTACACCACAGGGCAGAAATGCCAAATGTGGAGCTGGCTCTGATACCATGTCAAACCAGGAGGTAAATCCTCAAATCTGCAATGTATATTAGCTGAAGAATGTACATGCTTATATAGATGGGAAGTGAGGCTATTGGGATTCAGCTCCCAATGACTCTTGGCCTTCCTTATCTCCTAATAATAAATAATATACAAAAATGTGCACACCCATCCATAGGATTAGGTGTCAACAATTTCAACTTTAAGTACATGTACATATGAATGGAGTTCTTATACTTATGATTGTACTTGTGAGAGAGTTGAAGACTTGTATACATGCATGAGAGTTTGTGTATATGAACAATGGAAGTTTGATGATTTCATTGTGCTTGAACATGCATGAGTGATTGACTTGTGTTGGTCGATTGCTTTGTTGAACATGTATGTTGTCAACTTGAGAGTGTTGATCATTTGCACATGCATGAGTATTGACTTGTATTGATTGTGTGTTGCGTGCATGTCATATCGACTTGGAAAAGTTGATTTTCTCTCCAAAGATGAAAAGGAGATGTTGAAGAAGTGTTCACATGCTTGTGCTTGACTTGAGAGTCAGTTGTTTGAAGAGGCATGTTTTTTTCGACTTGTGTTTGGTCGACATGTTTTGACACCAAGATGTGAGAGTACATGGTGATGTTCACATGATGTGAAATTAGTTGCTTTGAAGGAACAATATGATATGTCATCAAATTGTTTCTTACATGATGTGTTGTTTGTGACAAGATGTCAAAAATTTTTTCTGCCATTGTAGACCATGTTATGTGTTGACGCCAAGAAGAGAAGGAGATGGCGAATGCATTCTTCCAGATGTGGAATTTGGAACCGTGGAGGTAAAAGAATGGTCATTTATTTTCTTATTTTTACTGTTGTTGGATGCTATTTGTTGTAGTTCACTCATTGTGCAGAGGAAGAACATGATTCTCAGTGGAAAGGCACCGAGGAATCGATTTGGTATAGAAAAAGTGTTATATCAGCAAGCAGCCAACAAGTGTTGGATTGGGTCAGCAGCAAAATGAGAACAATGGTTGAAGAGCCAAGGCATTTGCAAGGCAAGGCAAGGCATGTAAGTGGACAAGTGGTTGTCATAGCGATTTCTCCAAGTAGAATCAAGATGATAGAACTTGGGAAACAAAAGAGTGCTCAGTACTCATGAGATAACCAACTTTTGTGGGTCCAAAAGCATGTCAGTGGGAAGGAGTGATCAGTGGAAAAAATTGGCTAAAAAATGAAAGTGATCAGAATTGTACCAAACCAAATTCAAAGCGATTGACCCATGGCAAGGAATCTAATGCAACTCGTTTCGTTGAAAACCGAGTTAGGATGAGGAAGTTATGGTTTGTTGATCGTCGTTCAAAACATACAAATAAAAAAATAAAAATATTGCAGAACAAGTACAACTAATGACATGGAACTTCAGTCAGCATGCAGAGAATCTTCTTTAGTTTTTAGTCCAATGGGACTGTGACAAGTGTCACTGTTGGATTCTCCAATTTGGTTTGTAAAGGTAAAAATTTCCCAATGTCCTCCAAGGTTGAATTTGGGTTCATGATGATGTTTATATGAGAAATTATTATTTTTTATATATTAAGGTTGAATTTAATATATATATATATATATATATATATATATATATATATTTAATAATGTCATATATATATATATACATATTATATTATTAAACCCATAATTCAATTTCAAAATTCGTATTTTAAAGTTCAAACGTGGTAAAGTTCAAGGGTTCGATGCACATATTATTAAAGTTTGAATATGAATTAATATGGTGGAAAGTATATTAAACATGACATGGTTCTTGATTAAGGTTTGAATGGCACAAGGTGTTAAAGTATTTAATACAAAGGGTTGGCATATGTTTAATATTTCAGCATTGCAAAAACATACGGGGGGTCGAGGTCCTGATTTGAACTCGTGACCTCACTCCCAACATCCCATCGTCTTTACCATTGAGACAAGCATCATGGTCCTTGAAAGATGCAATCACCTTATATTTAAATGCGCATTTTCTCCGATGGCGGGAACAAAGGGGCCAACCCGCGGACCAACTCTTCACCATACGACCTCTACCCCATGACCATACAAAGAGCTAACGTGCTAAACGCGCTTAGCATTAATACTGAAATTAATGAACAATTAATCCAAGCTTGTATTAAGCTAATGATGGGTTTATTTTGGGGGCGAATTTGGCGGAGCGCCATTTTTGGCGGACAACTCCAAATTTGTCGGAATTAACTCCAGTTTTCCAGATTTGGAGGAGAAATTGGGGGAAAATTTAATGAGGCCTATCTTGGTCTTTGACCAATGTCTGATCAAGGATAGTCATTCTTAGCACATTAGCATGCTATTAATCCATTTGAACAACTTGCATAGGCAATGGAGCTCATCTACATGTGTTTTTGGCGTCAACACATAACATGGTCTACAATGGCTGCAAATTTTTTTGACATCTTGTCATAAACAACACATCATGCAAGAAACAATTTGAAGACATATCATCTTGTTCCTTCAAAGAAACTAATTTCACATCATGTGAACATCGCCATGTAGTCTCACATCTTGGTGTCAAAACATATCGACCAAACACAAGTCGACAAAAACATGCCTCTTCAAACAACTGACTCTCAATTCAAGCATAAGCATGTGAACACTTCGTCAACATATCCTTTTCATATTTGGAGACAAAATCAAATTTTCCAAGTCGGTATGACATGCATGCAACGCACAATAAACACAGGTCGATAATAATGCATGTGCAAATGATCAACACTCTCAAGTTGACAACATACATGTTCAACAAAGCAATTGACCAACACAAGTCAATCACTCATGCATGTTCAAGCACAATGAAATCATCAAAATTACACGATTAATACACACAAAATTTCATGCATGTATACAATTCTTGAACTCTCACACAAGTAAAATCATAAGTACAATAAATTCATTCATATGTACATGTACTTAAAGTTGAAATGAGAAAATTTTGCTGCAAATAAAGTGAGTCAACATACTCCACTTTCAATCACGTTCTTGGCATAGACATGCAACATGCATTCCATTGGCAAAGAAATGCATCAACATCAAAAGACATGAAAAGTATTATTTGGATAAGAAATCTAACCATCTCTTATCTTACGGGTGTTTTTGGCACGTTGAATAATTTTAAAGCCCAGGGCCACCACGAGAGAAGGCCATGCCCAGATCAGCTGAAGGCCAATTTCAACGAATGAATAGTCAATTTATGATGTATTTGATGTTCTGAACACAATGGTATAGTTTATAGAGGCATTGGAGCACACCTGGAGGTGCTTTTGTCACTTTGGAGATTAAACAATCCCATGGCCACTGGTGTTGGAGGTCAAGCCTAGAGGAGTTGTGAACCAAATTCAAATATTGGATAGTCATTTTTGGGGTTTTCATGTTTCTGAAGCCAATGGAACAGTCAAAATCCATTGGAGTATCATAGATTCTTTTAATCAGACTTTGACTCATAATCCCAAGAAGGCCTAGCTAGTTAAAGCAGGTCCAAGGAGATGTAGCCCAGGATGGGTGAACCCCATAATCATCCATTGTGTTATGTGATTGATGTGAGTTATGTTTCTACATTTCATTTGATATAAATGAGTTTTTAATTGTTAATTAACTCATAATTTTATCATTAAGAAAACATGGAACTACACACATAAACCCCTTCATAAATGGTTATGATGAGACGATCCTTAAACACATTTTTAATACTGATGAGGGAGCTTACATAGCAATAAAAAGTTTTCCCATATTCAGATCATTTGTAAACAATAAGATTTTCCCCACTTAGCTTCAATGGCCTGATTAAGAAAGCTTACGGCGGTAGAATTTTTTTTTTGCCACATTGATTTTCCTGATGAAGATTTGAAATATATATCTTTGTTCTCCGCGGGAAAAGTAGGTGGAAGAAGGCCACCAAAGGTCACTGGCCTAGAATTTTCCAAGGTCAAGACCAGATGAACCCCCAAAAACATTGGGGATGAGGTAATTGAGTGCAATCCACGAAGACAAAATTTGGGAACAAAATTTAGATTTATGTAAAGGAGGAGATGAAATACTAGAGTTGTTTTTCTTCCAAAACAATGCTAATAGGATGAGGCCTATAACAGAGTCTTGAACTGATCCAAAGTAGAAAATTTTGTAGTCATGTCCAAATTTGGATAAGATTTATGAAGCAAGGGTGTTTGCTGAATCGAGCCTACCACCTACTCTAACACCCTTGAAGATCTTGTGGAGAAATGGGAACTGTTTCTCCCCCTCAAAGAGCCAAAAACGACAGATTCCTTCACTAATGAATAGAGGGGACTCAATATGGCATGGAGCAGATATGTCACAGGCACTGTAGAAGGAAAAATGATCTGCAACGACAACTAGCACCACATAATGTCTCGATGAAACCATAACCATGCACATAATATTCTCTAAGGAACTTTTCACTTTATTATTGATATAAGCCATTAAAAATGTTATTTCATGATACATTATAACCTTATTTTAAATTATTGTTTTTTATTATTATTAATGATAAAATGAGTTAATATATAAGTTAAACATATGATACTTCTAAAAAATCAAGATTTTAAATTATGGAGATTCACTCTTATGTTATCATGAAGATTCTTAATTGATAATTATTGGCAATTAGATTTTATTGTGGGAGTCCTATTCCAAAATAGTCATCAAATTGAAATATTTATTTTTATACCATTTTCAATAAAAACATTATATCATTATATGTATTTATATATGAAAGAGATGTTATAAAAAATCATATAAGATACAAATGACTTCATTCAATATAGTTATCATTCAAGGTTGTGTTTTATCATCAAAATCCTTGGATAAGAAGTTAACAAATTTATATAGATGGAAAGTTGTGAATATACAAAATAAAAATACTTGAATTTATTAAAAAATAATTTAGGGAATGGTTTATTAACGGGTATAATTATTAAGATATGATATTAAAATTTATATTGAAATATAATAATTAAAATAATTAATATTATTGTCAATGTGGTAGCTTAATTGGCAATTGGATATTTCAATTAAAGAAGCTTCCCCCATGGAAACCTAGGGTTTCGTCAACCCTGCAACAAAAGCCGTTAGAGCTCCTCCCTGCCCTCATGGTGGCTTCATGAACACCTAGCAGTGAGGAAACTCCTACTGACTCTGATTACGGTCAATGATAGTCCCAATGGGAGGGGAGAGCACCCCTCCCCCTCCTGGAAAGTCTGACGCTGCCTATAAGGATTCACAGTCCCAGATCTCGTCCTCTGACTCTGCAGGAACGCAGACAGAACCAAACACTACACAAAATGACAAAACCACAGATCATCCAGTGAATACGGAGCAACAAAAGGTCTCCTCAACCACTTGTTTTCCAATTGCAATAGAATGACCAAAGATTGACCTCCCAAGCCATCACATCTATGCTCAGATTCAGTACATGAAAGATCATGCACGTATAGGAAAATTTGTAGGATTCTGGCTTACAGAGATGGATTGCCTCCAAATGGAAACCAAAGGGACATGTTACCCTTCAGTTATGGCCAAAAGGCTTCTTTAACACTATCTTTAACTGAATTTAAGACAGAAATCACATCCTGGATGGAGGCCCTTACTTCTTTAACTCTGCAGGATTGTATCTCAAGGATTGGATAGAAAGATTAAACCTAGATAAAGAGGAATTCAACTGGGCACCTGTATGGATCAGAATGTACTCTTTACCACTGGAATACTGGGATGAGGAATCCTTAAAGGACATTGGCAATGGACTAGGAGAGTTCATCAAGGTTGCTGAAGAAACAAAACTCAGAAGATACACCTCATACACGAGAATATGTGTATACATGTATCTTGCTACAGCCCTCACGGATTTAGTAAGTCTCTATCAGATTATTTTGAATGGGTGCAAACCATATACTATGATCATGTCCCATTTCACTATAGAAAATGCCATGAACATGGACATCTCTTCAGGGAATATCCATTAAATCAACCACACAAACCTTCTTCTAGCCCTGAAAACACTGATGTTGACGGCTTCACCAAAGTCCCCAACTGCAAAAAGCACACCAAGAAGACAACCTCCACTCCCAAAGTACCCCCCACAGTAACCCCTACCCCTCCCACTAGCAACAGTTTTGATATCCTAACCAAACAACCACTCTCCGAAGGAGAATCCTCACACCAAGCTACAACGAAGACTAAACCCACCACCCCTGATCCTATTTTAAATCCCCCGATCAATCCCCCCCCCAAAATCTCAAATGGACCCTCAGGGCTCCACTCCCAAACTCAGCAATGACTCAGACTTGGTAATATAGCAACCCAATCAAATGGAGATAGACGACAACTCTCAATTCGCTTCTCGCATTGAAGGATCTGTGACAGAAGGAAGCCAACCCAATTATATGGACGAGGAACCTGAAAACATCGATCTGGGAGATTTGGATATACTAAGTCTGGAGCAGGCTTGTAAGCAAAAAGAGTATGACAAAATACCTGATAGACAAATTGAAATCCTAGAAGTAATACTTTTTAGAGCGCAACAGCAAATATCCCTAGGCATCCAACTAGGAAGCCACTAGGATGGCAAAAATATATTCAAAGAAACCAAGAAAAGAGGGTGAAGAACAGATCTGCAAAGAGCGATCATTGTAGGAGAAATGCTTGTTGAATCTGGGAGATATCCCAAGCTGACCAAGTTCTACCAAACGATCTCCAATAGTTCTCAATGAAACTCACTTCATGGAACATCCAAGGGCTTAATAGCCTCGTTAAGCACTGAATGATAAAAAATATGATACAACAAGAGAAACCTTCTATTTTCTTTATGCAGGAAACTAAATGCACTAGTAATATCCTCAATTCCATCATTTCTAAGTTATGGTTTGGTTGCAGCACAGTAGCAGTAGATGCATCGGGTGCCTATGGAGGCCTAACCATCGCATGGGATCCCCAGATCATCTCCCTCTCTGAATTTCATGCTTCACACAATCTAATACAAGCATCCTTCCACTTGATAGGATACAACATCCATGGACATCTTTCTAATGTATACTTCCCTCAAGACCCACTTCACAAAATTGCCCTGCTCGATACCTTGGGGAACCTCAATACTACAAGGCGCCATTCACTCTGGATTGTTGGTGGCGACTTCAATATGATCACCAAACTAGAAGAAAATAGGGGAGGCAGAGTCAAACTCGACATGGATAGTCACCGTTTTAAGGAATTTATTCAAATAAACTGGCTTATTGACCTTCCTATATCCATGGTATGCACACCTGGAACAACAAATGAACAGGCTCTCAAAAAATCGCTTTAAAGCTAGATCGCTTCCTCAACTCTGACAACGCCATTCACTTGGGAGGCGATTTACACTCATCCATTCTCCCCTTAACTGGCTCTGATCATTGGCCCATCCTCCTGCAATGGATGCAACCTGGTGCTACTACTAAACAAATTTTCAGGTTTGAATCCTTCTGGTTAACACATCTAGACTTTAAAGACTTGGTCATGAACAGTTGGAGAATATTTACTCCACCTGCAGGATCCAAAATGTATCAATTTCAACAAAAAATAAAAAATCTCAAGTACAAGCTTAAGCAATGGAACCACTCCACCTTCGGGAATATATTTCAACATCAGAAGGATCCGGAACAACAAATGTCTGAACTACAGCTACACATCATTACAGAAGGAAGACCAGAATCCCTTGCAGCTCAGGAACAAAGTCTCCTCACCAAACTAGACGAGAGAAGACTGCAAGAGGAAATACTATGGAAGCAAAAATCAAGGATCCAATGGCTAAAAGAAGGGGAGAAGAATACAAAATTCTTCCATCGCTCAACTATTAAAAGACGCATGCACAACCGTATCGCACATCTCCACAATAGGCAAGGGGAAAGGCTAGAGGAACATGAGGACATAGAAAAGGAACTTCTCTGACACTTCAAGCATATTCTACAAGAGCCCCCTGGAAGCAGGCAACATGCTATCAAAAAGGTCACACAACACATCCCCAAGCTCATAAATGAAGAACACAATCAGATGCTTCTCCAACGTGTTTCCCTCCAAGAAGTGGAACATGCCATGGCTCAACTCAAATATGTAAAATCTCCTGGTCCGGATGGATTCACCTCCAACTTCTTTCATCACTTATGGGATCACATCAAATTGGAAGTCTGGGACCTAGTTGAGGAATCTAGAGAAATGAATTAGATTCTCCCTTATCTCAATGTTACTTTTCTAGCCCTCATCCCAAAAGAGGAACACTCCATCACCCCTGACAAGTACAGGCCAATTGCTTTATGTAATGTCATCTACAAGGTGATTTACAAGGTCATTGCCAACAGGCTCAAACCCCTTCTTCCTCTGCTAATATCTTTGGAACAGATAGGCTATGTAGAAGGATGACAGATCTTGGATGGGATCATCCTCACTCATGAGGTCATTCACTCCCTGAAGCACACAAAGAAAGCATGTATGCTCATAAAAATTGATCTTTCCAAAGCTTTTGATAAATTAAGTTGGGATTACATTAACCAGATGTTCTCAGCCTTTGGATTCTGCCCTTCTTGGACTCGTTGGATCATGAACCTCATATCCTCCCCCTTCTACTCTATTCTCATCAATGGGATCCCCTCCCCCCCTTTTAAACCCTCCCGAGGTATTCGACAAGGTGATCCTCTTTCCCCTTTCCTCTTTGTCCTTATGGCAGAAGGTCTAGGACGTCTTGTTCAAAATGCTGTACATAATCATTCCCTTCGAGGCATCTCCTTACATGATTCTCCACCCACCACCCACCAGCATTTTGTCGATGATAATATGATGTTTGGTCATCCCTCTGTTCAAGAAGCTAATACCCTCAAAACTCCATTGGAGATATTCTCTGATGCCTCAGGCACCTCCACCAATGCAGGAAAATCTCAATTTTCTTTTTCAATGCTCCAGCCCTAACTCAACTCAACATTACCAAAATCCTCAGATTCTCCATCGCCTCGCTACCTGCCAAATAACTTGGAGCTCCATTAATTGAATCTGCGATTAGGCACTCCTCCTGGCAAGAGCTTCTAGAAAAACTTGAGGCTCGCCTCTCCTCATGGACCTATAGATCGCTCAATATTTCTAGCAAACTAGTCCTAATCAAAGAAGTCTTGCAATCCATGCCTCTGTATCTCTTTTTTGTTCTAGCAGCGCCAAAATAGGTTCTTAAGAAAATAAAAAATCTGTAGCGCAAATTCCTATGGGGCACATCCAGAAAAAATAGAAAATGGGCTCTAGTAAAGTGGTCAACAGTTTGCATTCCAAAATTGGATGGGGGTCTGGGATTAAGAGATCCCATCCCAACAACGTAGTCATAGGTGCCCCAACTGTTCAGAGAATGCCGAAAACATCTCTTATTTGATGGATACATGCAAATTGACCAACAACTTGTGGGAAAAAATTGACATTAGATGTAGAAGATCTAGTCGAATCAAAGGTGACATCATCAGCACAATCAGAAACTAACCTTCTGAACCTTACAATATCAAGCTTCTAAATACTCTTTGGATTCTTCTCCCTGGTTTTTTGCTACAGTCAGTCTAGAAGGAACGGAACAAAAGAATCTTTCAGAATCAGATCACCCCTTTGGACACCATATGGAATAATCTATGTGTCAATCTTCAAGAAACACTGGCACTACAACATTGGCAGGAATCTGATATCCCCAATCAAGCCCTGGAGAGTTTTATTTGGATGAACTGGCACCTATCCATTCTAGTCCTCCCTTTGAGCACTCGTACACTCTCAAATCATCCAAAGTACCCCAACACTTGGATTCCCCCTTCTGAAGGACTGATCAAGATGAACTTTGATGGAGCTTCCAAAGGAAATCCGGGTGCTGCTGGCTTTGGACGCATATTCAGAGATTCGGCAGGTACCCCCTCGAGGTCTTCTTTGGATCAATAGGATGGGACTCTAATAACTCAGGAGAATTGGAAGGTCTTTGGCAGGGTCTATGTTTGGCTCAGGCACACAACTAATTCCCTTTAGAAGTGGAAGGGGACTCTCAAATCCTCATGAACGCCACCACTCATATCCTCATGGGTGCCTCGGCCTCAAAGATTTCCAAAAGTTGGCGTCTTGCTGCTAGATTTGAGCATATAGAACAATGGCTTAAGCATCACTGGGCTGTATCTTTCAAGCATGTCAAACGCTCTGGAAATAAGATCGCTGATCTTCTTACAAACAAAGGAGTTTATTATGGATATACCCTATTCTCGGGCCTCTAGACAATATCAATGATGTTTCTCTCCTACAGGAATGCACTAAACTGGTGCAAATGGAAGCAATGCTCCCAGATGCGGGTGTTTAAATTAGGGAAGCAAACGATGAGCCCAGTGCGTGCCACATGGTCATGCATGGCTCAGTCTGGTTGCATTTATAACAGCCAGCTGATCGCATCCTTCCGCCATTAATATGCTCAGACATCAATGCCACTTCGCCCTCCTCATAACGACTCCGCGATGCATTATTCCGCCATCTCCCTCCAGCTGCATTTGCCCCTCTGTGGTCTCAGAGCCGAGCTCTCGAACGCACACAGGGAGGCAGTTTAGCCTCCACTACTGCCTCATGCTCGCTCGTGGCCTCCACTTCACTCACAGCCTTTACTGCAACTTCAACTCTACTCGGTCTCAGAACTCCCATCATTTAGCTCACTTTGTCCCGCCAAATCCGCTTACCTGCCTCCCAAACGATTTCGACGGATCCAACATGCCCAAATGGCATAGACTGCGTTGCCGCTGAGGCAGTGGGCGAGGTCAAGCATCTTGTCCCCCTCTATCCATCCTCTTTGAGTCTCATTCACCGCCTCATGAAGACAATTCCACCCACTGTCCCTCCACTCGCCACGGCAGAGGCAAAGGTCAAGCTTCTCGAGTGCCTCTATCTGTTCATCCTGATGAGACTTCTTCATAGCATCAAGCTACTGGCCGCGGCAGAGACTGAGGCAGGGCTTCCTAGCCTCTGTAGTCCATTCACTTGGAGGCGTGGCCTCTTCTGCCTAAGGAGAATTCAACGCAATTTCACTACACGTGTGCGTTGGACAGACCCCGCCTCACTACTACCATCACTATCAGCTTCAAGGAAGAAGCTTCCTTTGAAGCAGACCAAAGTACCAGGAAAAGACAAATAAAGTCCACCATGGCCTCAGCGCCTCCATAGCTCTTGCGTAAGTCAGAGGCCCTACCTGTCAATTCGGGTGCCAATTCCTCCAGAAACAATGGAAATGGCAGCAATGGAAATGGTAGCTCAGAATGGTCAGGTGAAGAAGGTTTCAAGGGTAGTGCCAACGCAGTTCGCACCGCCACAACACCTGAACCAACAGCTCATCAAATGACGCATGCGGATGACTCTTCCGATGACTATAGGTGCCTCATTGTGGAGGAACCACCGCCTCAACAAAATGACACCTAGCATGGAGAGGTTCTTTTTAACAGCTATGTTTATTTTCTATGTTAAACTGTCTTTCCTGCATATTTTCACAACTATTAACTATTTTTTGTTTGAAGCTGGTTTCCCCTCTGAGGGAAGCTGTATTATGACTGGTTTCCTCATCTGGGGTAGTCAATATTTTGGTTTTTTGACATATAATGCCTCTGGAATTGGCTAGAACAACGATTCCAGAGGCCCAACTCTTCTTGTACATTATGCTACATTAATAGAATTTAGTCCAACTTAGAAAAAAAATTGGCAACTGCCTTGTTATGAAGTATTGTGTAAACCATGAGATTATAGATTCAAATATCTCTTGGGTCAATCCAACAAAATAAAATAAAATAATTGATATTATTTTATAATAAGTTTCAAGGATTTGTACATTAATATATTAAGATAATGTATTTTGATTAAATTTATTTTCTAACAAAGCAAACTATAAATCTCATGTAAGGAATGAATATTTGAAATGCAAGGTAATAGCGTTATACTAATCATATTTCAAATATGAAATTCATGTTTGTTAGTAATATGAGATTTTAATGATATGAATTTGTGTATAAATTCATTATTTTGGTTTTAAAAATTGAAATTCTTGTTTAGAAAAGTAATAATTGGGAATATTATATTGGAGGATGGGATGGTTGACCCTTATTGGGGATCTCCCTTAAGTAAATGCTTTGTTCAAGGAAATGTTGGTTGACCCTTCCATTGGATATTTCACAATGCTAATACCATTCCCCGGAAGGGTTAATTGACCTTTTGGTTGGATGCTTTGTGATAGAAATACCATTATTGAGGGAGGGTTGGCCAACCATTTTTCCAGCTATCCATGATAATACTATGCTTGAAAAAGGGTTGACTGAGACTTCTACTAGAACCCCATGATAAAAATATTGTAATTGAGCAAGGGTTGACAAACCCTTCTATAATATTCCCTTTGATGAAAATACCATCCTTCAAGAAATTATGGTGGACCCTTCTTCCTACTTCCACTTCATGAAAATACTATGCATGGACAAAGGTTAGTTGATTCTTCCACTAGATACCTTATAGGTTAGTTGATTCTTCCACTAGATACCTTATAGTGAGAACATCATGATTGAGGAATGGTTGACCAACCCCTCTTCATTCTCTCACTCCATGAGAATTCTATGTTGGAGGAAGGGTTAGTGGGTCCTTCCTCCGGATCCTTGTGCTAAAATATGTTTGAAGAAGGGTCAATTGACCCTTCCAATAAATAAACCATGACAAAATACCATCTTTGGGAAATTGTTAGTTGAATTTTCTCCAAGGATTCCCTCCCCTCCAAGAGAATACCATATTGGAGGAAACGGTTAATTAACCCTTCCTTGGGATCCCCCTTATATAAAAACTTTGCTTGAGGAAAGGTCGGTTGACCCTTCTACTAGATACTTCATGACATGAATGCTATCCTTTAATAGGGGTTGGTCGACTTTTCTCTGTTCTCCCCTTCCATGAGAATATTATGCTTGAAGAAGGTTCAATTGATAATTCCACTATATATCTCATAAAATTAATACTATTATTAGAAAAGGTTTGGTTGAAATTTTTTCATGCTCTTGTCCATGGATTTACAACGCTTAAATGAGGGTATGCCAAACCCTTCAAAATAAAATGCTTAAGAACGACAAGCCAACCTTTCCAATAGATATCCCATGATGATAATATCATTATTAAGGGTTAGTGAACCCTTACCTGTTTCCCCTCTCCATGAGAATTTTATGTTGGAGGAAGGGTTAGTGGATATTTCCTCATGATATTAGTCATGTTAAAAATTTGTTTGAAGGGTTGGTTAAAAATTTGTTTGAAGGGTTGGTTGACATATTCACTGGATAAACCACAATGCAAATACCATATATTAATGGTTGTTTAACTCCTCTTTGTGATCTCCTATGAAAATACTATGTTGAAGGGAGGATTAACGTATACAATGTGAAAATTGGACTGACTTCCAGTTTGGCCAAAATTATCTTCACAACTAGCTCTGTCGAGAAACCTTTCTTAAGTGGTTGCACTTGACCAGTTTCAAGCACTCAGCCATTCTAATCACAACGATCTCTTTTAATTTCAAATTTCAAGAAAAATTCAGTTCATCAAGTGTTTTCCTTTAAATACGAATTTGACACCTAACACCAAAATAATTTGCAAATATTATTGTAAGGGCAGAGGAGATTATTAGGAGCTCTCTTGAATTAAAAATGAAAGAATAGAAGAATTTGATTCATGCGTCATTTACCTGTTCTAGCTTTTCCATGATTTGACAAGAAGGTTTTGCTATGAGTAACATCGATGTAAGACATTGTAATCACTAGTTCTCTTGCTGTTTGAACCATTAATTATTTAAATTAATCTCGAGTGAAACTATTTGCTTGGTAAATCACGAGGGATAATATCTTAGTTAAGTAAAAATTTCTTGTAGTAAACGCAGAAATTTATGTACTGTCATGGATCCATGACCTATTAACCGTTATATTACTTATTTCATATTCAATTACAATTAATGGTATGTTTTCACTGAATTTAATTTTTTAAAAATAAAAATTTGTGTTTTTTTTAACTATAATATTTTCATAATTTAAAAAAAAAAAAAAAAAAACAAAAAAACATTTTTTCTAATTGTGTTTCTATTATATAATATTCAGTTATAATTAATTAATGTTTTCATATGTTTCAACCAATAAAAAATTTATAATTTTATCTTTTCTAAATAAAAAATTTGTTTTCTTTAATTACAATATTTTCATAATTTTATTTAATTTTTCAAAACAATATAATATGTTATAGAAAATCTAATATATTTTAAAAATCAACTATAGTTAATGAAAATGTTCATGGAAATTGATTTTTATATTTCATGCTACGTGAGGAATTAATAAGACATTATTATTATTGTTGGGTAAAACATCAACTATAGTTAATGAAAATGTTCATGGAAATTGATTTTTATATTTCATGCTATGGGAGGAACTAATAAGACATTATTATTATCGTTGGGTAGGATTGAATTCTCGAAAACCACAATGCAGAATTACAATAACAAAATACCTCAATTTACTAATCAATAAAATCTAAAATAACCAAATTTTAAACCTTAACACTAACTTGAATTCAATATTTTTACTTTAATTTAACTATATTTAAACTAAGTGACATAGGCAAACTCCTATATAGCATATATCTTTAATGCTATTTTAGAAGGAAAAATGTCTCCAACAATTTAGATATATCCATTGTAACCAATTATAAATGGGCATGAATTTGCAATAAATGCATTTAACTTTAAAAATTGTATTTTAGAGATATTTAGATAGTCATTTATGGATTTTAAAGGTGAGTGTAGTTTGGTTGATATTATTAGATAAGCATAGCAAATTAATGACATGTATGATTATTGCAACAAATGGCTTAATTATCTTATTGAAATTGTATGTTACCTTGGGTTCAATGGGTGAGCAAAATACATGTATTTCATCATAGCTAGGCTCATAAAATTGTGAAACATCACCATGTGGGTGAAGCTTTGATTGGCAAAATAAAACCTTGGGGCTACTTTTATGAGACCTGCCATGGCCTTGAGGCCACAAGAAACATGGGGGACTTCTTTATATTTAATTATTTTACTATTTTTCAATTCAAATTTAACTTGGTAGGGGCACCAATAACATTGGATAATTTGACCCAAACTTTTGATGAAAATAGTTTTCGACAAAGGGGCACTAATAACATTGGATAATTTGACTCAAATTTTTGATGAAAATAGCTTTCGACAAAGGTTTAGCTCAGTGGCAAGTGCTTGGTGATTCAAAATCTAGTTAGTTCTTGGATGAATGAACAAGCATAGATTTTGAGCAATCTCTTCCTTTAGTTGAACAACTCAAAGATAATCTGTGCTCGTTCGAGTCCATTTATCCAAAACAAGGCGTCTTATACTTATTGGCCAATTATTTCTAGAGGAGTATCTAGATGGTTAGATCTTTGAGTCTAGATTTCATGATTTGTTTGAATACTTCTAATAGATATGTAAGTTTATGGTCTTTCCTTTAGTGAACTTTGATGTTATTTGATGTTGATGGGTATGTGTATTTCCCATCTTTTGAAATTGTACAAGAGAATTGTGTACAAAAATTATTGGAGTAGAATTGAGGTTGATAGGTTAGATTTTTTGATATATGTTAAAAAATTAGGAATGTGAATATGCTTGTAAACAATAAAAGAATATGTCATTTTTTTTGACGAATTAGTTTGGACTTGCAAAAGTTCTCTCTTTTCCATTTAAATGTTTGTTAGAATTCTCTCAAGCATTTGACGTTAATTTTATTCTATATGAATACAATTTATTGATGTTTTTTCTTTAGAATAAAAAGGTGGGTCGAAAGTCTTGCATTTGAAATACGTGAGAATTACAATGAATACACATACAAAGCAATTTCAATCTAAACCCTAGATACAAGAGGATGAATGTACACATATGTGCATGAGGGAACCCTAAGTGTAATTTCGTTTCTCTTGGATTAGAAAAAACATTGGCTTCATGTTTATGGTTTACTTGAAGAAAGTAACTAAGTCTCCACTAGGCTCTACATTAAAAAACAATTGAAGTAAAATTTTTTGATAACAACATGAACATGAAATAATCAAATTTCATACATTTTGTTGGAGTTATATGTATGCAACTTTACATAAACAAACATTATTTGAAAAATCCTTTTAATTTTGTTTCATATACAAAAGACAAAAAAATAATTTTTTTTTGAATAATAATATTATTTTCTCCCCAATCAGGGTGCGAGCAGGATAGAGAAAGCCCTACCCCTACCAGTGAATTAATATGTTGATTCTACAGAGGTACTCCACCACCCTCCACATGCACGAAGCAAATGGAGAGGTGGCCTCACACATGCCTCTACTTAATGCAATTCATGAAGGCGACAACAACAACCTTGAGGGGAAATTTCCATATTTTCATGTCGATAAGGATGGTAAGTTATTTGTTTGCAATCCCTGCTCAAATTTTCTTTGGTATGAGATGCTCCACAGATTGGGGGAGGTGTCCTTTGTGGTCCTTCATCGGGTGTCGACTCATCCTCAGTCACTTTAGACGACCACATACGGGTATATTTTCGGTCTTAAACTTTGTTTCTCTGCGACCATGGCTAATTATCTAGTTTTGATGGTCTCTGTGAAGAATGAAAATATTATTCACTGTAGGGTTTGGAAGGTGTTCTACTGGAAATATTACATGGAATTTTCATATGGGTATGATGGTCTCTCTGTTTTATTTATTCCTCTGTATATATATTTTTAAATTCTCTTGTCGTGTATGTGCATTTGTTGGGTAGGGCCTTTGTTTGGTACGTGAACTTCCTCTTGGCCTTGCACCTGACGTCGTGGAGTTGGCTTCTTGTTGAATGTTGGTAGGGTAGGTTATGAGATATATGGGTTTTAGTATGGGAGTGGCTCATCTCATTCTTAATATGGCTTCAACCGCTCCAAACAGAAAGGGACCCTTGTTTTTTGGTTCGGGGGTTATCTTTAATTTTGGTTGGAAGTTTTAAATAGCAGGAAGAATTGGGTTATGAACAAGATGAGGCTCTCACGTATGGTTAATGTGGCAAGTTCCCCGGTCCCGTGTGACCCATCCTCAGGTTGGCTAATAGGGTCCAAGTCTAAATTTTTCATTTAGTTCAGCTATAATCGAACCATGGCTCGTACCGCTGCAAGGAAGGGAAAGGACACCTCAGGCTCTTATGGTCATGGCAAACAGTCTTGAGGCTCTCTTGAGCCCAATCACCTCAAAGAATCTGAGGGTAAACCTCGTGGCCACAAATTTGTCTCTTGTATTATTAATGACGCTGCCTCTGCGTACCATGAGGGAAACTCTGCGTAGGTCCGCCAATTGATAGAAGCATGGGAATTCGAGCTTAACCAGCAATATGGAATTATCATTTATGGATATCGATATGAAATATTGATAGTCTCTTGTGCTCGACCTTGGCCACTCTCAGGGAAGATACTCTTAGTACAAACAAACTGTCCATTTGTACTGGATGATGACGAATATTTTGGTGAAATATTTGGAACATATCCCTTCTAGTTTGACCTCTTCTTCTCAAAGGTTCCCGGATTACAGTAAGGGTTTCCAGAAAATCCATTTTCAACTCTAAAGGAAGAATGGTCGCCTCCATCGCGTTGAAAATCATATCTCGTGTATCCCATAAACTGAGCTTCAAGGCTCAAGTGCGAAGGATCGTGCTCCTGTTGACTCAGCTGATGATGAATAAGTTGATGTTTCAAGGTTAGTTTTATCTTTTCTTGTATGCAACCATTTCAAACTCTCCATCTTTATGTTTATATTTATCTAGAATCTGGGAAGTTTAAGGACATACAAACTTATTTAGCTTGGTTTGAGAGAATCATAATATTTTTCTTTTGGATGGATTATCATGTCGTTAGGTCGCCAACATACATGGTTTCCCTCAGGGCAGGTTGAGGCCACCTAACCATTTAGTTTCTATATCTAACCTGCATGTTTTCGCAAGATAATGAAAAGAAAGGTCATACCAAGCTCACAATTTTTGTTTCTTTTCTTTTCATATATTTCAATGCCAACTTTAAGAAACTTAGATATTTGGTACATAAATAAAAAATTCTTATATTTTATGTTATGAATATGATTTATACCTATGTATACATTTTTCTTGTTTCTATTTTGAATGCTCTAACATTGTAGTTGCTTTTTATCTCTATTGGCAAGTCTACTAAATTAACTACTTCATTTAGGTTATGTTCATTGTGTTGAAGAATGTAACTAGGTTCAGTCTTCATAAAATATATTTGAGTCATTATGAGATGTACTTATCAAAAGAATAAAGAAAATATTTATTATTATTATGACAATGACTTATTAATAACCTGTTTAAAATTGAGGAGACAGTGGGGAAAAATGAGCTTCGTAGCCGCTGTCGCCTATGTTAGGGTTCCCAGGTCCGGCTGCTGCCATGGCTAGAAAGATGCTCTTGCAGCTCGTCAGCCTCTAGCAGCTCGCGAATGGACATGAAAAGGCGATGCAGAGACCTTCCTCGACAGTGAAGCTAGAAAAATCCAAGAGCTCACCTGTAAGCAGGCTGTCCCCTTCAGCTGCAGCCACACACATGATTGGGGAAGGGTCGGAGCTCTTCGAACGTGTTTCTCTGTGAGAGGGATGACGACGGTTCAGATCTGAAATGGTGAGCACACTCTGGCTCCCATCGCTCCCCAAAACCATCAGGCTGCACTAGAGGAACTGAGTCTAGACGATCTTGCGCCCAAACTTGAGACAAACACTATTCGCAATGGTGAGGCTCTGAAGGACGTCAGGCTCCACCCATCAAGACCTCTGGTTCTAACCAGGCCCAAGCCCAGTGATGCGTCTTATGCAACATCCTACACAGATATTAGGTTGAAGGGTTTCAGAATGAAGGACCCCATCAGATGTGTAATTCAGATCAACTCCCCCTTCTAGATCCAGATCATACTCCTCAACAACAAAACACAATTTTGTTGGGTGTGATCTGCATATCGAGTGCAAATTATAATGCATGTCCTCGAACATAAGCTGAGGATCCCTTCTGTCATGTAGTGACTCCTATACAGAGGTAAATAGCTCGAGAACCCCCTCCCGCTTTTTTTTTTGCAACATTGAGAAAAATGCTACTCTAATTTTGTCCCTCCATCTATGAGGAGGGGCTTCCGTGCAACCCTCCTCTACGCAAGAATTCTCCTACAAGGATGCTGTCCATGAACAACATCCCAAGAAAGTGGCTCCTCCTCCTAAGGCTCCCAAGCCCATTTTAGTGTGCAAAATGGAAGATATACCAGCAATTGAAATCTCCCACGCAACAATGGATGATTAGTTTCAACAATATGCAGAAAGAGCCAGAATATGCTGATTCAACGGATTATGGCCACACTCAGCATATCTCTACCAATGGGTTCACACTGCTTGGACCAATAAAACCCAAATTTTATTCTGCTCAAAGGGTTTCTTCATAGTCCTGTTCTCTTTCGAGGAGGACTATCAAAAATCTCTAACAGGGGGAATGTGGTTCTGGGGAAAAGAAGGGCTATTCCTCACACCATGGTTCCCAGAATTCGACCCCTCCATGACCGTCATCACCAAGCTTCCTATTTGGGTCAGGCTCCCAAATTGACCAGCCTCTCTATGACACTATTCTGTCTTTCAAGGGATCGACAATATTTTAGGCCGCTTTCTAGCAACAGACACCTCCAGGGGGGAAACAGACATATAAACCTTCGGTAGAATATGCGTTGAAATAGAAATAATTAAAGGATTTCTAGATCAAATCATTCTCAAAGTTGGAGACTTCCATTGGACATAGGGCCTGGATTATGAGAATACCGCCTTCATATGCCGCCACTACCACCAAACAGGAGACCTTCAGAACTCATGCTCCTCCTTTCTGGCCCAAAAGAAGAAGAGCTTCCGAAAATAAAACTCCAGAAGCTGGTAGCCTTGTGTCCCGCCGCCCATGGATGACATCAATTCCTTCAACTCAGATGAGGAAGAGATCGAAGCTGATGCAGAGGTCACAAAGCAAGAAAAGGACATGACCTTGGTATACCTTGATATGCCCATTGGTCCCACGAATGCACAAAAACGGTCTCATGAAACCTCCTCCCCAGATTCGGATAAGGAGTCCAATCCTCCAGACACCAACAAGCTCCAAGTGGTAATATCCAAACAACCCCAGGATGGCTGGGTTAGAGTTTTAAAAAAGAAAGGAAATAAATGTCGTACTGAGGAAACAACCCACTCGTGGTAGTTTCTAGTGTTTGTCTTGTAGCTACTTTGTTATTTTTCCTATATCTCTTGCCTCTCTCTTGACTTCTCCACGGGACCGAGGTTGAATGTTCCTCATTTCTATTCCCTGGTTATATAGCTTCTATTGTTTGTAATTCATCTTGTAATATACTCTTTTTTAATAGAAATAGACTAATTTACCAAAAAAAAACAATGACTTATTAAAGCACGGGTTTTATTCTTGGGTCATCATTATATAATGTAAAATTCCCCACTATGGACTCCTAGGATTAATATTGATTCGATAGAGTCATTGTACATTTAAAGAGACCCTTCTTGAAATTTTGAATCATGTATAAATGTTTATTATTGAGTCAAATATGAATTATGTCACCTCCACACCAAGTCGGCCTAAAGGAGATCAAGTTGGCCTGAAGGAGACCAATTCAACCTCACATGGAGCCTATAAATATAAGGATATCAAATTCATTTGAAGCATCTCATCTCAAGCAAGTTCGATATTTATCTGGAAGTCGGAAAAAGTATGAAGTGAGACAACGAAGCCAAAAGGAGTGCGAGTTGGGTCAAAGTCAAAGAGAAAAAGAAAATCAAAGTTTTGGTGCTACTCTCTTTCTTATTCATTCCCAAGGTTGGAATATAGAAGTATTTTTGTGTTGCTTCTACCAGTTGCTGCATAATGCCGTAAGTTGCTGCATAGTCGAATTTTCTGGGGTCAAGATAATATTGCTATAGAGTCAAAGATCTAGAAAGGATGAATTGGTGTGGAGGAAATGTTTGGTCTATGTCTAGGGTGGAGAGTTTCAAAGAATACTATTGAAGGAAGAGAATTTTGACTGGGTTTTCCCATAGAGAGGGGTTTTTCCCTGACATAGTCACTGCATCTCATGTCTTGTGTTTTTGTGATCTTCATACACACATAATTTAGTAATTGCTTGATGAAAGATAATCTAATAAAGAAGTAAAAGAAGGAAACATAATTCACAAGTAATTATCAATAAAGAGGAATCAAATCCTAATATACTAGCATTGATTTCTCAACATGGTATCAGAGATAAGGATAGGAAAGGTTGAAGATCACTTTGTTGGATCAAAAGTAATGGACATGGATTCTCCCTCTTTAATAAGTTATATGAGAATGGGTATCAACAATATAGGAAGCTAGATCAAGAAAGTCATCCAATACTTATTCAACAAGGTCAAAATTCAAGGGTTCTTGGCTGCTCTTACGGTTTCTCTTAGTGATGACAATGCATGGATCATTGATAGTAGAGCATCAAACACATGACAGGAGAAAGTAAAAAACTTCATACACTATCAAAGGTGCCATATTCTCATGCACTGGAATTGGGTGACAAAAAAATATATGTTGTTAGAGACCTAGGATCAACATCGTTGAAGCTGGAAAGTGGATCGAAGTTGCATCTAAACAATATACTATATTTTCCAGGTTTGAAAAAAAAAAATTCTTTATATTTCTTGTTTAGAATATAAAGGAGATATAGTTGTATTTGTTGATGGAAAAGTATTGGTTTGGGGAAAATACTCTATCATTAATAAAGCTAGAGCTATTGGAGTTCGTGAAGGAAGCTTATATAGAGTTACCACGCCAACTCCTCAAGCTTTGGTTCATATGGAAATTAGTACCATTGAGCTATGACATAGAAGGTATGGTCATCTACATTACAAGGTTATTCCTACTCTTAGTCAATTGGT
The DNA here is from genome assembly GCA_034641835.2 of Pinus albicaulis. Classification (NCBI taxonomy): domain Eukaryota; kingdom Viridiplantae; phylum Streptophyta; class Pinopsida; order Pinales; family Pinaceae; genus Pinus; species Pinus albicaulis. The sequence goes on along the minus strand of CM076584.1, from coordinate 625,314,615 downwards.
TCACGACATACCGTATATCAAGGAAGATAATGAAGGTGTGTGTAAGGGATGCTCTTTGGGAAAACATACAAGAAAGCCATTTCCAAATAGTGAAATTTTTTCTAAAGAAATCATTAGACCTCATTCACTCTGATATGTGTGGGCCCATTTTTGACAAAAAACTTGGAGGTCATCTCTACTATGTAACATTTATAGATTACCATTCTAGAAAGAGATGGCTCTATCTTCTCAAGACAAAGGATGAATTATTTGAGACATTCAAGGAGTTTCAATCTGAAGTGGAAACCTTAACCGAAAGAAAAATAAAGATTCTAAGGTCCAACAACGGTGGGGAATAAAAATCTAAGGAATTGATAGCATATTGTAAGGAAGAAGGAACTAATATGGAGCTCATTGTCCCTACTATCCCGAACAAAATGGAGTTGCTGAAAGAAATAATAGGTCAATTGAAGAAGGCATTCGAACAATGCTCCTTGATCAAGGCCTACCAAAATTCTTATGGGGAGAAGAAACAATGCTAACCGTATACATTCAAAATAGAATTCCCCATATAAGTCTTAAGAATATAACTCCTGAAGAAGTATTCATAGGGAAGAAGCTGAGTGTGGATCACCTTCAAATATTTGGAAGCCCTGCCTACATCCATGTTCCAAAGAACAAGCAAAATAAGTTTTATTATACAAGAATCAATGGAATATTAGTTGGATATAGTCTCTCCTCAAAAGCATATAGAATCTACATCAAGGAAGGAAGACACATTGAAGTAAGCAGGGATGTCATATTTGATGAAATCAAGCCTAGAAGAAATCAAACGATATTATTGATTCCGCTGATGATGAAACTCCAATATTTGAAGAAGAAGAAGTACACCAAGAAAACCCTACTACAAATCAAGAAGAAGAAGAACGACCAAGTCAGCCTATTCAACCTGTGATCATCTCGACCACAAGGAAAAGGCCAAATTGGTTAAAATATACTTTGGAAGATGCTAAAGGACATGAAGCTGCGAAAGGAACCTTTAGAGAAAGTAAAAGGCATAAGAGATATTTTGGATATGTTGAATATATGACAAAATTAATTGAAGTTGAACTATCTACATTCTAAGAATCTTCTCATTAGGAAGTTTGGAAGAAGGCGATGCATGAAGAATATCAATCCACTACGAAGAACGGGGTTTGGGAAATAGTTCCTAGACCTAGTGACAAAGCGATTGTCTCATCTAAATGGATCTACAAGATCAAACACACTGTTGATGGAGGCATAGACAAGTACAAAGTGAGATTCATTGCAAAGGGGTTTCTCTCAAAAGGAAGGCATAGATTATGAAGAAACCTTTGCACCCACAACAAGATATACTACCATTAGTTATTTGGTTTCATTGGTTTCTACAATGGGTTGGAATATCCATCAAATTGATGTGAAGACCGCATTTATGAATGGAACCATGGATGAGGAAGTATACATCGAAAAACCCAAAGGATTTGAAGTGAATAGCAGGGAATCTCATGTTTTTAGACTCAAGAAGGCCCTATATGGATTGAAGCAAGATCCAAGGGAATGGTATGCAAGTGGATGCATATCTCATAAGAATTGGGTTCATGAAGAGTAGTGCTGATCTAAATCTCTACATCAAGGTTGTGAATAATGAGACCATCATTATTCTATTATATGTGGATGATATATTCATCACTAGTGTGGAGCAAAGAATTCAAGAATGCAAGAAGATGTTGGCAACAAAATTTAAGATGAAGGATCTAGGAATGATGCAATACTACCTGGGTCTAGAAGTATGGAAGAAACCTAAGGAGATATATTTGGGGCAAGGAAAGTACATCAGCAAAATGTTACAGAAATTCAGGATGATGGATTCCAAGGCCATGACTACTCCTATGATCACCAATATTAAGAAGTTGCGGGGTTATGACTCAATTCTCATGGATCATACCTCCTATCGTCAGTTGTTGGGATCTTTAATGAATCTGGTAAACACTAGACCATATATATGTTTTGCAGTAAAAATTCTTAGCTAGTTTCAATTGGAGTTTGTTCATGATCACTGGATAGCTTCCAAACACATACTGAGGTATCTTCATGACACTATACATCATTGCCTAAAATATGATAGTAAGGAAGTCAAGCTAATTGGCTTCACAAATTCTGATTGGGGTGGTAGTGAGACCGATGGAAGAAGCATTGCACATGGATGTTTTAGTCTGAGGTATGCTATGATTTCATGGATGAGTAGAAAACAAGATCTAGTTGCTTTAATTAGTGCTGAGGCAGAATATGTAGCTGCATGTGAAGTAGGAAAGGAGGATTTTTGGTTAAGGAAGCTTACGGAATATTTGTTCGAGAAGTCTCTGGGTCCTACTATGATTAACTGTGATAATGAAAGTTGTATCAAGATGTCTGGAGATCCCGTGTTTCATGCTAGGAAAAAGCATATCAACAATAAGTTCCACTTTATTGGGAACTTGGTGCAGGATGGGATTGTGAAGTTGGAGTATGTCTCGACATATGAACAGGTAGAAAACATACTAACAAAGTATCTTTCTAATAAGAAGTTTGAATATCTAAGACATATTATTGGTTTAATGAATATTGCTAATTGTATTGATGATAAGAAATTGGAAGAGATTTTTTGAGGCTTTGCGAGTGAAGCATTGCCTGGGAGTACATCAGGCTGACACTTTGTATTGATGTCTAGGCCCCAAAGTAGGGAAGGTGGCGTTAGTATGATACACACCTAGATCCCTGGGTTGGTGGTTAGTAATTAAGCCTGATGGTACCTATAGAGGCTGAAAGCTTTAGTCTGCCTTAGTCCCGCTTGGATAGATTGCCTTGGTCAGGAATCTAGTCCATGGCATTGTGGTTCTTAAACTGTTGAGAGAACATTAGATAGATTTTCCTAGTCAGGAATCTAGTTCATGTCATTGCAGTGCCTAAACTCTTCATAGTTCATATAGTTTGAGATATTCCATTGTATTTGTATATTATGAATACCTCCATAGTTAAGAGGGAGTGTCGAAGAATGTAACTAGGTATATTCTTCATAAAATATATTTGAGTCATTATGTAATGTACTTGTCAAAATAATAAAGAAAATAAATTTTATTATTATAACAATGACTTATTAAAGCATGGGTTTCATGCTTGAGTCATCATTATATTAATCAAAGTCCTCATTGTGGACTCATAGGATTAATATTGAGTCAATAGAGTCATTGTAAATTCAAAGAGACCCTTCTTGGGCTTATGAATCATGTAAAAATGTTTATTATTGAGTCAAATATGAATTATGTCACTTCCACACCAAGTTGGCGTAAAGGAGATAAAGTCAGCCTAAAGGAGACCAATTCGAGCTCACATGGAGCCTATAAATATAAGGATATTAAATTCATTTGGAGCATCTCATCTCAAGCAAGTTTGATATCTCTCTGGAAACCAGAAAAAGTGTGAAGTGGGTCAATGTAGCCAAAATGAGTGCGAGTTGGGTCAAAGTCAAAGAGAATAAGAAAAACGAATTTTTTGCGCTACTCTTCCTCTCTTTCGTGCCCTAGTTTGGGAGATCGAAGTCTTTTTGTGTTTCTGTTGCCAGTTGTTGTCTGATGCCATAAGTTGTTGAATAGTTGAAGTTTCGGGGGTCAAGATATTGCTGCTATAGGGTCGAAGATATGGAAAGGCTAACTTGGTGTGGAAGAAAGGTTCGATCTATGTCTAGGGTGAAGAGTCTCAAAGAATATTATTGAAGGAAGAGAATTTTGACTGGGTTTTCCCCTAGAGAGGGGTTTTGCTGTGGCATAGTGCCTACATTTTGTGTCTTGTGTTTTTGTGATCTTCATAAACACATAATTTGGTAATTTCTTGATGAAATATAATCTAATAAAGAAGTAAAATAATCCAACATAATTCACAAGAAATTATCAAGAAAGAGGAATCAAACCCTAATCTACTTGCATTGATTTCTCAACATATGTAACATTTGAAAAGATGACCATTTTATTGACTTATTTACTAGATTATTGTATGAAAAAATTTCCTATACTAAACATGAAAAATAAACCAAAATCATGTTCCAATTTAATTAATTGATAAAACCATGTGTAAAAAATCACATAATTATGATCACCAAAGTGCATTTAGTTGTGTTTGAACCGAACTTTACCAACACTTAAATCACAAACTTATATTAAACATAGTAATGCTAAATATCATCCCCACTAATGTAGGAGCATCTCAGCTTCCAAAGCTATCGAGCTTTTGAAGACGAAGTTAGAAGGAGGGGTCTTGACATTTGTGGAGGAATTCTAAATCCTAAATTAAAATAATTATATTTTATAAAATTAATGAATGTATTTCTATGAGAGGATAAGTCATAATATAGAAGATAAGCTTGGATAAGAGGACTTGACCCTCATAGAGAAAATATTGAATAGAGAAGATTTTTATTGAATGATTTTTCATTTTGAGGTATGAGAGATTTAGCGAATAGATCATGGAGTGATTTTAGGATCTAGAAAAACTATGTTTGTTTCTAAAATTGTATTTAAATATACTAGCCATGGGAATTAAAGAGAGAGATAGGGACATGAGAGATTTAAGGAATAGATCGTAGAGTGATTTTAGGATATTAAAGTAAAGAGAGAGGGGCATGAGAGATTTAGGGAATAGATCATGGAGTGATTTTAGCATATAGGAAAACTATGTTTGTTTCTAAAATTGTATTTAAATATAGTAGCCATGGGCATTAAAGAGAGAGAGAATTACATATGAAAAAATAATGGCTAAAGGCATGATAATTAATGCCATAGGGAGTACATGGAGTGATTTTAGGATCTAGGCAAACTATGTTTGTTTCTAAAATTGTATTTAAATATAGTAGCCATGGGCATTAAAGAGAGAGAGGGACATGAGTAATTTAGGAAAGAGATCATGGAGTGATTTTAGGATAAAGTAAAGAGAGAGGGGCATGAGAGATATATGGAATAGATGGTGGAGTGATTTTAGCATCTAGGAAAACTATGTTTGTTTCTAAAATTGTATTTAAATATGGTAACCATGGGCACTAAAGAGAGAGAGAATTATATATGAAAAAATAATGGAAAAATGCATGATAAATAATGCCATAGGGAGAACAATGATGGGACTCTGCAAATGGATACTAAACACCAAAACTCTTGAGCTGGAGTTAGTGATGGGACTTGATTTTTTAATTTATTTATTACTTGTATCTTCCCACATTAGGAGTGTATGGGGGACACCTCCAGAGATTTGAACACAGGTGCTACTCTTGCAAATCGATTCCAAACACCAAAACTCCATAATGTTTTTGAATATAAATATATTGTAAATGAAAGAAAAATTTCATTGTATAATTATGTGTGTTGAGTTGTATAGCTAAAATCTGAATAGGTAAATACTAAATTCGGAATGATGGATAGGAGGGGCAATCTGTAATAGAAAGGAGTGAATCCTACACCAAGGATTTGAAACAATAGGGAGAGAAAACTACTTTGTGCAAATTATTTCCGTTAGCAATACAAATAGGAAAGGAGAAACTCTGTTGTACGCAGAGTGGGAATTCTAGTTCGAGGATGAGAACTCGACTACAAGGTTGGTATGCGAAATCAACTCTGGAGATAACTAAATTTAAACTAGTTAATGGTGATGCCTAGTGTGTGAATTAATTCTGTTGGATGAGAAAAAATCCCGTTGACAGGAATAAATGTCTGTGTATATGTAAGTAGTATTTGTATAAGAGAAGGGGAACGAAAGTGGAGAAATCTCGTTGAGGGATATTTGGGCAGAATATATGAAGTTCTGAAATCTTCATATATTCTAGTTTTGCAAAAATCTGGAAAGATTTAAGTTAAAGCCTGTGAAATTGATTGTGCAAATTGCAGCAGAAAATGAATAAGAATACTCTATTTTATTATTGCAGAATCATGCTCTAAAAATGTGGCCATAAATGTGCAGTTGCTGTTGTGAATGGGCAATACTTTGTTTTTGTTACATAACTTACATTGATGAGTAGAAGAATGGTTGAGTTGTGGATTCTAGTCCCAGCGTGAGACAAATCAATGTAACTAATTTGGTTGAGATTCGTCCAACCATTGTTAAAAATATGACAACAAAATTGTAAATAATGTAATTTTGGGAAAATTACTTATTGATCTTTAATTGGTTAAGTAACGAAATGAAGTTAGAATAACGAAATAGGCTCAAGATAAATTGGATGGCCTGAGAGGCTTGAATGCACGGAGAATCATTTTGATTAATAAGAGTTTCCAATCCCTTGCCCCGTGCATGTTTCCTTGACACCCTGTCAAGGTTTTACCACGTAAATTCTGTGTGTTTCATTGTGTGAATTTATTTTTCCTGTTTTTCATTCAGTTATGAATCTATTTCTTTCTCGTTTCTTGTTTTCCGCTCAATAAGTGGTATCAGAGCTTTAATTGAACTCCATTGACCCCACAGAGAGATATTGCATTAAAACCCAATATATGTGTACAAGATGCAAATCAGAGGGTTTGATCGAGGACGCTACAGAGAGATCCCACTACCACCTTGAGTGAGGAGCATCCGTCGAGCAGAGGCTGCCATACAAGGAGGGAGGCCGAGTTGTTGGGAGCCGTCGAGTAGAGGCTGTCATACAAGGAGGGAGGCCACCGTTGAGTGGAGGATATGCATCTGCCATCGTCGGAAAAAGGACGGAGGCTATCAACCTCGAGTGGAGAGTTGTTGTTGGAGAAAGAAGTCTGCTGTGGGCTGGTGCTGGAGAAAGAAGTTGCTGCTGGAGAAAGAAGTGATCGTTGCTGGAGAAACAAGTTTCCGCTGGAGAAAGAATAAGAATCCGCCATCTGCTGGAAGAAGAGAATCCGCGTATTCTGAAACCGTTAAAGTCTGCTCTTGAAATTTCATGCCAGAGCCTAGCTGCGACTGAGGAGAAAGTCGGGTAATTTTTCTTTTAGAAGGGAAGAAATTTACTGTTTTAGCCGAAACAGAGTTATTCTTTTCTTTAAAAATTCAAGAAAGTTTTTAGGAAATCAACTTGAAGAGGGTTTTAAGAACTGAGAGTTTAAAAAAATTTAAAGTTTAAAACAGAAAAAGAAAAAAAAGGGCTTAGTTATTTAAGAATAGAGAGAAAGGGTCTGAACAGTAAATATAAGGGCTCAATTATTTAAGAATAGAGAGAAAGGGTTTAAACAGTAAATATAAGGGCTCAGTTATTTAAGAATATAAAGAAAGGGTTTGAACAGTAAATATCTTAAAAGGGTTTGAAATTTTTTCTGGAAATTTTTAAAATAAGAAGGGAAGTCGAATTTTGAAAGGAATTCTGAAGATTATAAAACCCTAGCTCAAAAAAAAAGGGGAAACAATAAAATTTGTTTGAAACCCTAGTTTAAATTTTAAGAGAGAAAGAAAAATCTGAAACCCTTGAAACCCTAGCAGAAGAGGAGAAAAGTTTTTAATTTGTAGAAGAAGGGAAATATGAAACCCTAGGAGGGAGAAATGGCAAAAATGACAAATGCAAAGTTTGAGGTGGATAAATTCACCGGGAAAAACAATTTTGCTTTGTGGAAACTGAAGGTTAGGGATTTTCTGGTGCAACAAGGGTTGTAGAAAGCATTAGACGAGGTAAATAAAAAACCAGCAAGCATGACAAATTCAGACTGGGAGGACTTGGATGCCCCAACTCTCAGTACCATTTGGTTATGTTTGGTAGATGAAGTTCTCTTCAATATTGTTGGAGAGAGTACAATTGAAGGGTTGTGGAAAAAATTAGAAACTTTGTATATGACAAAATCTTTGACAAATAGAATCTATTTAAAAAGACAATTGTACAGTCTTCGGATGAAGGAGAGAACAAAAATTGCAGAACACTTAAATGTTTTTAATACGCTTATTTTCCAGTTGTCAGATATGGAAGTAAAAATGGAGGAAGAAGGCAAGGCAATAACCTTGTTGTGTTCCCTTCCCGAGTCATGGGATCACTTCTCAACCGAGCACTGCCGATTCATTAAAACTTGAATCTGTCGTGGGTGCTCTCTTATCTGAAGAGGTACAAAGGAAATCTAGCATTGAGACATCTGCACCTGAAGCCATGGTAGCCAGAGGTCGGTCAAAGGAAAGGGGGGAGAAAACAAGAGGTTCTTCCAGATCAAAGTCAAAGGGCGGAAAGAAGTGTAAAGACAAGTGCTGGTACTGCAATAAACTCAGACACCTCAAGAAAGATTGTTGGAAATGGAAGGAGTCGAAAAACCATAATAAGGAAGTAAATCAGGTTGATTCAGGTATGGTTGATAAGGTTTTAATTGCTGAAGCTCTCCCTGCCTGTAATGTCTCTCAAGATGCTGAAAATTGGCTATTAGACTTTGGTGCTTCTCATCATATGAGTCCGCACCGAAGTTGGTTTACTTCATATGAAACTGTAAATGGTAGTTTTGTATTCATGGGAAATAATGCATCTTGTCAGACTGTTGGGATTGGTAATGTAAAAATTAAAATGTATAATGGTACAGTTAAAACATTATCTGATGTTAGGCATGTACCTGATCTAAAGAAAAACTTGATTTCCTTGGGAGTTTTGGATTTGAATTGTTATAAATTTGCAGGTCAGAATGGAGTGCTGAAAGTCTCAAAAGGAGCCTTGGTTGTGATGAAGGTTGAAAAGGTCGAAAATCTGTACAGACTCAAAGGAAGCACTCAAGTTAGTGAAGCAACGATCGTATCAGAAAAGTAGAAGAAGGTTCTCGTCTATGGCATCAACGGTTGGGTCACATGGGTGAGAAAGGTCTTCAGGTACTGATGAACCGCAAGTTGCTTCTTGATTTGAAATCCTTGAAGTTGGATTTTTGGAAATATTGTGTGTTTGGTAAACAATGTAAACAAAGGTTCAAGACTGGAAATCATAATAGTAAACATATTTTAGACTACATTCATTATGATTTGTGGGGACCATCTCCTACTGTGTCTTATGGAGGTGCATTATATTTCTTAACATTTATTGATGATTTCTCTCGAAAAGTTTGGGTCTATATGTTGAAAAAGCAAGCTGATGTATTTAATGTGTTTAAACAATTTAAAACAATGGTGGAAAAGAAAACAGGCAAATCAATTAAATGTTTAGAACTGACAATGGCAGTAAATTTACTTCTTTAGAATTTGAACAATTTTGTAAGGATGAAGGGATGAATACCCCTATTTATACCCCTCAGCAAAATGGCGTTGCTGAATGGATGAATCAGACTCTTATGGAAAGAGCCAGAAGCATGATCAGTAATGCTAACTTGCAAAAGGAGTTGTGGGCAGAAGCAATATCTACTGCTTGTTATTTAGTTAATAGATCACCTTTAGTTGTAATAAACTATAAAATTCATGAATAAGGTTGGTTGGGTCAGTCTTGTGATTATTCACATTCGAAGATTTTTGGTTGTGATGCCTATGCTCTTATTCCTAAAAATCAATGCTCAAAGTTAGATCCAAAATCGAAATGTTATGTCTTTTTGGATATGATTATTCAGTGAAGGGATATAGGTTGTGGGATCCTTCTTCACGGAAGATAGTCATTAGTAGAGATGTAACATTTTATGAATCTGCTTTTTTAAAATCAGATGTTGAAAAATTTGAACAGGAGCAGGTATCACCAAGTCAGCAGATTCAATTGGAGACTAAACCTTTTCCAGAAAGTCGAAAGGTAGGAGATAATTTTGATGAAAAAGGTGGAGAAACAAAGGAATCTAGAGAAATTCCAGAACCAATTCAACAACCATTCACTCTACGAAGGACTACAAGGGAAAGAAAAACACCTAAAAGGTATGAAGATTTTTCTTCATCTTTTGCATTGATTACTGAAGATGGGGAACCTTCTTGTTATTTGGAAGCAATAGATGATGCAGATAAAAAGATATGGAAAAAGTCTATGGAAGAAGAAATGGACTCCTTAGCCAAGAAAAATACCTAGGATCTTGTAGAACTTCCTGAAGGGAGAAGTGTTGTTGGGTGCAAATGGGTCTTCAAGTTTAAAAGGAAAGTTGATGGAAGCATTGAGAGGTATGAGGCGAGACTGGTTACAAAAGAGTATTCTGAGGTTGAAGGTATTGATTTTCATGAGATATTTTCACTAGTAGTTAAACTTGTTTCTATTCGTACTATGTTAGCACTAACTGCTTTAATTGACCTTGAGTTAGAACAGTTAGATGTTAAAACAACCTTTCTTCATGGTGATTTGGATGAAGAGATATATATGGATCAACCAGAAGGTTTTGTACAAGGTCGCAACAGAAGATTAGTTTGCAAGCTCAGTAAATCATTGTATGGCCTAAGGCAGTCGCCCAGGAAATGGTACAAGAAGTTTGATTCCTTCATGGTGAGCCAGAATTTTGTCAGAAGTGAGTATGATCATTGTGTATACTTCAAAAGTTTCAATGGCATATTCATTATCTTGGTGTTGTATGTTGATGATATGCTTATTGCAAGCAAAAGCATGGAAGAAATCAACATTTTAAAGGCTCAACTCTCTAGGACGTTTGATATGAAGGATCTTGGAGTAGCAAAACATATCTTAGGCATGGAGATACACAGAGACAAGAAGAATGGTAAGATTTGGTTATCACAACGGAAGTATGTCGAGAAAGTAATTGAAAATTTCGGTATGAACAATGTGAAACCTGTTAATGTTCCATTAACTTTCCATTTTAAGATTTCTTCGGATTTAAGTCCTAGAAATAATGAAGAAAAGAAGTATATGTCTCATGTACCATATGCAAATGTGGTAGGCAACTTAATGTATGTGCTGGTATCTACAAGACCTGAAATTTCACATGCAGTTGGAGTTGTTAGAAGGGTCATGGAAAATCCAGGAGAAGAACATTGGAGAGCAGTGAAATGGGTGCTTCGATATTTGAGAGGCACAAGTGACCATTGCATCAGCTTTGATGGTCGTGAAGTTTCAGTCAGCGGATATGTGGATGCTGATTATGCAGGTGATTTGGAAAAAAGGAGGTATAATACAGGTTATGCTTTTACTCTTGCAGGTGGAGTAATCAACTAGATGTCAAAGCTTCAAGAGACAATTGCTTTGTCCACTACTGAAGCAAAGTATATAGCTTCTTCAGATGCCTGTAAAGAGGCAATCTGGTTAAAAGGTCTGCTTGCTGAGATTGGAAGGACGCAGGAGAAAGTGGATGTGTTTTGTGACAATCAGAGTGCTATTCAGTTGGCTACAAATCAAACCTATCAAAGCAAGACCAAGCACATCGATGTAAGGTATCACTTTGTGAGACATGTAATCGAAGGCAGAAAGTAGTTCTCAAGAAGGTCCGCACACTGGAAAATCATGCAGATATATTCACGAAGCTAGTTATAGTAGAGAAGCTGAGATGGTGTATCGCTTATCTCGGCTTGTAGAAAATATTATGAATGGGCATGGGCAAGGGATTAGGAAAATTGTTGTCAAGGTGGAGTTTGTTAAAAATATGACAAAAAAATTGTAAATAATGTAATTTTGGGAAAATTACTTATTGACCGTTAATTGGTTAAGTAACGAAATGAAGTTAGAATAACGAAATAGGCTCAAGACAAATTGGATGGCCCGAGAGGCTTGAATGTACGGAGAATCATTTTGATTAATAAGAGTTTCCAATCCCTTGCCCTGTGGATGTTTCCTTGACACCCTGTCAAGGTTTTACCACATAAATTCTATGTGTTTCATTGTGTGAATTTATTTTTCCTATTTTTCATTCAGTTATGAATCTATTTCTTTCTCATTTCTTGTTTTCCGCTCAATAACCATAAAAAATGTGCCCAGTCCTTGTAGAAAGGCGTGGAGTTTTATATTATTGCACCCAATATTTGAAGAGAACTATTTGATATTGAAAATTTTTGGAGGTAGGAGTAAGGGTAATTAAGAATTTGGAATCATAGGCCAGATGGAATCATATTGCTGGTGTGGATAAGGAAGCTAGATTTTGCTACATTACCCACTCGAATCACAAACCTATCTTAAATTAAAATGTTGAAAATGGTAATGTTAAAGGAGTTGTTTTTTTTGGAGGTTGGTGGAAAATTTGAGGTGAAAATTTGATTTAAGTTATTTAAACTAGTTTTTTGATTGTATATATATAGATTCAACACCCTCAAAAACCCCAAGGGCACTTGGATTGTGCAAGGTTACCTGTCAAGCTTGTCATTTCAATGAATTCTTGCCGGACTTTAGAAAAATTCTAAGAAAAAACCACAAAAAAACTTCCAAAAAGTAACACTAAACACAAGTGGACAACTAGAATGCTAACTATCATCCCATTTGAGTTGTTTGGGTTATGAATCAGTGGTAAGTTCTTAGTAATAAGAAATTTTGGGAATTGGGTTGATTTTTGTGAAGGCCTAGATCAATTCAAGTTTTCCCTTATTACACTAGATGATCTCTAATGGGACAAGCATGGCATAGAAGGGGCACTAGATAATCTTGCATGGGATATGAATTAGAAAAAATAATGGATAACGGTTTATAAACGATGTTGCAGAGAGGATCGATTGGATGCTATGGGGTGAAGAAACATTAACTTTAATATTGCATGGGACATGATGAATTAGCAAAAATAATGAATAAAGGTTTATAAACGATGTTGCAGAGAGGATCGATTGGATGCTATGGGGTGAAGACACATTAAATTTAATATTTCATGGGACATGATGAATTAGCAAAAATAATTAATAAAGGTTTATAAACGATGTTGTAGAGAGGATCGATTGGATGCTATGGGGTGAAGAAACATTAACCTTAATATTGCATGGGACATGATGAATTAGCAAAAATAATGAATAAAGGTTTATAAACGATGTTGCAGAGAGGATCGATTGGATGCTATGGGGTGAAGAAAAATCAAATTTAATATTTCATGGGACATGATGAATTAGCAAAAATAATGAATAAAGGTTTATAAACGATGTTGCAGAGAGGATCGATTGGATGCTATGGGGTGAAGAAATATTAACTTTAATATTGCATGGGACATGATGAATTAGCAAAAATAATGAATAAAGGTTTATAAACGATGTTGCAAAGAGGATTGATTGGATGCTATGGGGTGAAGAAACATTAGCAAAAGTTATCATAGATGAGCTTTCAACGCAAATACACATGAACTTTTAATATCTAGTTTAAGGTGGTGATTGGAAAAATTTAATAGTGAATTTGTTTAAGTAATTTAAATTTCACATAAAATGGAATAAAATATTATTTTTAAATTTGTAATTGTTTTTTTATTTAGTGTAAAAACTTGTGAAAACTTTGCAAATTAAATCTTGGTTATCCAAAGTCACATTGTAGCAAACTAAGGAGGGCCATATCTCTTAATGGGTACTATGTTATGGTATCACGACATAGTTAGTTTGGAGTTGAAAAGGACAACTTTTTAATACATGAAGCATTGAAACTCAACTCCCTTAAAACACATGAAGCTATCTTAGAATGCGCCAGTGAAAACCTACTTAGCCAACATACCTCTATGAAGATGGGAACCATCTAAAAATAAATAAATTAAAATTCCAAAAACACATGTGGGTCCCACTCACTAACGTTTGTGTCTAAACAAGAAACAAGACAAGAAAATGTTTCAAACTTAAAACTATCGCTAATATGATCATGATCTTGCTATGAAAGTGCATAGGATGAAATGGTTTACTAAGCAAATGGAATTGCTTTTTTATATTGAATAGATTTCACTGCTAAATGGAATTGATTTGTTTTGGGTAGAGGTTATAGGTGTGACTTCAAACACGATTCCACTAAAAAGTTCTATAGATTGATTATAATTTTCATTGTATATTTTTGATGAAGGGAATCATTTATCATACAATTCTTACATCAATATTGAGAGAGAGAGGGAATTTGTGTTACCTACACCCTCATATTGTATTAAACACGTCGAAAGGATGGTAGGAGAGTTGGATTGATATAACAATGCCTTTTAGTACTCGAATATAGTGCATACTAGCATTCAACTTGAATTAATCTGTTGAATTAAGTGCCAAATGCCATTAATGGCAAATGAAGTAATAAGGATTCAAAAACAAATGAAGTAATAAGGATTAAAAACAAGTGTAGAGGCAAGACTTTGGTTTTTAATACTAATGATCAATATTTGTGTAGGTTAGGAATCTTGGAATTTCCATATATGCAACAGTCCACTAAAAGGGATAATATATTAACAAGAATCAAGCATTGGAATCTATGATGAGGAGAATATAGGTTGTGTTGTTAGAACATAGCAAGGTGATATGAAAATATTAGGTATGGTATGAGAAATGAAAGCTTACTAAACAAGATATAATCTATATAGATAATCAAATAATTTGTTATAGGTAGATAATCAAATAATTTGTTGTAGGTATGATTGCCTAAGTGAGAAATAAAAGGAAGTACATAGTGCACATTAATATTATGTTTTTTTTTTAAATAAAAATATTTGTTTTATATTTTGATAAAAGAAATTTGAGCACGTTAAATATTATTTTTTAAAAATTTTATTCAAGCTAAAGTTACAATGATTAATATAATTGAATTGTGATACATGTACAAATAATATCTATTATCATATATTTTTATTTCTACAATATAGAAGTATTTTTTTTCTTTTTTATCACCCTCCGCCGTGTTGGTGGTAAGAGGGCACTGTGGGTGATTCTCAGAATCACCCTCCACCGTGCTGGGGGCTAGAGGGTGATTCTGGGTGATTATGGGAATCATCCTTTGCTATGTCGGGGCTAGAGGGTGATTCTAGAATCACCCTCCACTGTGCTGGGGGTGAGAGGGTGATTTTGAGAATTTAGCATGGAGGAGGGTGATTATGAGAATCACCCTTGCCATGCTCGGGGGCCACCGTGGCGAGAAGGAACCGTGGGTGATTCCCGACCACTCTCCATCGTGGCCGGGGGTGAGAGGGCATCTGGGGATTCCATAATCAATTTCCACTCATGATAGGGCCTAGAGAGTTTCATGGGAATCAAGACCCACCCGACGTGAGGGCCCCTTGGCCACTAGGTGGGAGTGGGAGGCCGATTATATATATATATATATATATATATATATATATATATATATATATAATCGGCCTCCCACTCCCACCTAGTGGCCAAGGGGCCTCACGTCAGGGTGGGTGTGATTCCCATAATCACTCTCTAGGCCCTAGCATAGTGGAGAGTGATTATGGGAATCCCCACGATGCCCTCTCACCCCCAGCACAATGGAGGGTGATATATATATATATATATATATATATCACCCTCCATTGTGCTGGGGGTGAGAGGGCATATATATATATTTGACTTTTGTTTGTGTGTGTTTTTTTTTTTTTTTTTTAAACCTGCATGAAAATCAACAACATTTAAAGAAAATGATCCATACTTAATATATCAGAAAATTTATAGTGTCAAAAAAATAAGCCCCAAAAAAAATGGGTTGATGCTACATCAACACTTTTCAAAATTGGCATGAAAGTCACTAACATTTAAAAAAATTATGTGCAAAGAAAATCTAAAGTACAAAAAATATGCTTAAAAAAAGGTGTATTCAGAATCAACACTTTGCAAAATCAAATGATTTTTTGCTACCTCTAAAAATGTGAGAACTCTGTTCAGTTCCTGTTTGATTGGTTACTATGTCTGCATGAGGAATTTCCATTGCTAAAAGAGAAGGCTCTAAACCTTGGGAAGTCTTAATTGTATCTAGCCAATGGTTGTCCAAGATTGAGTCTTTTCTCTATAAGTACTTTTGAGGCTTTCCTTTCATATCTAGAAAATACTTTGACTTTGATAGGACAACACCACATAACCATGTTCAAAGCAAAGTCTACAATGAAAGACAACATGTTCACCATATAAAGGTTGTGTCTAGCTTTGATTGTGACTTTCTATCCCATTGTGATTAGTGATAATTTTATTTATATTTGCATACATGCATATCTTTATGTAGGTTGTAAAATATAGTCATTTCCAATTGGATATAGCTCAAGTGATTGCAGGATGGAGTGTTATCATCCCCACCTAGGTTTTATTCCTGTAAGTGACACGTTGAGCTCATAATGAGTATATTTCCATAATAGCTTTGAGCCCTGTTGTTGACATGACGTTGTGCCCTAAAGAATATAGGGTTTACCCTAGGTACCATCCTTATAATGAAGATAAGTGCTTAGAGGTTTTCCATGGGATATATATTACATGATTAAAAGTAAAAACATAAACATTATTTTTTAAGGCCACAAATATTATACCATATTTGATCACTTTGTGTTTAAAGAGTTGATTCGTCCTTTCATTATAATTTTCCTAATTTGTATAGGAACTTCTTAGGATTATTTAACATTTTACCACATGTTGTATTCAATAAAATAATGGTTGGCCACTATTTGTGTCTCAACAATTAGAGGTCAAATGCAAGTGTGCTAGTCTCCTAATTTAAAAAAGCCTCAAAAAATATAAAAAGTTCTTTACAATGATAAAGAGGCGATTTTATTTGGATAACCTCATGGTTTAGAGAACAAGAACCCTAATGAAAAAAAGTTCAAACATGCCAATATATTATGAGTAAAAAACACAATTGTGATTTAGTAACATTAAGATAAAATGAGTTGATGATCATGTCACTCATGTGAGCTATTTGGTAAGTAAATTCTCTAAGGATTTTGACCACCATATTTGTTAATGGATATGAGTGAGCAAACTATTTCTAGGCTACCCTACTATTACACTTTCTTTTTTCCCAAAAAAATATAACCCCTCATTGCAAATAATGTTCTAAGTATTTGAGTTTGTCACCCTTATCCCAAGTCTCTAGCTAGTTTGATATCATGTAAAGTTTTCACATTTTTGGGAGCGTTTAATTTCTGAAATATTCTTGGCTAACCAGGTGAAATTCACAATGTATTATTTCAATATACATGATGTTACATAAGTAGTATACCACCTCAGAGTGATAACCTGGTTAATTCTCTAAGATGACACGTGCTGGAATTAAAATTATCGGCTTATTGGTTTTCCATGGTAGCTTGGGTACATGGTTTTTTCCCCCAAAAGTCATCATCCCTTATTTTTCAATAGGCCATTTTTCATATTTATAATATATATATTTTTTCCCCAATCACCCTTGGCCTCATTCACCATTCATTTATGTGTGTGAATATTTAATTTTCACATACTAATAACAAACATTCCATATTACTTGGAAAAAAATAAAATTGGTTGTCTCTTGACACACACTCCTTCCACTTCTTGGTGAGTTCAATTTTAATCAAAGTTATCCTTTAGCCTTTTCAATATACTCATACCATAAAAATCGTAGTCAAATCCAAACACAAAGCTATTATTTTATACAAATTTTTTCCTTTAAGTTTTGTTATCAAAAGTATGGTTTCAATGCATGACCAAACCCCCAACCAAGTCATAAACTATGCATATCTCTACCTAATTTCTAGAAGCCACCATTGAGGCCTCAAGTCAAATTCCAAGACCCATAACATAAGGATCCCATGGAAAGTGTTGAGAAGATAAAATAAGAGACAAATAAAACACAATGCAACTACAATGCCACAATTAAATAATGTTCATTGTATGTGCAATTTCATGCTTATTTAGAAATACATATGGGCGAGACACTTAAAATGTAGTTTTTAAACAATCATGCTCTAATTAGATTCAATGAATTCAATGATTCATTAGCAAATGAAACTATGAATTGGTATTCGTTGTAGTAATTATACACATAAGCTTGAATGTATATATTTAGTGAAAATTGCATCATAAGTTTGCATCATTAGAATAACACCAAGATAAAAATATGTATAGATATCTTGAAAGTATTTATGTCAAGAGACAAAATAATTAATGTCTCCCAAAATTGGCTCAACAACCGTGACGATAAATATGTCAATATACATTTCGCTAGTACAAAAATGGGTGTGGAGAGGGCTCATTCTCTAATACTAAATCATACTACATATAACTATAACACATGATATTTATTTTCAACCATCACATAATGTTGGCCTAGTGTCTTGGAACCCCTTTTATATGCTCCTCCATGCCTACGAGAACCTTATCCAATTGCATGGGGAAAGTCCTTGATTCGATCCCTTTATTTTTAAGTGGACACCTCTAAGTGTTTGTCTTCCTCCGACAACCATTGTAGGTTGATCCTCCTCTTCGTCACCTAAAAGGCAATGTTAGTTTTGGGGAAATCCAATAAGTTGTAATATTTCTACATTTGCATCAACATAATTAGTTTATTTGATATTAACACTCCCCACCTACTCCCCTCCCAAACCAAAATAATAAAATAAAATCGTATACTTATGAAAATTTAGAAATGATATATTTTCAAATATTCTAAGAATTAAAAGGTGTTCAAAAATATTTTATAAATACTTATCCAGGGGACCCCACTACTCATCGTGTGGTAATAGAAGGTTTGGTTCCTATTTATTTAGGATGCAAACCATCAACTTGTACCACTAGTGAAGAACTCTATTGTAAATGGGTTCGATGACTAGTCTCCCCCGAACCTATGCATCAAGTTCGTCCACCGTAACATTTTTAGATATTTAGGAATGGTAGGTATAAGTGATACATGATTTCATAACGATTGGATTTTATCAAAGGAAAATGAGAATAAAATGCTCCCAAACTTGAACACATGATTGTTATTGTGCCTGGAAGAAGTTAACTAAAACTTACTATATCCTATTAGTTCAACGCACTAGTCAAAGACCATCAATTCTAGATATAATACCCCATAGAGTATCAGAGCATGTGAGGCCATGTGAGTCATGAAGGATCCAAAATTGCGAGTGAGAGTTAAAACTATAGTTTTCAAGATTAATTTGATGATTCCATTATTAGGGGCATAATGCCTTTTCTTCTCTGTCCCAACTTAATAGTGCACATCGATATAATTAGTATTGGAATGGACAACACCACTCCCTCCTCCTTTAAAAACCATCAGTAGCCCTCATTAAGAAAATCTAGTGAGAAATTTCAATCTCAATGTGCAATATTTTCTCCTTAATGGTGAAAGCCTCATGGTCGAGATCCCATAGTTCAATTAGCTTCTCTATGAGACTTACATGGCTCCTCATGTGCACACATTTGAATAATTTTAAGAGACCACAATTCCTGAAGGAATCTATGGTTTTAGGAGCACATAAGGATCCCAAGTGAAAATTTTCTTGCTATTTGTCTTTCCATATAATAGGCTTCATGCTCCTTGCATTTTTAATGAGCCAACTAGAACTTAGAGATGTGTTTAAAGTTAAAATTTTGTCAGTTTTTTAGATGTGATCGTCGATCAATTTAACAACTATCACAAATGATTTGGTTTTCTCTCTGTGAAGTCATGGCCATTCATGGATTTTTATTTGTCAATTCATGGTTATGGCCTTATGATTGTTATTGTTCAAAGAAAAATTGATGGCCACATACATGGGGTCCCATAGAGAGATCACCTTGAAAAATAAAAAAATCAAAAGGAATGGATAAAAATAACAAGCTATGGTTGTTGAATTACTTGTCATTAATGATATTGAATTTGAACAATGGAACTCAAACATAATCTACAATTTCAATAATTGTTGGAATGGTGTTTTTAGTTGAATTTCCAAACAATATTGATAAAATGAAAAAATTTCACCCTATTTATTTGCTTTTTGACACTATTTAACTATTTTTAAAAATATTATTATGATATTTTCCCATATTTTAGATTGAATTTATTCCCACACAACGTTTTTTTTTGAAAATTATAGGAGATTTTCTTAGTGTCTTACAATGTCAAATATTTATATTCTGAGGTATAATTTGTTGAACCAACATTTAGGAATAGGTTTTATACCTCTCATTTTTCATGTTATGTCTAGTTTTTTCAATTTTGGGTTTAAGGTGTGACTAGATTTTCACACTATGCTTTGATACCTTCCTCAGTGGACTCCATTCCCCAATGGAGTCCATTCCTCAATGAAAATCGTATCATTTCAAAACATTTCATCAATAAATAATAATGTAGTAGTGTATCATAACAGTTTTGCACCATAAGAATAAATGAAACCATGCATCAAGAAGCCATCATCACATCAACACAAGAGGAAACAAGATTTTACATTGAAACCCTCGCCAAAGAAAACCAAAAATTCTTTTTCTTCTTCTTCTTCTTCAGTTCATTTACATATATTTGCAGGCACTGACCTACTTGAGGAACCCACCCCAAATATGTGCAACAACTATTTTCAATAGGATACAACCTGATTGAGGCACCAACCTTGAAGTGTGCAAGAACCAAATTTAGAGATGTACAAGCTTTTACTTGATATAGGATTCAACCTGATTGAGGCACCAACCTCAGTGGAGGTACCCACCTCTTTCTTCAACTTCGTGTGGACCACTTTTCACAATATTTCAAGCTGGATGCACATGCTCTTCAAACAATATAGGTCTTCAAAATTGATCATGCTGCTATTGTCACAATGTTGTCATAAAAATTTGATATCCTATTCATACCTTGTTAGAACCAGTTCATCAATCTGGTCACATAAAACTCTTCTCGGAACTTGTTCTGGTCATATACACAACACTTGCTACAAACTGCTCATAAGCCCCCCAAAACAAATAAAAATAATTATGGACATAAAAAATATATCATCAAGGATTTTTATGCCTTCATAAATGTTCACAACTGAACCTTGATCATCATGCTTCTTCCATAATGAATTTGGGCTTCATAATCACCCCAACAACCATATAAAACAAAAAAGTAAGTTAAAGGTTCAACAAAATAGCACAATCTGGGTGCATTCTAGAATTTGGCATTTGCAGACACAGATCTACAAAAATTACTCCTTCGGCCTCTTAACTATTTGAAAGAA
The DNA here is from genome assembly GCA_034641835.2 of Pinus albicaulis. Taxonomy (NCBI): domain Eukaryota; kingdom Viridiplantae; phylum Streptophyta; class Pinopsida; order Pinales; family Pinaceae; genus Pinus; species Pinus albicaulis. The sequence goes on along the minus strand of CM076584.1, from coordinate 625,293,706 downwards.
AGTAAATTTGTGAGGTAAAATAAAATTAAAATTTCAAACCTCATGACTGAACAAATTCAAACTTGTGACCTCCGTTGTTTTAGGGAAGTCCACTACCAACTGCACTGCGCAATGTTTCATGCTATACCATCTTCATAAATTAATTATATTTTCATGCCCCTAGAATGGTATTCAAATAGGGAGGTGTGGGATTTTGTTTATCGCTAATTGTGTGAATACATCCAACCTCCGCAAATTTACACCATTCATAACTGAAGGCACAAACTGAGTTGTCACTTATATTCGAGTTTATCAATTATATGGTGCAGATCAAGTTCATTACTTATATGGCACAAACTGAATTAGGTTTATGTGGGTCTCCCACCCATATACCAATATCACCAATGAACCAACAAGGATGCCTCTTGCCACTGTGAAAAAAACTTCTCCACAAGATTTGAACCGAGACCAACGACGAACTCAACCAATCAATCCAACCATGAAACTAGGACTTTGTTTAATTTTTCGAATCGATGTATGCACTTAGTTTGATGGTTGTGTGTTGTATATATATTTTTTCACATGGTCCTGGGGTTCATGAGGGCCAACCAATGTTATAAATTACTTTTCTAAAATGCAAACAATCATGAAAATTAAACTCATATGACAAATCATGCTAACCAAATGATTAATAACAAGACCAAAAAACAATAAAAATTAGTCTTTCCATCAATGTGACCATGCCAGATGACCTAGTTCTGGAGGTCATTATGCCATGTGAAACCCCTAATTAGTGCCAAATTTCATGAATTTTCAACCTTTTCACCAATAAAAAATCACTAAAGTTTATATGCCATGTGGTGGTCCCTAGTGGCACCATGTCACATTTTTGACATCATCTTGATGATGTGTCAAACCATGTCATCACCATATCATCTTTTTTACCACATCATCTCTTCTCAACCTGTAGCGAGTTGCCACATGTCACTGTGTTGTCATCGAAGACTACCACATCATGGAGGTGCCATGTGACATTTCCAAATCATCATCTTGTTGCATTGTCAAACTAAACTTCCACATCATCATCTTAGGCGAACCAAAATTTTCCACACATAATGGCTTCCATGTCATCGCTGCGTCATCTCTTTTGACAAACCAAAATTCACCACGTGTCAGGGATTCCACATCACAACTGATTGTGTAGGGAGGCCACATGCCATCTGATTGAAGGATCCATGTGTTGCTATGAGACTTGTCTAGCATGGAGGGATAACCCTAGTTGAATGACGGGCATGTTGTCATTTCATATGTTGTTCATTACTTCATCCATCCACTCTAATTCATCGAAATTGAGCATAGTTTCTTGACCTTTAATTGAGTTAAAAATTATGCAAGTTTATGTGATATCCATTGTAGATGTGACCACAAGACCATAGATCCACCTATAAGATTCTCGCTATTTAAAAAAAATGGCTTTTTTTAATAAATTTGGTGTCTGTGGTCCTTATTATAAAATTCAACTTCAAAGTTCATAACTTATCATCCAGGATTATTTTTCCAAGTGTGATATACCATTTGAAAGGTCTCAGAGATGAATATACATACATATCATCCATAGATTCATTAGGACATCATAACTTCAAAAAAAAAATCATTAAAATTCAAACCTATTTTAGGGAATGCAAGAGATTAGGATATTATACTGCTTCCTTTGATCCATGAATGACATTGCTGCTTCCTTAGGCATCCCATTTGACATTAATGCCACTTTTTGTCATCAAATACAACCCTATGTGAAAAAAAAAAGGTTCCTTGTAGCCTTCCCTAGGGGAATACGACTTGATGGAATTAAATACCATACCAATTGGTCCTTGTATTTTAATCTAATAAAAATATATTTTAATACAATATACTTGTCTCAAATAATTGTAACTTCCTTTTCTAGACCAATATCCCTCCAAGAGAGCCATTCTTGTTGCTATATGGTGGTTTTGTTCAAATCAATAATTTAAGATAAATTTATAGGAACCTTGGATCCTCAAATTTTGAATTATATGTTAAGGTAATCTATATCCATTCCCACAACCTATCCATGGATCCATTTCAATTTTTACCTTTGTGCCATTTCCCACATTGCAAGCATGTTAGTTTCCCACCAAGTGGAAAGATCATATCATTTATTTCCATGTAATAGATATATTATTTAGGTTGTTTGTAGCATTCCTAATCCATACATCTATATAATCAAAGGAAATCCGTTTCTCTATGACCACCCTCCGTATGTTTTTGGCACCACTATCATCTTCTAGCTTACTAGTGGGTGTCTCTTCTTATATTTACAACCAAACCAATAAATTTGTAACCTAGTCTTCTATTAGTCTCTAGTACATCCAATATATAGTAATGGCCTCATAAATAACTTTTACTAGAACCAGATGGCCTCCTAGCGATAACCATTAATTACACATAAGTTTAATTTCCCAAACTCATTTCTAATAATAATTAGGCTTGAACATAAAATTAATATACTTCATCCCACTATCTATATGCCATTGTTAAAAGTGGAAGAAATAGGACATATATCTAAAGAGTTAATTTCATCGCGTGTCCATATAGTTGATTTCAACCCTTCATTATGTTTCTCTTAATCTGCATAGAAATTTCTCAATATTAATTGACGCATAACCACATGATGCATTCCATCAACTAGCAGCTGACCACATGTTATCTTTTTTCAACTTATAGGTGATTGTAAGTTTCTTATAATCAACTAGTAGTCACCTACAAAATCACTTGAAAAAAATATAAAAGGTCTTGTAAGGGATAGGGAGGTAATTTTCTTTCACCAACCTCATGGTTTATAGACCAGGAACCATGACTAGAAACACTAATAACCTTGAAGCAAGGAATCTATTCTTGAATCCATTATTTTAAACTTATGGGTTATGAAGGATCCATTTTGAGAAATTGATTTAACTTCGAATATATTAATACTTATAAATAGTGATTTGTTAAATTGTTTGGAATCTAGTTATCACATGATTTACTATGCCACATGTCAATTTGGTCTTTATTTTGATATTTATAAGTCACCGTTGTGATCATCAATTTTAAACTCTCATTCAAATTTACTAACTAGTAGGTACTATTCATTATGACATGATAGATAAGTTTAGAAATTATTACTATTTAAGTGATGGTGGAATATATACCATGCTAATTGAGTTATATTGTATTTTTGTAACATTCCAAAATAAATTTTAAGAAACTATTGATTTTATATTTAAATGGGGTTCTCTACTTATCTTATCATTTTAGTAAAAATCAATTGAAGTGCATTATTTTTAAATCATATAATTAATATGTGTTGAAATAGAAGAAATGATTTTACCAAGAAAACAATGAACTACATAAAATGATAGGATTTATCAGGATATATCCCTTTCCTACAATGAGGTGGGAAATGGTTGAATTGAGAATATCCAGTTAGGGGAAATTTTGAGGTCTAAAATGTGCCTCCTAATAAAAATAATAAAACAAAAGTTAAAATAATAAAATAAGAGTTATGAATTTTTAAGGGAAAAAAACTACCCTTTTAATTATATTTTCCACTAATCTTCTTATAGATTTACTCAAATTTCAAGTGTATAAATCCGTTGGATGTAGAATTATATTCCACATCCAATGAGTATGCACTCTGCATACTCATGAGTACACCACATAACATGAAAAACATGATTATGTTAAAAAACACGTTTTTTCTTTAATGTATTTTTAATTTTTTCAGTGTGGGTCTAGTCAAGGGTATGCAAAGTGGGTAATCATTACATGTGGTATTTAATTTTTCATCTAACAGGGTGTTTACACTTGATATTGACTAAACCTATAAGAAGATAAGTTGAAAATGCAATTAAAAAAATAGTTTTCTTTTTTTCCCTCAAAAAATATTTACCCTTAGGGATGATGTCATCATCATGTTTTTAGTACATTTGTTTTTGTTTCAAGGCCCATTTTTTGCCTCAAAATTCCCATAATGCTTGTTTCTTACATTTCTCCTAGAACTTGAAATGCCTACACAGATTCGAAACAATTTCGTACATTAGGATTTGACAAAAGTTATGCATATTATGCTAGAGTTTCTTAGTCACCAAACTATTTTGAATTCAATAATGGGTAATGAGGTGCCTCTTTCTTGTGATCTCTTTTTAGTTTAAGTGATATTTTTTGATACTTGAGGTAATGTCTCTTGTTGCCTCATTTTCCCTATGATTTTAATCGGATTTACTTCCATAGAAGAGTGAATGAAAGGAGTGGAGGGTTGATTTTGAAGAGAAGCATTTCCCAATAATTGGAGATAAACAAGTGAGATTATTCTTTAGATCAGATTTAAATATTTTTCTAGAGCTATGTTTCAAAATTTTTGGTGTTGCACTATGGCTTGTGCCAAGGCAAAGAAAATTGCAACATATGTTAAGTACTAACATGCAACTTAGTGTACTCCAGTGATAGTAAAATTGTTTTTAATTAAAGTTATACAAATATGATCCAAAAATTAAACCAACTCTACTTTTAAAAAAAGTTTTATAAAATTAACATTTTGAGAAAGTCAAACAATATAATTGATCCAATAATATCATAGTGGATGATTTCTATAAATTAAAAAAATATAATCGATCCAATACTATTATAGTGGATGATTCTTTGCAAATATGAGTTTGTTGAAGATAAAATAAATTTATTTATTGCTAAGAGATACGAGCTTTAACAAAATCCAACTAATAGTTAGTTGTTTAATCATTTTCATAGATATATGCAAAATATTTTTCATATTTATGAATTTGCAATATTTATGGAAAGAGAATTTCAAAACCACTCATGTCATCAAATAAATAATGATTTTATATATTCGACACTGAATTATATCATGAAGCTAACCATTACTTATGAAAGGATATCCTATTGATAGATAATTGATTTGATTGCCCAGTGTCTATAGAGTTGTTGCTATCCCTTCATTATGATTTTTCTAATTTGCACATACACTTTTTAGGTTTATTTGACACTTGATTGCATGTTGTATTTCATTAAATAGTATTTGACCACCTGTTTTTTTTGCAACTTGCAGTTGATTGTAATTCATCTCTAAAAAACTAACAATGTCCTACAAAAATAACTCAAAAATATAAAAAATTCCTAAAGAGGGACAAGGAGATGTAACATTCCCCAAACACTTAATTGGGGCGATGCCAATCCCAAACATAATGATACCGTACAATTGTAAACATGGGCACATATAATTAAAAATAAATAAAAAAATAACAGTAATGTGAATCATAAACCATAACAAACGTAAAGGACATTGACCACTTATCTAGTGAAATTTGTTGTATAGTTGCAGACCTCAAACATACCACCCAACCATAGATTACATTAATCCAGCTCTCTCAACAACCGATCACCCCTAAGGTAAGGCTATGAATCGATAATGGAAATGGATACTCAATCCAGTACATATCCAGTACCAAATAAATACAAGGCCAAGGTACCAACCCCCAACAACCTCCAACCAAAAGGCTCACATTCCCCCATCATCCCCATACCTAGTAGTGCACCCCCTTCTCTACACTCACAATCCCTTGTGTTGTTCCACTACCTATAGGGTGACCAACTCGGGTTAACCAAGGATGTCACAGGGCACCATGACTTCCATGAGTTATTGTTTCCCTTAGGGGTCTCTAGGTTCCCTCCAGGCTCTCACACAGGGACACTTGTACTTTATTTATTGATATCCAAATAAATGGGGAAAACATTCTTTTATAGGTTTAGGTTCCCCTTTATTTTTTTGTAAGTCAAATATTTCTATTACTGCATCATATTACATTGTTGCAAAGCATATTTCAAGAGCATTTTAGCCTCACTTTTACTATATTTTTGTTTCCAATAGGTTCATTCCAAAATATAAAACGACTTGCCAAAGAAAATATAATAGGCATACATTAACCGAAAACCATTTACAAAATATTAACCGAACACAAAAACAACCAACGTTCATCATTCATCATTAGAGTTTACCGGGACAAGATTATCTGGAGATGATCCATGGGATGGCTGGGATTTGAATTCACAATGCATGTGGCCCTCCATGTGTTCCAACTGAGATTCCATCCTATCCATATACTCTTGGAATTGTCATTGTCCATGCCAAAATATCATCAGTTGGTTATTATTCTCCCACAGGGTGCATTGGAGGTGATTCATGAACTCTAGGATATCATTATGACCATCATAACATTCCTGATTGAGCTAGTCAAGAGATATTTGCATCTCTTGAAGAGTGTTCATAATATATACCATAGAGGGAGTGTTTTCCATCACAGGGAGAGATTGAGAGGATGGAGGATCCTCTATTTCTCCTTGTCCCTGATCCTATTGTTGTTGAGAGTGTAATTGTACTTTGCACATCTGCGACCTTTTGCATGCCTTGTGATGGTGAACATCCATTTTTCGTTCCCCTTCGCTGTGCACATCCATGTTCTCCCTCAACTTTGTGATTACTGCTTCCTTCACCATCTCACTTTGTGTACACCCTCTAGCCATATTAAATCAACAATAATATATTAATATCCCACACATCTCCACCCCTGTCTCTTCCTGTGCGCAGACCAGAATGATGTGAGAATTCCAGGACACCACATAATAGATATGGGATTTTTTAATTTACCTAACCCATTTAATATATACCAACTCATCCCTAGAAGAGAGAAAAAGTCACTTGCCACTTTCCACTAAAAAAGGAACCAAAAATTTCTTGAATGAGGAGCCCAAAAATAAATCAAAACATGATGCTAAAGGATGAATCAAGCCCAATACTAGAAAACTTAACCCCGAAGGAGATAACAACTTCCTGCCCCTTCACCCAAGATAATGGACCAAAAAATTTAGGAATGAGGGTCACTATATTTGACGACAAGAAACCACGAAAATAACTCACAAACCCAAAACAACTCCGATGATGGCTCTCTATGGTATGACCAAGATTCTTTCCACTTTTTACATGAAACCACCCACTAAATCAATTAGGTATACAATTGGAAAGCACTGAGCCCCTCCACCTTACTAAAGTAAATATAAAGGGAAAATTAAAACTACAATTTTTGATCCGGATTGCCAATTTGACCAACCCAACATTATAGGTATTATCAAAGAAGAAAATATCTAGTGCACAAACAAACGTAGAGCCAAAAAGCTTAATTCTGGTGTATATTACCCATAGGTTCTCCAAAAGATAACCTTTCAAATATGGACCCTCAATATTGTATGATGGACCCAATTCTTGTCTCTTGTCGCTCAATGATTTGATGAGTTGCAATTTGGGTAGATCCACTTGTGTGCTAAAAAAATCAATCTTGGTCTCCTCCCATGAATCTCTTGCAAAACCTAAGTAGATATATAGGCAGTGAATCCTTGAAACCCCCACAATAAATGATGCATATCAATACCAATATGAAATTCCTCCCTCTACATTCATTTGAGTACTCAACCACTGCCCCTTTGGCTGCCAACCTCAGATCTAGTACAATGATTATGCTTTGAGTGTTAAATCTATTAAATTATTCTTATTAACGAAGTATTGCAACTTCCGTTGGAGTTGCATGCTCACCACTCTCCTACAGGGATCCCACGTTGTGCCAGAGATAATGCATAGGGTGGCGAGCCCTTTCCATATGCCCCACTATCCCATGTTCCATCACCCCCATTAGGGTAGGTTCCCCGTTTCTTTTTATTATAACACTATGTTTTAATATTATAATATATCATAATATAAACTTAATTTATCTTTCTATTCATGGAGTTCTAGCCCCCCCATTCTCTTTTGATTCCCTAACTTACAATTGTGGTTTTCTTTTTAATGCATGTTAACTTTGCATGATACAATATCATTAGCCTTTTAATACATAAACAACTTTAATTTAAAGCATGCTATTACATTGGATCACCAACTTAACACATTTACACACATAGAAGCATAAAGACATCAATAGAACTCAACTTACCAACCTAATTACATAGACTGAATCACCAACCTAATTATCATATGCACATATACAAGAACATTCGAGACTTAAGCTAGGGAAATTATATTAACCTCCCCCTTATTCATACACTATCCTCAGTGTATTTATATACATGCATAGTCAAAATTAACCAGTATCTATAAGTAATACTATTGTCTCGCATCCTCAGGATCCTACTGGCAGCTTCAATATTTTAATAGGATCGTTGAACTTATGCCTCACATCCTCATTCTCTTATTGACATGTTCGGGATTGCAACATGATCATTGAACTTGTGCCAAACTGATGGCTCAATTATTGGAACACCTTGATCCTATTAATCACTATGCTTCACCTTTATAAAAAATAGAAGAAAGGAATTAGTACATGCCATTATCACACTCATGTACAATCTCATAAATAATTAAAATTTATATGAAAAGAGATTAAAAAAAATTCCTTCTGGTTTGCAAGTGCATTAACAAAAACCAAAACTTAGCACTTGCAACTTTTTGGCTCTAAATCGATCACTAAGTGATAAACTCATTACCATCATCAATTTTCCATATCAATGTTATGAATTGAATTTACAAGTACATAGTCATCATTTGCAGAATCAAGATGTTGCATGGTGTTATTTTCATAGTGTTTGGTTTGGATTTGGAATATTCATTCTTTTCTCAACATCATGTTTATTCCATACGTATCTTCATCTTTAATAACTTCAACAACATACACCACTATACCGTTGTCCCATATTTTGATCAGGAACATCTACAAATTATAGAACTACTTCTTCAAGGGTTTGACCTCCTTTTGTTAAATGATCTAATATAGGAAGAAAATAAGGACAATCATGGAAACCATTATCATTGATACAAAACAACAAGAAGAATGTTTTTCAAACTAGAAGTTTTTTCAAATTACAAGAATTTTTTACGGGTGAAGGCATATATACTTGATGTGTAGAATCCTACATCTGTAATATGTTGTAAAAAAACCTCTCTATGTAACACTTTGAGTTACTTACAATCTATTTTCCTGAATTGTACTTTACTGAATAGTAACCTTTTCAGATGAAATCTTATTCCTAAGTCCCTTTGTGAGGATGAATATAGGGCCTTCCAAACTTTGTGGTAAAAGTTTGGAAATTTTATTCTATTAGTGACGGCTAGGAGATGTTGTTTCATACTATGTGCATTTCATCATATCCTCCCCTGATGATGGTAGTATGAAATCCCCAAGAATAAATTTCAAACCATATGCTTGCAATGGAAGGAATAAAAAAACTATTTGTTTTTCAAGATATGGTACAAATTCTCCATTAGAGTCTTGACATAATGTGAAGGAAATTGCTATTTCTATGCTTTGTATGCTAGGCTGCATAGTACCAAAATTCAACTTACAAATTTTCATAAGCCAAGTAGCGGTTTCTATTCACATTATCATAAAAGGGTTTAGCATACTATCCCTAACTTTGATGCAATGAATATGGTGAAGAAATAACATAATTATGGATGAATATCTGCAAATTTTACACTCATAACCTCATTCTTACTCCTTCCACAAGTAATGATTTAAAAGGAATAACTATACATGTATTCCAAATTGGAAAATCTAAATTCTCATTTCCAATGGGTAGATATTTGCTAAATAACTCAATATTACATAGTGGAGTTACAATGGTTGGAAAAATGAAGTTGAGTTCCCCCTCAGAGTGTTGTGTAACCAACTCCAAAAATAGAAGAAAAGAGATATCAATGCCTTATAAATAAGCCACTTCGAGGGGGCAACCTCCAATACATTACACAAATGAAATATTCTTGGATGATACAATTTACAAAAACTCCTTTCTATATATAGGAGTCCATGTGGCCATAATGTAATCCTAGTGGGCCACAATGTAATCCCAGCCAACCTAACAATAATAATTTAAGGGCACAATAATAACAAAATGGGGGTTACAAGGGTACAATAATAACAATAAGGGGGTTACACTAATAACAATAAGGGACTATACTAGTAAAATAGGGACCTAACATGCCCGTCTCCTTCAAAAAAGTGTTGTCCTCAACGCTTGAGTAGCTATGGGTGCTTTTGTATAAAATTCTCATCCTCCCATGTAGAATCTTCAGTGGGTAAGTTCTTCCACTTGATGAGATACTCTGAAATTGATCGATTCCGTAGTTGTCGAGTTCTTGTTTCCATGACCGCTTCTGGTTCCAATAAGATTTTTCCTTCCTCATCAAGTTCTGGCAATATTGTTTGAACTGGAAGATTTTCTCCTATAACCTTCTTTAAGCATGAAACATGGAAAACTGGATGTACTCGCGAAGAAGCAGGAAGCTCCAGTTTGTATGCCATAGTACCAATCTTTTGCAACACCTTGTAAGGACCATAGTACTTTGGCGATAATTTATTATCCTTCTTAGCTTGCTTGAGGGACATTTGTTTATATGGTTGTAGCCGTAAAAATACCCAATCTCCTATACCAAAACTTCTCTCGCTGCGATGTTGATCTGCCTGTTGTTTCATTCGATTTTGTGCCAAATTCGGGTTATCCTTTAAGAGTTGGAGAACTTCTTGCTGATGCTCGATGTGATCTTCCACTGCTTGAACCTTCGAATTTTCCCTTAAAGATGATGTGATGGATGGTGGATGATATCCATAAAGTGCCATAAATGGGGTCGTTTTTGCTGCAGTATGGAAGGAAGTGTTATACCACCATTCAGCGAGAGGTAACCACTTGACCCATTGTGTTTTTTTATCAGATACAAAACAACGAAAATATCCTTCCAAACATTTATTTACTATCTCAGTTTGACCATCAGATTGAGGATGATAAGATGAGCTATGAGCTAATTGAGTACCCAAACAAGAAAATAACTCTGTCCAAAAATTTCCAGTAAAAATGGGATCTCTGTCGCTCACAATAACCCTTGGGCTTCCATGTAACTTTTGAATTTTGTCCATAAATGTAGTAGCAACTGTACTTGCTTTAAATGGATGAGATAATGCACAAAAGTGTGCATACTTGGTAAGTCTATCAACTACCACCATGATGACACTCTTTCCTTCAGACTTAGGTAAACGTGTGATAAAATCCATTGAAATCTCCTCCCAACGTTGACTTGGAATGGATAAAGGTTGTAGAAGTCCCGGGGTCTTAATTGTTTCCACGTTATTCTGCTGGCAAACCAAACATTCCGCCACAAACTTTTGAATATCAGATTTAAGGCCATCCCAAAAAAATTCTTTCTTCACCCTGTGGTAAGTTTTTAAAAATCCTGAGTGTCCTCCTAAAGGAGAAGTGTGCAATTCCAGAAGAATCTTTTGTTTTAGTTGGGAATTCTTACAAAGATATAAAAGATCTTTGTACCATAATGAATCATTTTTCCAACTAAATATATCAGATGTACTAGGATCTTGCTGCAACTTTTGAATGAGTGTCCATACATCTTTGTCCTTCTTCCATTCATCTCTTGCTTCGGTTATCCAATCTAGTTGGATAATAGAAATGGCACAAAGCAATGTTTCCACCTCTTCATTCTTTCTTGAGAGTGCATCTGCAACAACATTAAGCTTTCCTTTTTTGTAGATTATTTCAAAGTCATAACCCAACATATTTGTGACCCATTTTTGCTGCTCTTCTGAAGATAGTCTTTGTTCCAAAAAGTGTTTAAGACTATCATGATCAGTTTTTACCTTGAAGTGTTTTCCCATTAGGTAAGTTCGCAATTTCTTTAGTGCATGCAGTATTGCTAACATTTCCTTCTCATAAATAGGTTTTTGTAAATACTTTCCTTTGATTGGACGACTTTCAAAAGCAATGGGTCTTCCTTCCTGCATTAAAACAACACCAATTCCATTTCCTGAGGCATCACATTCCACGATAAAGGTTTTTGTGAAGTCTGGCGTAGCTAAGACCGGTGCTAGGCACATTGCCTCTTTAAGATGTTCAAAGGCCTTAGTTGCTTCGGGAGTCCATGAAAATGCATATTTCTTCAATAATGTTGTTAGAGGTGCTGCTATTCTCCCATAATTCTTAACAAACTTGCGATAATAGCCTGTTAACCCGAGAAATCCTCGCAACTGCTTTATTGTCTTGGGGACTTTCCATTCCTTAATGGCTTTAATTTTGTTAGGGTCTACTTTAACACCTCGTGAGATATAATATGACCCAGATATTCCACCTCTTGTACTCCAAAGAAACATTTGGATGTTTTTGCATATAATTGTTTCTCCTGCAATAGTTTGAGCACCCTGTCAACATGTTCAACGTGATCCTTCCAAGACCTGTTGTAGATTAGTATATCATCAAAAAATACTAGCACAAATTTTCGAAGGAAGGGTTTGAAAATGGAATTCATCAACCCTTGAAATGTAGAAGGTGCATTGGTAAGGCCAAAAGGCATGACCAAAAACTCATAATGACCCTCATGAGTTCGAAATGCTGTTTTTGGAATATCTTCAGTCTTCATTCTAATTTGATGATATCCTGAATGAAGATCCAACTTGGTAAAATAAATTGCTCCATGTAATTCTTCCAATAATTCATCAATCACAGGAATGGGAAATTTATCTTTAATGGTGAGCTTATTGAGCTCCCTATAATCCGGACACATTCGCCATGATCCATCCTTCTTGTGTACCAATACTACAGGAGCAGAGAAAGAACTTTGACTAGGTTGAATTATACCTGCCTCTAACATTTCTGCAATCATACGTTCAATTTCGCTCTTTTGGACGTAAGGATATCTGTAAGGCCTGATGTTTGGAGGAACACTTCCTGGAATCAAATGAATAGCATGATCATGATCACGAATAGGTGGGAGTCCTTTGGGAGTTTCAAACACCTTGGAATGATTGTCCAAGACTTGTTGGAGATCTGCAGAAATAGATGATTTTGATGTTGGAACTTCTAGTGACCATAATTGTGCAATTACGCCTCGTTGCTATTTCTTTAGAAGCTTTGTCATGACATTAGAGCTTATTATATTTCTTGGCTTCCCTGCAATACCCCGTAATTCGACTTCCTTTCCTTATGAAAAAAAATTCAAGAAAAGTTCTTGAAAATTAAAAGCTACCGTCCCCAAAGATTGTAACCATTGTACTCCTAGTACAACATCAGCACCTCCCATAGGAATGGAAAGAATTGGACTATTCAATACATATTCCCCCATGGTTAGCTTGATATTTTGGCATTTTCTAGAGCAATTTATAGTTCCTCCATTTGCAACCATCACTTGACATTCTCATGTTGGGTATAGGAAACAATTTAATTCTTTGGCTACCTTGCAATGAATAAAATTATGGGTACTACCTGAATCAATCAACACTATTACTGTTTTCTTCTTGATATGTCCTTCTATCTTGAGAGTTTGATGAGTGGTAAATCCTACCAATGCATTACACGATATGGTCGGACTCATTTCTTCCTCTTCTAGGGATGGTTCCTAGTGTATATCCTCTTCTTGTTCATTTTCTTCTTTCTCTTCACATACGCTTCATGTAAAGTAATTTCTTAATGAGACAATTTATTACCTTTTTTAGTGTATTTGCTATCACAACCGGCCGCAAAAGCCCTTTTGCTCTTTTTTCTTCCAATTGTTGTGGTGTCAACCTTGTAGGTTTTGGAAATCTAGGCTTAGCAACACTTCCTTATTTATAGAATTGAGTCGTAGGCTTCCTTGTCGCCATTATTTTACATTCAACTTTCCTTTCCAACCTGAATGCCTTCTCCAATGAATCCGGTTCCAAAATGTGAACTTCATGTTGGATGTTATCTTTTAAAGTCCTTATGAAGACATCAATCATGTGTTCCTCTGGAATATCAGTTACCCTTATATTCAATTTTTGGAAGTCCTCAATGTGCTCTGCCACTGAACCCTTTTGTTTTAGATTTATCAATTGGCTAAAGAAGTTGTTTCTCTTTGTATCCTCATAATGTGCTATCATTTCCTCCTTAAAAATTGACCAAGTGACATTTTTTTTACGAGAGCAATGCCATCGATACCATACAAATGTATTTTTTCTAAATGTAAAGTTTCAATGCGTACCTTTTGTGTGTTTTGCACATTATTGAGATCAAAATATTGCTCCATCTCTGTAGTATCCATGTTACACGATTCTTTCCATCAAACTTCCTCATATCCATTTTGAATATGGTGGTTCTTCCCACCAACATTAGAGTTTATGAAATCACGATTAACATTTATTTTGTTCTCATCACGGTTCTTTCTACTATCTTTTTACCATTAGGAAACATTTCTTGTATCAACTTTGTCAAACCTTGATCTCTCATGATCATTCTTCATGTTTTCCATGTTGTCTTTCATGTCATCCATCTTAGCTTCCATTCCATATTCCATGCCATCCATCTTAGCTTCCACACCTTTCTTCAAAACTTCCATTTCATTTTTTGTTGCTCTTTGCGAAAGTGAAATTTGTTGCACTTGCTCTTGTAATTTTGATAGATCATGTTGCAATTCTTCATCTTCATGAGTCATAGTAGAGCCTTATGAAGGCTTAATAGGTGTTGAATTATTTTTACAGGGCATCTTTTAGAACCCAATACTGATATCTATTCTACAATATTCCCTTGGAATCAATTCAAATTGATTCTTCAAACAAGACTTATGCAATTCGCAAAAACAAATACACACCTTTTTCTTGATTTTGAGGAGCTCGATATTGAAATTGGATTATCTCTGTGATTGTAGCACTTAAATATTTGAATTTCTGCATCGACGTATCCCTCTCGAATTATATTTCGAATGCCGTAGGGGTATGACCTACTTTGGAGTCTCCAAGACAAAGTTGTGTCCAATCTCCCACAATGACCTAATTATGGACCTAGCTCGGGGCATAACTAACTTATACGACTTGCCTTCACGAACTATGTCAATGTTTCATCCTTCGGCTCTAAAATTTATATCCAAGAAACTAAAGTCTGTGTACTTGCGACCACTTTTTACGACACTCCAATCCGATGCCCAGAGAGAGAGTTATTGAACTTTTCCCACGATCACCTCTTTGAGATGCAATTCAGGAGCCTGAAAAAGCACTACCTTCCACAGATCATATCTCCAAAAATATTGCGAACCAAACTCTGAAACTTTTTGAAGATTCCTCAGGATTGCAGCTTCGCGCCATACAAATTTCAGATTCTGAACCTTCGTAGAAAAAACATTATAGCGCAAATTCCACAATGACCTGTTTAGGAGCCTGAAAAAAGACCTAACTTCCACATATCATATCTCCGAAAATATTGGGAACCAGGATCTGAAATGTTTATACTATCTTCCTCAGGATTGTAGCTTCGCACCCTAAAAATTTCAGCTTCTGAAACTTCGTAGAAGAAAAGTTATAGCGAAAATGCCATGATGACCTGTTTGGAGCAGCGAAACCCTAGAATCCAAAGCTCCGATACCAAATGTTGTGTAACCAGCTCCAAAAATAGAAGAAAAGAGATATCAACGCCTTAGAAATAAGCCACTTCGAGGGGGAAACCTCCAATACATTACATGAATGAACAATTCTTGGATGATACAATTTACAAAACCTCCTTTCTATATATAGGAGTCCATGTGGCCATAATATAATCCTAGTGGGCCACAATGTAATCCTAGCCGACCTAACAATAATAATTTAGGGGCACAATAATAACAAAATGGGGGTTACAAGGGTACAATAATAACAATAAGGGGGTTACACTAATAACAATAAGGGAATATATTAGTAATATAGGGACCTAACACAGAGATATTAAACTTCACATGAAAACCATTTAAACAAATTTTTGATGAGTCAATTACATGAAATACTGATTTAAAGCCAATGCCATCATGTCTAATATAGCTATAATTAGAACCTTTTTGGTTGAACTCCAAACATCATAAAGAGCTCTACTATTTACACTTGTGAATCCCAATTAATTATTGAGGAATAAAACATAGTGCTTTATATGATAAAAACCAAAGTCGATTCCACATTACCAAGGTGAGCATTATCATTTGCAGTTTGGACCAATTTGAGGAAATGAGAATCTTAAGAATAAAGCTCATGTGAAAGACACAACAAGGCACAACTCAAATGAGAATGATGTTTCTTTAAGAGAATTGACTCATTAAACTCAATATAGCCTAAATTCATCATGTAGAATAACTTGAATGATTCTTCTCCCATATTCATCCTGAATCCATTTCTATGAAATTTGCATTAACTTATCAATAGACCAGGCTTCATTTCTAGGCATGTGGTTATCACAATCCTTTGGTATGTATTGTAAGCCATTCCGATCATCTAAATGTTCTAACTTCAATCCATTAAGATAATCTAAAGTTTTCTTAATGGTATCTAAACATAAGCAATGGATACCTTCCAATTTGTGTGTTCCATAATTGCTTTCGATATCACATTTTCTATGTTTTGGATAAAATCTTTGGTTCATGGCATTATTCAAACATGATATAATAATTTTAAGCTCTACAAATAATTTAAATTATGTCTAAGTTAAGAACCAACATTAAGTAAATTAGTGACATTGACACCCTTTGCATGTAAAATCAATGACTTGAATTTTTTTTCTCTGTTTAAAAGATTTACCTAACATGTGGACCTATTTAAGGGTATACCTGTGCTATACCTAGTATCATATCTACTTTGGAAATTCATACAACTCCCATTCCCTTTTAAATTTATACATATTGTTCCACTCATTAGCCTATCTGGACTAGTGTGTACAATTTTTTTTTTGATGGACACAACAAATTATGCAAGGTTTCTATCATGTATGCAACTTGAATCACACTCTACTAATCTTCATATTGGAACTATAATTAAAATGGTCCATTGAGAAGAATTACATGACCTAAGAAAGAAACTACTCATACTAGGTTAGCTAAACCAAATATTGATTTATTCATATTTCATGTGATTGTATGAAGGATAACCGTTAGAAGAAGGATAAATGGGAAAAATTTCCACATAAGAGAATTTTATAAGTGCCTTTTTGTGAACTTGAAGATTCCACTCGAAAAACAGGTATTACATTATCTAGAATTTGCATAACCAATGAGTCTAGAGAAAATATAAGTAATTGATAGATACATGTTTTCCCTAAATTCTACATATAAAGCATGAATAGGGAAATTCCACCTATTTTCATTAAAATATGGTTAAACTACATATGACCTGTAGCAATAATTGTCTTATGTAACAAGTATTTCTCTACCCCTCTAGTAAATGCCCTTATGAAGTATAATTAATGTAATAATATGGAAAATGTAGGATATGGATGAGTTGAGGGAGTGGACATGGATTCAAAGACCGAGGAGGAGTTGCTTTTGAAGTGTTTAAATCCAAGCCATTTCATTTGTTTACCTACCCATCTCCCTAGAAAATTAAATGGTTTGTTAGTGGAAACATTGAAGTTGGGAATGAGAAGCCTGCAACAAATGACATGCCCATAGTGTACTTAATCTTGTGGGATGTGATGAGGAAGTAAACACGTAAGAGATGGACATGAAGAAGTGGGGGCAAGGAAGGGTTGGGGGAATGATTTGAAAAGATAAAATGTTCCAGTATTGGAGAGGAGCGATGGGATAAAATGAGAGGTGATGATTGTATAGGTTTCCCCACAACATGAAAGGAAGTTAGGTTGTTTCTTGAGGATGTAGAGTGGATAAAAGTGAAGCTTATGCATAGGAGATAGATCATTCAAGCGAAGAACGCTGGAGAAAAACTTTGTTGTGAGATTGGGACATCACTCCCTATATTTTGGTGATACCTTGTATGTCTATTGATGATAATTTGTCTAAGAAAGCTTATGGAAATATTTATTCACTCAATGTTGACTTGGGGACAAAGAAAACACCCTTTAGAGTGAGATCAGGTTCCTGGGTTGAGTAAAACTTCTTTGAATCTTGGTTGAATTCCTATGAATTTTTTTTTTTTTTTTTTTTTTTTTTTTAATTAATTAATTAATTTATTTTATTTTATTTTATTCTGAGAGATAGAGTGAGTCATTGTGGTGCTTAATTCTTGGGAGAAGTTTCCTAAAAAGTGGAATAATCCTCTTGGATACCTATTGATTGAATTATTGATGTGAATGCCCTTGAGAACTTAAAAACTTAGACTATGAATCCAACTCAAGGGTGGTTAGCTACAAGAAACATTGCAGTGCATCTGGCCTACGGTTGGGTAGAGAGTTGAAATATATCCTCTATTTTCTATATATTTTAAAATTAATCAAATAAGTGTTTATTATTGTATATAATTGTATCATTGATGACCAGTGAGTATTCCAATAATATCTAAGAAATATTTCCTTATTTATTATATATCCATGGTTGACTAGCTATCTAGTGTATTTGTGGTGAATATAAGATGCCTGAGTTTTGCATTTGTAGCCTTATTAATTTATTTCAAAAGGTTTGATGTGTTTATGATCTGAATCTTAGGGGGAGGCTCCCAAGATCTAAAAAATTGAAATGGATATTTGGGGGGTGGGGAGGGGGCGCGAGGCCCCAAAGATATGAAAAATTGAAAACAAAACCACAAAGAATTTTTTTTTATTAAAACAAATAATAATTGTAAAATATACGTTGTAGTGGACCATATGTCCTTTTGCAAAATGTGACTTGGAACAAATAATATTTTTTAGTTACAATACCACGGGTAAATTCCATAGGTGGGTATGCCTTGTGACCTGAAGAAACCAATAATTCTCCTATTATTTTATGCACTTTTAGTAATATTATGCTGCTATCAGATTGGGTAGCTACTTGTTATACCCATTCATGTGGGTTGTCTCTTAAGTAGTCCAACTTATATGTTGTGTGGGTGGACTTTCTCCAATCCTGAAAGAAATACTAATATCTGTATATGTACATGATGAATACCTATTGTTATGTTCTCATGGAGACATGGGGTTCATGGAACTCTGTTCCTACTATTGGTTGCATGAGATATAGAGCAAATTACCAGAATATGCATGGTTTTTCAACTTGCTTCATCTATTTTGTTATGCATTGTTAATGAAGGAATATGTATTCCTTTGTGTTTTCATTGAGATGGTTATACAATTATTCTCATGGTGTGAGGGGCATGAAAATCCTTGTGGTTTTTGGTATGTTCCCATGTTACAAAGTTATTTACATGGTCTTGTATGAATGTTTGATGTGCTCAGATAAGCTATTACTATTTGTGATTTCCATCGCTTGATAAGTTATGAATATCATAAACATATATTTTTGAATAAGAATGATGCAATGTATAATGTATCTGTGAATGTGATAGCATTGTTGGGATCCATTGTATAGTGTAATGTGTTACTTCCATGCTTGAGTTTGGAGAGTAGTGTTAGCCATAACTTGACTTGATCCCTGGAATCTGAGTAGGAATGAGGTTCACTCAATGAGGTGTTATGGCTGTCAATGGCTCTTGGAATGTTAGTAGTCAAGCAATAGTCTATTTCAATAAAGGTGTGGGTAAAACCCATGAAGCCTTAGGATTTCCAAGTCCAGGTATTGCAGATACCTCGGGTTGAGTTACGAATCCAGATAAATCCTTGATGGATATAAAAAAAGACATTGGACATGCAAAAGACTTGAGGTTTATTCCTAATCATGTGTTAATTACCTATTTATCTCTTAACTACAATGATTAGTGTTAATACACACCACTCCATCCTCGCCACATGATGCACATTTCTTGTTATGGAGACGTTGCACTATTGATGGGAGGCATAGGGGGGGAGTTGGCCCAACTAAAAAATGGGGAAATGTATGACCCAATGAATGGAAGTAAGCACATTTTGGGGGTCAGAGGCATATCTCTACAGGATGATAAATTTATTTTTACTTGATGTATAAGTTCATATCGCACTACACTAGAGTGGCTAAAGGCCTTAACATGTATTGGCACCGTGGTGCAGTGGTTGATGGTAATGTATCTATCCTGATGGACATAGAAATAATAGGATTGATAACAAATATATATCTATGAAAAACGAGAAGTGCTAGACATAGGCTTGATGGATAAATGTATGTTTCAGGGGATGAGAACATGTCTCTGTGGGAGAAGGAATACTTGACATTTGATGACAAAAATTCATATTGTTATGCGGAATTTATGACTGCAGACAGAAGCATCTTCCCTAGACTTAGTGGACTAGTCTAGAACAATAAGAAGCAAATAATATAAAGTTTCCCTTAGAGAAATTAAAGAATGGAAAGAGGCTTACTTGGGATCCATCACAAGCTTTACTCTCCTCTTGGCTTGTGAGCTCCAATTGTAGCTTTAATTGCTATAATTAGAACCTACACATGAGATCATAACAAGCCAAATATCTACGACATATATGTAGCATTATCCAATTACTCTATTCAATGGATCAACAAAGCATTGAAACATATACATGTAAACATAACACAACACATATAGGAAAACAATATACTCTTTGTATTAATATGAATATGAGAGATTTTACAACCAAGAATAGTATTTGATATTGTAGAGATATCCTGAAGTTGACTTGTCCTTCCTTGTCATAAATCACACCTTAATGTCACCCTAATGAATGAATATGATGAATCTCTTAGATTAAAGGAAACAACATGAGGGAATGATCAGTCTCCAAAAGCCAACCTTGATGTTGTAGATATCTGTAAATATATAGAAGAGTGTGGTAGTTTAGGAATTATTATCCATTTACTAATATAGGCTTGAGATCCACTAAGTTCCACTCTTGATGGGAGGATGATATCAAGGGATAAGAGGTGAATTATCCAAGATGGGATAAAATAGGATTCAAAGTTCTTATCCAAGGTAAATGGTTGAAAAAACTCTTGGAATCTTCTGGAAGAGGAAGCTTCAAAATTCTTTTTATTTTTCCCGAATTTCTAGACTCAATGCACCCCAAAAAAGGGACAACCTACTGTTGATCAACACTGGTGCATAATGGAGTAAATTTCTTCTAAATGCACGTCCCTAAAGGCCCAGGGTGCAGTGGGCCTAAAAATCATTAGGTTGAAGCAACCATACCAAGAAACTTAGGGATTTGGAAGATTCATGCTTAGGGATTTGTATAGGGATTATGACAAGGTGTTCACAAATGTTGATTGATTCAGTTTGCAGGCCTATTTCCTATATGTGATAAAATTTCCTATAACAAATTTCCCCTTAAAGATCAAATTCAGAAATAATAGAAGAGAATTAAATTGATTTACCTTGTGAAAAATTTAGATCAAGAACAACTGATCAAGATCATCATCTGTTACAATGCATTTATCATGATATATTTGCTGAGGGAGGCATACCCATGCTCAAAACATAAGCTAACATTACATTTAAAATGTTCAAGAAGTTTTTCCACTAATGATAGATAATGGACCCATGATTGGATGACTGTCTTTACGATCATGGCAATCATGCTTTGTAATCTTGCATTGATATTGAAAACAAAGACGAGATCGATGGAACTAGATTTGGCATCTTCTATCTTGTTCACTCGATATTCCAATATATGAGTCTAACCATGTGAATATATGAGTTGAATTCGAACACGGTAGACACCATCTGATTATCGGTCAATGATGTAAACCATTAACATATGCGAGAGAAACCATCGATGATGTTAATAGATCTCAAGGTACAAAAATACAATCCATATGGTGAAAATAAATGAGTTGAAGTCAAACACCACACATAATCTGTTGGTCGAATTCCAATTATGTAAACCTATTTTCGAGAGCATGGAAACTTTCCATTGATGTATGCAATTCCCAAGGTACTAAATGAAGAGTTTCTAATTCAACTTCCTAGATAATGAGTTTATGTCAACAAAAAGAAACTTGTTGCAGGAGGGCCTTGATGTATCCCCCATCAACGACACGAAAAGGTTATCAATATTTGAGATAGAATGATTTTGATGTGGAACTGGTTCAATAATGACAAACATGCATATATGCTTAAGAGTATCATAGCATAGATCAACTAAAGGAATTGTCTTGAACATATCAGGCACAATAAATGGAGTTAGAAACATTGACCCAAAACTGAAAGTGGAGATTTTGATATGGTGTGATGAACCAAAATACAAGCATATTTCTCGACCCAACAACCATGAAGATGAACTGAAAGAATGTCGTGTTCAAGAGTGACTTGCTGCCATTAATAGGTGGAGTATCCCATTTTCCCAGTTTCCCCAACCATTTATGGTCAATACCTCTTTATTTTTTAACAAGCTTGAGGAGGATAAAATATGCTTGATATGTAAGCTCATCCTTTGGATTAATCCCTCCAAGTATTTTTAACGAACCCTAAGAAGGAGTGGTTCGGTCTCGTAATCTTCGATAAGTCCATCGTTGTTTGATAATTTTACGAGTCTAGTGAAGGTGTTAACTCAAATCCTTTTTCATGTTTAGAGAGTTTGAAAAAGAGGCGAAAAATAAAACTCCAAAGGTTCCTTTTTTATATATAATATCTCGAGTCCAAAAAGACAGAAAAAAATACTTATGAGAAACTCTTAGCCATGTTATACTAAGGTATTCCTTGTTCATAAATAGTCTATCTTATTCTGGAAAATGTTTAAACTTATATTAAGCAGATGTATTTTCATTTTCTTTAGCAAGTTCAAAAAGAAAAGTTATTCACAATATTTTCATATTTTTGGAGTCTAGAAAGAGCTAAAAGAGGACTCTAGGGGGCTCCTTTTTCGTAGGTTTATAGAGCCCAAAAAAGCAATAAAATTATGCTCTTTGGTCAAAATGACCTGTTTCAATTTAGACATCATCAAAATTTGTTAAAAAACTATCAAACTACTGAAAACACCACCAAAATATTAAAATACTTGTTTCATGATAAAATTGAATCACAGTTAGGTAAAAATGTGAAAATATTAACAAAATTATGATGAAAATGACCATAAAATAAGGAAAATGAAATCCATTTTTACCACTTAACATTTTACCTCTTGGAGAGTGAGTTTTGCGTGTTTTTTCCCTCAATATTCTGTAGATAATTGTGACCAATCTAGTGGATAATTTTAAGCCCCGTCACTTTCAGGTAGGAGCTATAAAATTCTTTTTTCTTTTCATGTATCTATTTTATCATTTCATGTAATTTTTTTTGATATTTTGAGGGCCTTAGGTATCTAATTTCTCTCCCTTGGTCCAACGCATCTCCAGTAAGTCAAAAGGAGCACTAAACATGGAAAAAATACACTAGGGATGACATTGCAACACATATTCTGCCCTTAGGTGGGTGCATTGAGTGCAACTCCCAAACCTGTTTTTCCTGTTTTCCTCAAAAGTTATCCAGTTTTTTGCATGAAACTTATCCTAATGATCCTTCTTATAATGTTTTAGGTGTCTATTGGGAAAAAATGGTTTTAATATGGAGAGAAAGAGAACATGAGGAACAAGAATTAATAAAAAATAATGATCCTACCACTATCCAGCCTTTGAGAAATTGTGGGCTCTTGAAATTATTCTAGCTTCCTGGCATGAGGCAACATATGGAATTTTTGAGGTATCTTGTCTGTGCATGGGATCTTCAAGCACAAGAATTCAGACTTGGTGCACATGTGCTTGAAACACATGTAGAAGACATATACTTATTGACATGTCTATCAAGGTGACGTTCCCCCATCTCTTTATCTGGTTTGAGGAGTGGTGGAGATACAGTTACAGATTACATTAATGTATACTGAGATCCCAACCGATTAAATATGGGAAAATTGACATCAAGGATGTGGTAAGTTTTCCTCTAAGAATGATCTTGTGTATCATTTCCATATTGGCCAGTAGTGCAACTCTAGATGTGGCCAATAAGTCCCATATGCAATATGCTCTTGAATGTATGCAACTGATAGTATTCAACTGAAGCAAGGGAGTACTAGTAAACATGAAGGAGCAACTGACCAAGAAAAAAGAGGGATGGTTAAATAAATTTGGCTATGGTTTGATCCTGATTTATTTTTCTTTAGAATGGATTTCATTGCTCAGAAAACAACATATCTCAGTCAAGAACACATATATGAGAGTCCCATGGATGAGGAGATGGAGGATCTCATGTCTAGAAACACAGGTCCATATTTGATGAGTTTCACACCAATCTTCTTCATATGGTTGCACAAGAAACATTATGATAGAGGAATATCCATATGCAAGGATGGATTTCCATAGAGACTTTAAGCTCGTGCTTCCTGATGGTGATCGATGGAGTTCCATAGGTAAAATAAGAAACATTTTGATCATTTTAGATGTTAATTTTTACAATTTTGTTTTGTGATTTTTGATGTATCCATGACTAAACTATTGATTTGTACACATGCAGATATTGGACCTATTAAACTTGTGGTTTCTTCTTATGTTAATCATGCAAGATACCCACATCAGGCACCAACAACAATACAAGTTGTTGTAGCAAGACGATAGGTACTATAGGATCTCAATGTTGCAGATACCGTTGCAAAGGTTGAACGTCACATGGAGGGGTTGACCCATGGAAAGTTGATACTAGGGTCGATGAGTTTCCTATGAGATTGCAACGACATACTATTAGCATGCTTGAATGTATCCATAAACTATTGGGCAATATGGCTCACATAATGGCATGCTACCATGAGAATTATGATTAGTCTACTAGGAGGCTTATAGCCATATTTTGACTGCATGTATATTTTCATATGACACGTCGTGTGGCCATATGTGTCTTGGGAATTTTTTTTGTAAAACCAAACTTTGATATATACATATCTACCTATCAGTGTTTATTATGATTCTATTATCTCATTCAATATATGTGATGTGTATTGAATTTATTTTACATGTGTTGCAAATGTCTATATAAAATATGATTAGCCAACACATCTGTCAATTATATTGCTAGAAATGTGTTGATATTGGATGAAATCAAAATATCTGTCCAAAAGGCGAACCCTCAAGAACATATAAAGCATAGTTGGACTTCTAACTGAATAAACATTAGGAAACTGTAGTACTAAAAGTTGTGAGTCGAGTCTGATAACTATATAGAGGATATCATGAGAAATAACACCAGACAATAGTTCAATCATTGCGCTATACTCAACGATGTCTTTGTAAACTTACTAACTCTCCATTCATAGCATATATAGCCCATGCCATGGAAGAGAGATTTCTAGTACTACGACTAGCGCCATCAACATAACCAACATATGGTTCGAGGGAGGTAGACATCTACAAACGTAAACATAATTAACATAAATTGTAGGAAAATTTGAAGGGGACACATTGCAAACACACTCAACACAACTAAATAGAACATGTACACAATGCACTATACAAAAATTCAAGCATATTATTTATTAATATATAACACATTTGTAGGATACGAAAAGGGAACTCCATTGAAATCAACAAGCTCATAGGCCCCTTTAGAAAGAGCACGATTCACAATGTATGGACCTAGGAACACTGGCTCAAACTTCCTTGATCCTAATTTATCAGACCCTTGATTGTATAGCAAGACAAGATATACTTCTGAGAAGAGATAAGGCTTGAAACTCTTGTCATATTGCGCCTTGATACATTTCTTATGGGTTTCATTAGCCATTGCAGCATCACATCGGGTTTCATCTAATCACGTCATATGTAAGAGAATTTCCTCTTCTGTGGAAGTGGCAGGGAGGAGTTTGAATATAGAATTTAAAATTCAATTGGAGGGATTTCTTCCAAACTATAAACCAATTAGAATGGTGTGAACCCAAAAGGAGTTCTAACATAGGTTCAATACACTCACAAGGCCACATAAGGGATAAGATTGCAATCTGATTTGTGGACCCCTATCATACATTGAAGCATCAATTTTAGAACTTTATTGATTTCCTAACTTTCCAATTCACCTGAGGGTAGTAGGGAGTGGAAATCTCATGGGAGGGTCCCAACTTGGTAGTTAGTTTGGACATAATGTGCTTGCGAAAATGTTTTCCATGGTCTGTAACTACAACCTATGGAACACCAAACCATGCATTGACATGATTAAAGAAAAAGAGATAAGTTGTTGCACTAGTATTATTGTATGTAGGCATTGCCTCGACCCACTTGGTAAAATAGTCAACCACTATAATGATATAGCCATGCCACTCGACAGAGTGAGGGTTACATGTCATGAAATCAATTCCCCATTTCAAAAATGGTCTAGTGATGATAATAAGATGTAAAGGAGAGGGTGGCACATGGGCCTTAAGATCATATATCTGGCATGCATGACACTTTTGGATGGAGAGGATTCAGTCGCGAAACATGGTAGGCCAAAAGTAACTAGCACATAGGATCTTCTATGTGGTGGCATAACCATACATATAACCACCACATGCCCCGAGATGGAATTCGTTTAATACTTTCTCGGCATCCTCATGAGTGAGGAACCTTCAAAATACCGTATTGATACTGTTAGTCATTAGTATTTTTCACTTTTTGGTGATGACTATTTGTAACAGCCAAGTTTTCTAGCAGCTGATCTAAAAATTTGTCAAAATTTCCAGCTGGAAAACACCCATAAATTTTTTTTTGCCCTCCTATCTTTCATTTCGCCCATGACGAGATGAAATCTCATTATCAAATCCCACCTAGCCTCAGCCATACTAGGCTGCCCATCAGCTCTAAAGAGGCAATCCAAATCTGTTCAAAAAGTCTCCCCTAAGTTAGGAAGTGGCACTTTAAGGATTTTCTCTCGTGGCGAACTATCCAAGAGCCAAAAAACCTCCATCTGCTATAGACCAGTCATAATAGACCTTCCTATTCTGCTAATAAAGTTGGTTACAACCCTAGGTCGCGCCACTAATACACCCTCAAGTCTCAGCAACACATAGACCATAAGTCAAGCTGATTTTAGGTGTTTTTACAGTGTTTTGATAGATCTTTCAAAGACAAAGGCATACCAGCATCTTAGAAGACAATATTTGGCTCCACATGAGAAGACAACTACTTCTCAATGTGATCTTGAGCCTGGGATGCAGCTACAGAGCAAATAGTTTTTCATCAAGCTCTTGCGACCACATTCAAAGCCTGAAAGGATAGTAAAAGGAAAAATAGCACTGTCACAAGGCTGATGATACAACGTGACTGAAAAAACCTCCTTCATCTATAAGCAGAGGGTTTGAAGACTGAAGAACGTCCTTCATTTCATAAGTAGAGGGTTGAAGACTAAGAGCGCCTCCTTCAACTATAAGCAGAGGGAAATGGACAAGGTTTGATTTTAAGAGTTGCAACTGACTGTAAGACAGATTTGTTTTTAATAAAAAGTGAGACAGTAACTAGGGTTTTCTGAAGTAAAGTGATGATTGAAGGCAGAGACCAAATAGTGGGTTTCAAAGAAATGATTTACATGAGTTCACTATTACTTAGTTACAATGTAAATCTAATAAGTTTATCATCAGTGAAGAAATATTATTAAACTGATGACCAGAGGAGTCAAAGGGGTCTTGGTCTCAAAGTAACCTCTGCCATCATGTTCAAAAGGAAACAGGAATATGTCAAGAAGGTCTTCTTCATAAGCAAAGTAAAGGAGCTCATCATGGTTTGAAGGTAAAAAGGAATCATGGCATATGGTAAAGACTCTGAAGAAGCTGCTTTCTAAAAAGAGGTGAAATAGATGAAAACCCAGGCTTCTTGCAGGCCCCCTTCACAAAAAAACAAAGGACATGCCTCCCTTGTGCACTTTTCAAAATCTATGTACCTCATCCTCTGTTTTGTTTCCACCCACAGTAAAAAAGGAATCTCAAGCAACACTTGCCATCTAATTCAGTTTACACCCAGAGCAAAAATGTCAGTTTAGGTTGCAAAAAGGAGAAGTTACCTCTTTCAAAAGTGTCAAAGAAAACCTCATGCAACACAAAGTATCTTCTACAGGTGTCCTCTTTTCAAATGACAAAGACAAATGGATAATGATGATATTAAAAGGTGCTTCTTTTCCTTTTGTATATAAAACCTCTTTCAACTGATCAAGAGTGACAGCAGGTAT
Organism: Pinus albicaulis; assembly: GCA_034641835.2. NCBI lineage: Eukaryota > Viridiplantae > Streptophyta > Pinopsida > Pinales > Pinaceae > Pinus > Pinus albicaulis. The sequence continues at coordinate 625,265,663 of CM076584.1, read as the reverse complement.
GCCATACAAAGACCAGAGGTATAAAAGGGATATTGAAATGGCAGTTAAGTTTTTTCCTTAGCAAAAAGGCATTGCAAATAGGTATACAGGGTCATAAAAGTGCAAGAGAGATCATGACATGTGTTTCAGGTCCTGGAACCCAGTAAAAGCAATATATGCATGCCAATTTCAAGAAGGAAGGCCTGTTCTTTATGAAAATGTGTCAAAAGTGATAATGCAGCCCGGGTGATTATGACTGAGTTTCACCTCCAAATCAAAGAAAAACATCATTTAAAGGCACATCTATAAATCCTCATATAGCTCAGAGCAATTTTTTCCTCCTACAGTGTAGAATATCAAAGGGAAGACAATTTTCTCTCTATTGAGAAAACAGTCAAGGTTTTAAATATTCTCAAAAAAGGCCGTGTCATTTCAAAAAAGGGAAAACAGTTTGTTCTCCAATAAAAAACAGTGAAAGTTTTTCTTCTTGAAAAAAGTTTGTTTTTATGTCAAAAGGAGGTCGGGTTTATAAAACGAGTGGTCTTTACCACTATGACACATATCCAAAAAAAAAGGGATTCAAGTCTTGTTTAAAAGGGGGGCATTCTCAAACTTTTCTTCCGAAAACCCTCACTAATCAAATACAAAGGAACTTTGGGTTTTTCGTTTTCAAAAGAGGATGAGGACCGTTTCAGGCCCGCTTTGAATCTCTCAAAGCACCAATAAAGCTTCCCCTTGCTATTCAAAAGCCTGGAGGAAGAATTTGTGAGCGGAAAAAACAGAGTTTTTGGGCTTAAGGATTGCGCAGCGCGCCTGTACAACTGCGCAGCGCGTTAGGCGCACATTTTACACAGGACAACAAAGCTGCGAGGCGCGCCTGTAGGCTTTGGTCCTGTCGGCCCGACAAGTGACTCGACAGCCTTTTGCGTGGCGCTCTCTCGGTCTAAATGTGCCGCGCTCATTTTACAGCATATAAACGCCTCCAACAAGTGGTAAAACCACTCCTTTCCTCTAGCAAGACAACACCATCAATCTTCAAGGTATTTATGCACCTCCATGCTCTTTTCAAAAACTGTCAAGTGGTGGAAAAAGGGATGAAGTTCATAGTCTAAATCACAGTGTTTTGTTTGTTAAGGGAGAAGTGTTTTGTGTTAAAAACTCAGAATTTCTATGTTGTTGTTAGCCTAAGGTTTGCATAGTAGAATTGGTGTGTTTTTGTTGGTATTAAAAAGCCAAATAACCGCTCTCAAAACAAGTGGAAAGGTGGAGCAGTTTTGGAAAGAAGAAGCACAGGGTGTTGAAAGGTGAAATAGTGGGTCTGTCTGTTAAGTAACAATGATCATGGTGTAAGGATTCTTGTCATTTCAGAGATGTCCTCCGTGTGGTAAAAAGGGGCAAAACACCAGTGTTTTCCCCTTTACTCCATAAAACAAACTTTAGTGTGTGAAGCTGTAAATCACCACTTGGAGGTATTATCAAAATCTGGGGTATAAGGAACAATGAAGTATAAGGAGGGCAGTGCTTTGGTTGAGAGGAGTTTATTGTTTTTTGACTGCTACATGTATTTTTGTGATCACATCAAAAACATCAGAAGCTCTGTCACCTTATCCTATAACACAGTGACCTTTGACTGTGTATATGCTTTCTGGTTTACTGTGTGATGGTTGTTGAACTTACCTGTTGATTGGCATACGAAGAAAGAGCAGTGTTTTGAATTGAGAAGGTGTTTGTTTTGCCTTTCTCTAAAAAACAAGGTTGTCCTGTGTCCTCCAAAACACCAAAAGCTGGGTGGCCTTACCATAAACTCAGAAAATCATTTGACTGTGTTGACTGTGTGCTTATTCTTGAAACTGCTTGTTGATTGGCATACAAAGAAAGGACAGTGTTTTGAAGGAGCAGGGATCTAATACCAAAGGAAACATTTTACACAGCATTTTAAACCATTGTTGCCTTATCAAACAGTGATTGACAGCTGAGGCAGAGTTTTGATTGAAGAACACATTTCAAAAACTTGTGAGGCAGTTTGGTGTTGCAGAAGCGCATTTAGAACAAGATGCCTCCCAGACAGGATATTAGAAGTGGATTGCATAAGAGATATGAACCTATTTCCACCGAAGAGGTGAATGCCCGCCCATCAATATTATTCAATTTCCATGAGGTGGGATGTTTAGAGTTTTTCCAGAAGGTGCAAGAGGTGAAATTTTTTTCTCCTTTGACACACCTTTGCACCTTGAGATTTCAAGATAAATTTTTTTCATTGGAAGGCCTTGACTTCAAGTTCTCCCCAAGATCCATATCCAAGGCTACTAAAATCCCATATATTGGCGAGAAATGGTTTAAACAAAGATATTTGGAATTAGATGACTACAAACCCTTCCTCAAGCCTGAGCATAGAGAATCATGTCCTGCTATTTTCCCTTTCTCATATCTTTTAGCCAGCTATGCCCCCCTCATGAAGATTATCATGAAGTACTTCACTTGTGAGGGGAGATTCTCCCGAATCTATGCCTATGACATTCGACTGTTGATGAATTTCACAAGGACCAAGCAGCTAAATATTCCTTTCTTCTTATACAAAAGCATAGATAAAATGGCCTCCACTGTCTTGAAGAAGCCTCTGTCACATCAAATGGCCTCTCTATTCCATCACTCTCTCATCAAAGTCATCATCCTTCACTAGCTTGAAAAGAGAGAGGTCTCTTGGGATGTTTTCATCACCCATCCGGATTTCTCCACTATCCCTCTAGTCCATACATCCCCTACATCTCCTACTCCTCACCCCTCACCTTCTTCTAGCAGGCCTACTCCTAAAAAGCTCAAGTTTACTGCAGAACAAACAAAAGAGCCTGAAGAAGGAGAAGGAAGTGACCAGAAAGAGGAGGAAGGGCATGAGCATGAAGAAAAAGATGAAGGGCAGCAACATGACAGTGATAAGGGTGAGAAGCAATAGGAACAAGAGGAGGAGAGTGCTGAAAAACAGCAACACAGTGGTGATGAACAATAGCAAGAAGAGGAAGAAGAGAATGCTGAACAACAACATGACAATAAGGTTGAGACAGGGAAACAACATAAGGATGATGATCAAAGGAAACAAGAAAGTGAGACAGGGCAGCAGCATGATAGTGAGTATGCAAGACATCCTCCTCAAGACACACAACAACCTCCTCAAGATGCACAACAACCTCCAAAATATGACACACAGCAGCCTTAAGAATAACAGCAAACTCAAGGAGAAAAAGAGCAAGGCGACAAAGGTAAAGGGGTCATGCCTTCCTCTCCTAAAAAGGCCAAGCCCAGGACAACAAGAAAGAAAGTGACTAAGGTTGTCACTCCAAATGTGACAAGGGCTCTCCGTAGTAAAGGAAAATTACCAAAGAAGCCTACCATTGATTTTCCTAGGAGGAAGAGCACAAGAATAGCTACCCAAAGCAAAGGGAAGGGAAAAGTAGAAGGCAGTCATGAACAAGAGAGTGCATTAGACATCATCCCAATCCAAAGCGATGACAGTGATAACGAGGCCCGGATTCTAGAAGATCTCTTAATCCATAGAGAGGGCCAAATTGATGCATTGAAGGATGATCTTCATAGGGAAGGAAATTTCAATCAATTCTTGCAAATCCAAAATAGGAAAATGAGTGTCCATATGGCTGTTTATGAGACACGGGCAACCAAGTACAAGAAGGAGGCCTCCAAAGCCCAAGCAAGGTTGGATGAGCTCATAGGCGATTTTGATGAAAGTGAAGAAGAAGATCAGCCTAAGCGAAAGAGGCCTAGAACCATAGGGCTTAAAAGAGCCCTTGAGAGGCAAAAAAGAAGAGGAGAAAGCCCTTCTCCAATCCACTCTCACTGCATTGTTTGAACAGGAGATAGAAAAAAATAAGGAGGCATGGCTTAAAAGAGTCAATGACCATTTGGAGAAGAATTTGGAGAGGGAAAACAGGGATTTAGAGCTTCAAAGGAGAATGACGGGGCATTACAAGAAGTTAAATCAGTTTGCCCGGCGCAAGTTAAAGGCTGCCCAAGAAAAGCTCAAGGAAGCTAAAGGGAAGCGCCCGGCACGGAAAGTGAAGAAAGACACATCAGGACTTGAGATTTTGGCCACTGCTTCAGAACATATTGCTAATAACCCTTGAGGGTCATACTCCCCGATTTTGGGAAAATTTCGACATATTCTAGTTTTTTGGCATTTTTGGGTTTTTGGTCAAAACTCATGGTTTTCGCCATTTCAGTTTGGGGGATCGGAAAAGGAGGAGAATGGTATCATTGGATGCCATATTTTTAGGAGCACACACTCAGCGATTTTCAGGACATTTGGAGATCATTTTCTCCCCCGAAATGGCGAAAAATGCTCGCTTTTTGCACACTCTGCCGGGTCTATCAACAAACTGTATTTTTTGGTTTTTTACACACATTCCTATTTTTGGAGGACTTCAAGGCATAATATTGGGAAAATTCTAGTTTTTCCAGAAAGTAGACACTCAGAGCTTTCCAACGAGCTATCATGAGCCTTGTTTTGACACCGGGAAGGCTGCCAAATGTTGCCGACAAGTCAGGGGACCTTTTGCTGATGTAATTTTATTTGAACCTTTAAAAACTGCTTTTTCCTCATGTGCGTTTAGATATTTTTGCACATGAGAAGTTATGAAAAGTCAATTTAATTCCCTTTTTTAGCATTTTTTAGATATTTTATGAGATATTTTGTGCCTTGGGCTTTGCAAAGCCTCAAGGACAAGTTTAGATATTTTGAATAGGCCAATGAGAGTGCAAATTGAACCAAGAGGTTTTCCTCACTTGAGCCTATATATTCCAAAGGCTTTCATTGTAAAATAGGCCGAACTTGATGATAGAAGCAATATATGGTCATATAATCTTTGGAAGAAATACTTGTCTCATGCTTTTGGATTGCCTCTTGGATGTTCTTGGATGATGAAAGAGGATTGTTGTTGGATTCCATGGCTTGGTAGAATGGTATAGTGTCTCTTTCTTTGTTTTGTCTTCTAGTTTTCATTCATGAATACATGTTTCTTGGTTGCTATAGATCAGTAGAGAACATATTTGAGACATGCCCTTGGAGGCACCTCAAATTTCCTGTTTCTTCATAGCTTTTATGTTTTCCTCTTCCTTAGTCACATTAAAGAATTCTTGATTGCTCTTTAATAACTTAAGGATATTGTTGCTTATTTCATTCATGGTTTTATACATGCTAAGTATGATTTACGGTATGCCCTGCTTACCTATGGCTAGTGATAGCTCCATCCATGAAATTTCTCTCTGACTGATTAGATTATCATTTTGTTGAACCAAGGAGGCCTAGTTCTGATCTAGCCCTTTGTCTAAGACTATGAAAATCTCATTTTCAAAGTGCCCAATAACTTGAAGTACTGTGTTTAGGCGTTTCGACATAGTAAGTTAAGTTGTTTGTCTCTCTTAGTTGTTTTCCCCAAAGTCTAATAGCCATTTCCCAAAGTTAGAGGGTGATATATCTCTATGCATGGCTTGAATGTTTATTTCTATGTATTGATTAGCTTATAGTTACATTTATCATGATTAATGGTTTGCCCTACCATGTTTATGTTAGCTATTAAACTATTTATGCTTGAAATCCTTTGTTGTTCCCAAACTTGATGTCCATTTTGTTCCATTTTGCCCAAAGATCCTTTATACCTCGAATCAAATCGACCCTTCAACAACCTTGTATCACCGTATGATAGCTTTCTAGACCTTTTCGACCCCATAGCCCAGTTGATCTAACATCATTTTTACCTATCTCATATCTTTGATCAGTTTCATCCCTCACAACCAAAAAACCAAAACCAAAAACCTACTTCATAACTAGCCTAAAATCAGAAACACAATAAGCACACACACAAATATCCCTTACACATATAGAGAGAGCCCTCTCTAAGTCCAGGAAGGCTAGGTCCTTGGGCTCCAAAGCTTGGTTTGATCTTACACTATCATTTGGCTTTCCAATCAGCCAAATCATGGGACCCTAACAGATACCATGGTGATAACGGGTTTCGAAGATTATAATGTAATTTTTGGCTTGATATCAGATACATCACTCGTTAGAGCGAGAGGTGTTGGATAAGAAAGTATGGGATTGGATATATATGATAATTTCTCCATACAACGGTTCAGCTGATGAAATCAGAAACACGACTAAATTGAAATAGAATCACCAGACGTTGCCTAAGTTTCAGTAGTGGGAAGGTTGCAAATTAGCTGAGTAAAAACTAGGGATTTCTTCGACTTGGATTTGATGAATTCTAAATAAAAATCCTGTCGGATGAAATCCACTTGGAGTACTTGTCCCCCAAAAATTGTCGTGATAATATGTACATCATGGGGTTGTAATCAGAAACAACCATAAACCTCGAGAGCAATATGTAAAGGCGAAATATCTAGACAGCTTGGATAACCACCAAATCTAACTTTTCTACATATACTTGATTTTAGTATCATTTAGATTATGGCTCAAGTAATAAATAGGATGTTAAGTCCCTACATCATCCTCCTGGACTAATACCATAATAATGATAGTAACTACAACGATGAGGTATATGAAATAATCACGTTGGTAATCTGGGGGATATAATAAGGATGTCCTAATCAGAACATCTTTTAAGGCATCAAACACTATTTCAGAAGCTTCGTCCCAATGGAATGGGACCCCTTTATTTAACAAGCGAGTAAATATTTTTCTCACTTCGGCATATTTGGGAACAAACCTTCGAATAAAGTTAACCTTCCCTTGGATTTGTTTAAGATGAAGAAGGGAAGAAGGAGTAGGTATATCGATGATCACCTAGAATTTCAACGAGTAAATACAAATTCCATGTTACGATACCACGAATTCGAGAAGTTGACCAAAATTTAAACAAAACACACACTTTTATGGATTGAGTCAAATATTATAATGTCTACATCATAAAAATATGGACCTAATATGCATTGGGTGATCAACCAAATATTTCGAATGAGCAGGAAAATCATCCAAATATGGTTGCACAATATGTTTGATGTCATGGAATGTGTAATTCATTTGCCTTTGAAATGTAGTCCCAACATTATTTAGTCCAAAAAGGAGATTCTAATATGAAAATGTGCCCCAGGGACAAATGAATGCGGTTTTATGTTGGTCCGTTGGGAGAATGTTGATTTGATTAAAGCCGAAGAAACCATCCATAAATGAAAAATATCTCACAACTGACACAATAATCAACAATATGGTGGATGAACGAGGTGGGATAATTTTCCTTTGGACAAGCACGATTGAGTCCCGATAACTGACACACACAAGAAATGTTCTCTATTTCTTCATAACAGGAACAATTTTTGACACCCAATCAGTTAGAGGTACTGGGTAGATGAAACTAGTGCGTATAAGTTTTTCAACTTCAACTTTAATAGTGGAAACCTTCTTGGGATTGACTGGGTGGAGGCACTGCTGAAATGTTTTAGCATCAGGGTACGTCTTAATTTCATGCACAATGATGTTCATATCGATACCTAGAATTTCCTTATAAGACCACGTGAAAATGTCTCTAAACTCTTGGAAAAGGGCTTTATAAGTCTTGATCTCATTGGGAGAGCAAGACACATCGATATGTAGATTCTTGAAAATGTCAGGTTTGATTGAAATTTTGAGAGGGATATTATCTTCAATGTTCAATAAGTTATTCTTAGAATCGACATCATGGATGGATACAAAATTCATACACAACACAATGATAATGGGTCGATATAGTTCGGTAAGATTTTCCTCGAAGAAATCTGGCAAGGAGGAGTGATGATGATAGTTGTCCTACAACATATCATATGGCATCATGATCTCCATGATGCTCTCATCGGTAGGAAATGTATGTGAGAAAGAGTGATCTCAAAAGTATATTCCCTAGACCTAGTGGACTAGTCTAGAACAACATAAACTAAAGAATATAAAGTTTCCCCTAGAGAAATTGAAGAATGGAAAGAGGCTTACTTGGGATCTGTCATAAGATTTACTCTCCTCTCGGATTTTAAGCTCCAATTGTAGCTTCGATTTCTATAATTAGAGCTTGCACATACAATCATAACAATCCAAATTTCTATTAAATCTATGTAGCATTATCCAATTACTCTATTAAATGGATAAACAAAGCATTGAAACATATGCATGTAAAAATAGCATAACACATATAGGAAAAAATTATAATCTTTGTATTAATATGAATAAGAGAGAGTTTACAACCAAGTATAGTAGTTGATATTGTACAAATATCCCCAATTTGACTTGTCCTTCCTTGTCACAAAGCACACCTCAATGTCACCATAATGCATGAAGATGATGATTCTCTTAGATTCAAGGGAACTAGTACATGAGGGCATGATTAGTATAAAAAAGCCAACCCTGATGTTGTAGATGGTTGTAAATATATAGGAGAGTATGGTCGTTCAAGGATTATTATCCATTTACCAATCTAGGTTTAATATCCACTCTTGATGGGAGGATGAGCTCAAGGGATAAGAGGTGAAATATCTAAGGTAGGATCATATAGGATTCAAAGTTATTATCCAAGATAAATGGTTGAAACAACTCTTGGAAGCTTATGTAAGAGGAAGCTTCCAGATTATTTTTATTTTTCCCAAATTTATAGAATCAACACACCCCCAATAGAGGACAACCTATTGTTGATCAATGCTAGTGCTGAATGGAGAAAATTGTTGTTGAATGCAGGTCCCTAAAGGGACAAGGTGCATTGGGCCTAAAAATCATTTATTTGAAGCAGTCATACCCAAAAAATCAGTGATTTAGAAGAGTCATTCATAGGGATTTGTATAGGGATGATGAAAAGGTGTTCGTGGATTTTGATTGATTCAGTTTGCATGCCTATTTACCATTTGCAAAAAAATGACATATAACACATATTTTATAAGTAAGGAAGGTGCATTAATTTACACAGAAGGCTGCCAATAAACCACAAAAAGATATAACACAGAATCGTTGATTAAAACAAAGGGCTTAGCCTATGAGACACACTTGTCATAGGGGTAGATGGAAGTGGCCATAAAGGTTGGGTAAGGCTACATGGAATGCCACATGAGAATTCAAAGGACATGGATTGACGATGTGGCAGGGATGTTAATGTGGAGTGTTGATAATGTTACACGTGACATGCAAAGTTGGATTTTTCTTATGACTAAGGGGTTAGTTTTTGGGTGACACATAGAATTGTGAGGGGATTCCACATGGCATGTTGTCATCACACTGATGCCATTGTGACATTATCAAGTCACAGTGGAAGCAGGTGACTTGGAGGTTAATGCTAATGTGGCACCTAAGTGACATGTGGCGATGGTTTGTGGTGCCACTTGGCATAGGGTGGCCTTTTGGTACTGATGTGGAAATGTATATGGATGGTAGCCACATCACCGTGGAACTTGAGTTTGCATAGGTGTTATGTAGGGAATTTCATAAGTAGGGAATGGGTTGTTGGAAGTGGAAGAGGAGATATAACCCATGGGAAGAAGACCATCCATGTTACTTTAAAAAAAATAATTACATCATGCCATAGAAATTTGGAGCATAAAACTCTTAAGGTTGTGGAACCATGGCACATTGGCACTATCATGTGGTAGACAACACGTTGGATCTTATGTGAGGTTCCAATGTCATGTGAGTATCTATTGATGGTGATGTATATTCCACAAACAACAGGTTATCACCCCAATGTAAGGTCCCAATTAGACCCTACATTGTTTGTGTTAGGATTCCCATCCAGAATGTTGGCCTGACTACCATTATGTGTTTGTTCTACTCCTAGCTGATAAAATACAGATGAGTTAGAGTGGAACCAACAGTGTAATGCTGGAAAATGAGGACAAAATCAACCCATGATTGATAACTTGTAGAACATGGTACAAGAATATAACAAAAAAATAATAAGGAGTACATCTAAAGAAGGAGTCAGTTAGCTAAAACCATATAATATATACAAAAATGAGAATGTAATAGAAGTCTACTATGAATTAGTTCCCAATAAGTTACTAACATGGTGTGGAATGAGAAAACAAAGATTCAAGGTAAGACATAAGACATAATCCATGCATTATTTCATCAACATATATCCTACGTGTAAACACACATGCATCTATAGTAAAAGTATCAGATAGCCATCACAAATACCATAGAGATGCACGAGAATACATGTAAAGAGTGAGTAAATTATCATTAATAATGATTCAAATTCAATTACATGTACAACAAGTCCACCAAAATCTAATAGTGTAAGGTGGGCAGTTCATATCTTCTATACAAAAATCTAGCCTCCCCAACACACGACCTAAAAAGTTGCCAAGGGAAATATATTTTCATCTCCTCAAGCACAACTAACTATCTAGATGCTAGCGAATCTCATGTTCTAAAAGTCCCTTTGAATGAGGCATGAGGGTGCATTTATAGAAGCGGGGGGTGACTTTTCACCTTCCTTATGAACTCTCAATACCCCATGAATATTCGAATTCTCTAGGATCCTTTATACTTCCCCGTGACCTATGATGTTATTTTAGAATTTTCCATGATTTTGATATTTTTCATTTTATGGAAAGATAATATATTAAAAACACAATAAGATGAAATGAGACAAGCTTTGACGTAACATCTTTTAGGAAAGATATCAGACTTTAAGAATATTGTTAATGTCTTCATCACACCCTAGGGTTGGATTGGTGCTGAGTTGACTATCCAACAATTTCCATTGATTGAGATCATGCATTTATGCACAATTATATGTATGTGCCCAAAAATTACCCTGCAACTTCAATATTGAAAACATACAACCATTACTTAGTGATGCAAGATGAGAACAATTCACTATACTAAGATAAGAAACCATTATCATAAATAAAATTGATCAATATAATACGTGTTGAGAGGTCGGTAAGAGTTCACAACCCTAAAATCGTGATTTCATCTCGACACCAAAGTTGATCCATCAATTGTATTCTTGGCCTATGCTTCAATGTAGTCTTCCACTACTGCCAACATCCTATCAATTTCTTCTTGGTTCAATCTTCCTTTTTCATTTTTCATGGTGATCTCCTCAATTTTTCCATCACTTTATTGTCCTTAGTAATATCCTTTCCATGCTGCCATTATGTTCATATCTTGTCATTATATATAAAAAATACATTGGGGTAGCAATCACACTTGACAAAGGTATGATTAAGTCTCAACATAGTCATATATATTAGTTCTAGAGGAATCCAAGCTAAGACCTTGAGATGCAAAAGTGTGCTAACCATAGGATTATAAGCATGCATGAAACACAGTTTGGTTTTAGAGAGATAAAGGAATTGGGCTAAGACAGTATATTACGCTAGCGTGATAAAGGAAAATAGAGACTCAAATCTTGAGTGCAATCAGACTAGGTAGAAGCAAGTGATCCAAGCCTATGCTTCTATCATGTGTGGGTATGACAAACGAAGGAATGGTTGAATATATGTGCACTCACATTTTCTAGTGATAAGGGTGTAAGGCTATAAATTTAAAATGTGATGATCTGCTCCAAAGAATTCCGGTAAGTATATTCAACGCATTTTGATTCAACAATAATAGGCATGAAATGTTGAGGCTTTGATTTGTGCTAGTGTGCGATGAGGTCAAGTCTTAGGAGAATTTCGAATACGGGGAATCACAGTTTAGATTCATAAGTGAAGGAGAAATATGGAAAATTGCATAGGTATAAAGAGTGTTTGGGTTAAGGTTACACAGACATATCATGTAAAATGAAAACCCATTATATATATGCATTAGACATTAACAAGAGTACGAAGAGTTGCATAAGAAAAAAAGTTGTATAATAAAAAATTGCAAAAATTAAGAGACAAGACGTAAATTGAAAATTTCAAGTGTGAGGAATGAAGCCTACCTATTCTTGACGTGTTGGCATTATCGTAATATAGAAGGATAGGTAAATAAATCTATGAATAAAAAGTGCATGAAGCTTCTAAAGGGTATAGTTAATGATGAAATGAAACTTTGGGGTCGAACCCTTTATATATATCATTCACTCCACACATGTGATATTCTTGCACTTCATGATGTGATTGGGCACAACGTAATGCAACAAGATTCAAAGGGAAGACTGCAACTGTAAAGTGCAATTGTGATGGTAAATAAGAGTGTGTTATGACTAAAAACTATGACTATGATTTTCTTAGGCAAAATTCAACAAGAATAATTACACACAAATATTATTATAAAATTTTAGGAATCTTTTCCCTTGGTGCAATCGCAAAATGCAAGCCTTCATCACCATTAGTAGCCAAATCAATCTTTAAATCATGTGTTTCCATATGGTCATCATTGCTTGTGTAACCTTAGCGCTTTAAAATAATATTCTTGCTAGCGCCTTGATGTAAGATTCATGCAAGATTATAACCTTAGATATTCATGGCATCACATTATGATAATTATTTATTGTAATAGATTCTTCCACTGCATCCTTGCACCCAAATATTTGTCAAGAGAAAAATCCTTATATGAACAATACTACAATCGAATTTGCAACTTGAATGTTGAAATTAAAAATTATTTGAGTGATCTTATTTCAACCAAATTAATTTGTAAAATTATTAAAGAGACCTTTAAGAGATTCTTTTCCTCCAACCAATTCAACGCTAAAGCATATGGCTAAAAGTGGCATTGAAATGCAGCGAAATTCTAACATGACAATTTAATAATGTGACTAGAAAAGCCATGAAACACTCATGAAAATGAACCTTAGAGGACGAGAATCAAGGTAAAACATGAATGTCATAAAAGTATCCAAATCCTAATGCATTCACAAGAAAAATAACCAAGGCGAATGAAGGGGGATAAATGTAATATGTATCATGAAAGCATGGACAACAACAGGGTTTGAGGCAAACTAGGTCAATGAACGGTTTGATTGATTAAGTCATAAACATGCCTTCCTAAGACCTTAAAAAGAAGAGGGGGGACCAAAATTTGGGTGTTGTTGTAGCAACTACAACAAATAGCGAACCATTGGTAGAATCTAACATCTTCGCCTTAGTCCTTTCAATGAATTGAGTCTTTTTGAGTGATCTTCTTTCAACCAAATTAATTTGTAAAATTATTAAAGAGACCTTTAAGAGATTCTTTTCCTCCAACCAATTCAACGCTAAATCATATGGCTAAAAGTGGCATTGAAATGCAGTGAAATTCTAACATGAAAATGAAATAATGTGACTAGAAAAGCCATGAAACACCCATGAAAATGAACCTTTGAGGACGAGAATCAAGGTAAAACATGAATGTCATAAAAGTATCCAAATCCTAATGCATTCACAAGAAAAATAACCAAGGCGAATGAAGGGGGATAAATGTAATATGTATCATGAAAGCATGGACAACAGCAGGGTTTGAGGCAAACTAGGTCAATGAAAGGTTTGATTGATTAAGTCATAAACATGTCTTCCTAAGACCTTAAAAAGAAGAGGGGGGACAAAAATTTGGGTGTTGTTGTAGCGACTACAACAAATAGCGAACCATTGGTAGAATCTAACATCTTCGCCTTAGTCCTTTCAATTAATTGATTCTTAAAATAATTGAAGGGAAGTATTGAACTAGATACTATGGGTACTACTTGAGTTATTTGACTATTTATAGATATGTCATTCATTAATTCATTCCACAATTAGGTCCTGTTAGACTTTACACACTACATCAATATCTCACACATGCAAGTTTTTGACAATGATATAGAGAACGTGACATAGGTATTATTATATTCATAATTTTAAGTTGAGTTTCTGGTGTTGCTTCGTTGCTAGCAGGCCTATTCAACACCCCAATGGAGTCACTTAGGAAATAAAAATCATTGTTTCACTGCCAGTAGGATTGTTCAATACCTCGAAAACATTTCTTGAATCACCTTTCTACGCAATAATCATTTCTATTCCTTTAACATTTTATTTAAATTCTTTTAATTTATCAAGGAATTCATTGTGCCACAATGGAAGAGGGATCCCAAATTATTTTATGGGAAAGAGAGGTTGTATATGTTTTACAGAAACTAAAAGATATTGTGAGTTAGGTGTGTCCCCATGCTGTATTTCCACATCATGTCTCCAACTGACAAGTGGATAATGAAAATACATAATGAAATACTTAATACCAGATCGAAACAAACTTCATGATATGGATATACGTTGTACGAACTGATTGGAGTTCCCCACAAGTATCAAATCATATTTTCATTTTTAACAGACTAGACACATGTATAGATACAAGGGACAATGTTTAAATACTAGGTCTTCAATAGGTTACCTCTTGGAGTGACCACACCAAATACATAGGACCATTGAAAAGGATATCAACATTATGGACACAACGAGTTATAAAAGTAATCTCTTCAACTATCATTTATGACATGCTTGGAAAGATCATGCAGAGAACTGAGCTTAAATGGGAATCAAATTCACAATGCAAGTAAATGATTGAAAGGAAATAAAGCTAAATGCAATGCAATGTAAGCAAGAATAAAATTAAAATAAAATATAAGAGAATGCTAATATGCAATAAATGAAAAAAATGAAAAAAAGAGAAAAAATTTATGCAATGAAATGTATGAAACTAAGAGATATGCCATGCTTATGCAAACAATGTGGAAAAGTACAACTACTCTAATAAGAAAATGAAATACAACTAAAACTAAACCCTAATCTAATTAAGAAGATAGATCAAGCTCATGTGAAATATTATTTCCAGTGAATCTGATTGAGTTGTTCCGGATTTGTAAACATAAATATTTTAACAATCAATACAACATAAAACAATGTGCAAATGTAAGTATATTTACCTACACAACTTGCATAAGAAATATAAGGTCTTACTTATTGGCATATAAGTGTACTAAATTTTTTTTATCTACCCAAGTTGTAATTTTATATCGCTAGATAGAATGACACATGTAAAAACCATTAAAATCTCTCACAATCGTGCATTCATATACATTTCTATTCATATCAGGTATAAGAGAAAAAAAAGGTCGCTTATTTATGGAAAACCTTGTGAGATAGGATTCTTATAACCAATCAATAATTCGATCGTGATATTCGAAGTAACCAACTTGAATACCATGAAAAAATTGTAAAGATGAGCATTCATTCACAAAATTCAAGTTGTGAGGAGAATCTTGTGAGAAAAAATTAATCCAATGTTGTTCAGAAGCCCTATTAAGATCATGAGGACCTAACATGACCATAAATGGAATTTGAAGTTCGTTAACTCCTTGATAAGCATCTAAACCTTTAAATGGTGAATCATCAAGTTTTATTTTCTTAGTGAAATCAACAATGTAAGGAAAAAAATATCATCAGATATACTGTTGCGATAATGATTAATTGGATTAAAACTCTTAAAGATAGTAATTTTATCAGATTACTCAGTTAACATATAAGATTCATATTTTCCAAATATAGAGGTGAGTGAAATGGAGATATTTCATGGATAATTTGAATGGTAAAATTTTCCACTTCACATTCTGAAGATAAAAAATCAATAGAAAGATGAGCTAAGAATCTATTGGTTTCTTCCTTAGAATATAAAAAATCATCACCTCGTATCAGATCATAAACAAGGCCAAAAACATGGAAGTATAGGGGACTAAAAAATATTATTGGTATAGTAAATCCAAAAAACCTATCAGGATACAAGGAATAGTGAGAATAAGCTAACATAATATAAAAATATTTTCCATGAATCAAATTATATTTAATGTTCATCTCAAGTTGAGGAATTATTCCATCAACAAGTAAGTTTTATACCACAAAATGATTTCAATATCCAATAGCGCTCAAGGGAATGCCTTGTACTAGAAAAAAATACCCAAATTCAACAAAAAACTGACTTATTATTCATTAAGAATGTATACAAATATATACATGGAGGTGAGAATCTTGGGATTCATCTCCCAGGTTACCTTTAATTTCCTTATTTTATATTTACATTATATTACAATTTCTCCCAATCCCTTAGGATTAGGTGTCAACATGGCCCCCCCTTAATCTGAAGTGATGTTGGTGAGTCCAAGCATTGTTCTGAATCTTTCAACCGTTTCTCTTCTTAGCGCTTTGGTGAAGATGTATGCAACCTACTCATTTGTGGAAAAATGGCGTAGATGGATTGTCTTGGCTTCAACATGATGTCAAATAAGATAGTATTTTGTATTGGCGTGCTTCGTTCGATCATGGAACTTTGGGTTCTTGGATAAATTTATTGAAAAACTGTTATTGATCATGAGCGGAGTTGAATGCATTTCTTTCATCTGCAAATATTCTAGGATTTTCCTAAGCCACACAATTTCCTTCGCGCTTCAGCTGCTACCACATATTTTTCCTCAGTTGTGGAATATGTTGGAACTGATTGTTTGCGTGATCTCCAGGAGAGAACTCCTGATCCAAGACTCATAGTATAACATGAAGTAGATACCACAATTTATTTGTATCCATCAAAGTATGAATCCGACTATCTAATCAAGGTGAAGTCACCCACCTATGTATACTTGAGTCCAAAGTCTTGAGTCCCTTTGAAATACTTTAGAACTCTTTTTGCAGTAGACCAATTTCCCTCACAAGGATTTTTCATAAAACTGGAGAGGATTCCAACAAAAAATAAGATGTCTCGTCTGGTAGTAGTCAGGTATACAAGACTTTCTACAAGCTGTCTATAGTTCGTTGCATCCTCAAATAATATCCATTCAATGGATGTGAGTTTTGAGTTTTGTTCCATTCGAGTGGTCAAAGGATTGCACTCATCCATGCCAAACTTTTTCAATAGATCTCCAATGTACTTCTTCAGAGAGAGGAATATCTTAGGATGTTGACTCACTTCAATATCAAGATAGTAGTGAAAATATCCCAAATCAGTCATTTCAAAACCTTTCCTCAATTCCTTCTTTATGGATGTAATATAAATCTCATTGTTCCCTGTCATCAAAAGATAATCTACATACACCACAAGATATACCAATGTTTTTTCCAACTTTATTAACAAACAAAGTTGCATCATCAAGATCATAATGTTTGAAGTTAAGTTTCAGAAGATGCTCAGATAACTTCTCATACTAGGCTCACGGTGCTTGCTTGAGACCATAAAATGATTTTACAAGCCTGCATACTTTGTGTTCTTCGCCCTTCACAAAAAATCCTCTTGGTTGGGACATAAAAAAATTCTCATTTAGATATCCATTCAAGAAAGCATTTTTTACATCCATCTGATGGACTTTCCAAACATTCTGAGCTGGCAAGAAAAAGTGTCCAGATGGTAGCCCATTTTTCCATGGGACCAAAAGTCTCTTCATAATCGACCCCTTCTTTCTTTGAAAAACCTTTTTGCGTAATCCTGGCTTCGTGCTTTTTAACTGTGCCATCAAATTTTTACTTGTTCTTGTAGACCCACTTGCAGCCAATTTTTTAGTTCCCATTAGAGGATAAACCATCTCCCAAGTGCTATTATCTATCAAGGCATCATATTCCTTTTGCATCACTTCATTCCACTCATCATGAGAAGAATATTATTTAAAGAAGTTGGTTCAAGATATGTAGGCAAATTCAATTCAAAATTATAAGAAACATCCATGTCAACAAGTGAATTAGAATCATCTACAACACATCCATTTTCCCTGGTGGAACTTCTTGTTCCTGTCCTTCAAACCTCATTAGGATGAAAATTTTCAAGTGTCTTTGTTATATTTTTTGGAGGACCTTTCTAAGATGGCCCAGGCCGCTCATTTGACTAAGTTGGGATTGAATCAAGATTCAGTATCCCAATTTTGTCAATCGCATCACTCAAAGTGTCATTCGTGGCTGGATATTCTTGTGGGGGAGAGAGTGCTTCGGAAGACGATCCCACAGATTGATTCAATATAGGAATACCCCCTTCAAGATGTGGAATATGATTATCAAATTCTTGAAATGAATTTTCATGTGCGAATCTATCCAAGAGATCAAGTTGTCGCTCAACAAAATTGTCAGTCTTAGAATATTCAAGAAATATGACATCTCTAGATACTACAAACTTCTTATTAACTTCATCATAGAGATGATATGCTTTGGAGGTATTGGAATACCCCAAGAAGATACATTTTTGACTTCTTTCACCGAGTTTATTTATTTTTTCCTTAGGTATCAAAGCATAATAGGTGGAACCAAAGACATGAGATGCTTTACTGAAGGAATGTGGTCATGTCGCATTTCATAAGGAGTCTTATTTCTAATTGCATTATAAGGATATCCATTCCTTATGTACAAAACACATAGAACTGCATCATCCCAAAAAATCAATTTTACATTCATTAAAAACATCATGGAACGTACCATATTTAAAATTGTCTTGTTCATTCTTTCAGCTACATCGTTCTGTTGAGGATTATAAGGCACGATTGCTTGATGTTTGATTCCATGTTGGAAAAGAAAGTTTTAAAATTCATTTGAAGTGTATTATTTTCTGTTATCACTGGTAAAGAGCCAATATGAGTTTTTTCATCATTTTAAATCCATGCATGAAAGTTCTTAAATGTTTGAAAAGCATCAAATTTGTTCTTCAATAAGTATACCCAACACATTTTGGTGTAGTCATCAGTAAATGTCATCATATATCTATTGCCATTTTCAAAAGGAACATGCATGGGGCCACATAAATCTGAATGAATAAGCTCAAGTTTTATATTTTCTATGGAATGTGAATCATAAAAATACTGTTTGCTATGTTTTCCTAGAATACACGCATCACATTGCTTAAGTTTCCTAGGAATTGTAGGCAGACTAGTAACATCATTTTTCTTCAGCAATCAAAGGTTGTCATAGTTCAAGTGTCCAAATCTAGGATGCCATAAAATACTTGATGGGAATGTACCTTCATTGTAGTGATAGATGAATGCAAAGTTTTGTGTATGAGCATAGGTACCTTGCAGCTTTAGGAGTCTTCCTTCTTCTTTCCCTGTCTTTACAAGTGAGCGATTTGATGATTTTATGACCTCAACCTTGCCATCAAACATACACATGGAGTGTTCTTTTTTGCGGATGTGGATGAAAGACAACAAGTTTTTCCTCAACTCTTGGAGGTATAGAAAGTCATGTAGAAGAAAGTCTGGAAGGACATGCAACTTAAGCCTAATTGTTCCAAGCCCTGATGGCTTGAGTTTTGAATTATCTGCAAAGTATACTGCTTCATAAACCTTGTCAGTAAATTCTTAAAAAAATTGTTTTCTAAAATTCATGTGGCATGTTGCTCCTGAATCTAGCAACCAATCATTTCTCTAAGAAGTGAGTGAAGCATTAAACAAGTCTTCAGTTACTCCAATATTACAATGTGCCACAACATAATAAGCAGATTCGGGTGCTTTACTTTGTATTTGTCACACATTTTACCTTTGGCTTCATTTATTTCCTATTCAATTATGTCCCAAGGAAGCTTACATGTGGATGCATCAATCCAATATCTACTGTAGCATATGCAATGAATATTGGATTTTTCACTTTGAGCTTGTCTGCCCCCCCACCTCTAAAATTTATTCTTCCTCATCCTCTTCGGAAACCTCTCTCACAGGAATAATATTGAGCATGATTCTTGTCTCTATGCGCAAGACATACAACTTCTTCATAAGATTGAGGAATTGTCTTCTTCCCATAAGCCTTCTCTCTCTCTGCAAACTTTTTCTCAAGGGAGTCAAAGGTAATCTCCTTGAGGTTTCCACTTGCTTGCAATGACTCAAGATAATGTGAGGAAGTGGGATATAATGCCTTGGAATAAGCCATGATAGGTATGTAAATTTCAACACCAGTGTTTTTAATGTCATGCATGATAGATCTTACTTTTGATGCTAAAGCAAGAGGGTCATCATTTTTCAATTCAAGACTGAATAGTTTAATCATTAACTGAAAAAATTTAATTTCTGAATGTGAGTCATAGTGTTCTTTCAATTTTTCCAAGGCTTGTTAGGAATTTTAAAATGGTGTAATATGGCGACTCACCTCTTCATTTAAAAATGCTACAATCAAGGCATATGACTTGCTATTTTTTTGTCCCAAATAGCGATCTCCTTGTCTATTGTAGGCTTTGTAGGTGGATTTTCTCTGTCTCCTTCAAAATTCCTTTCTAAAGCTCATAAAAAATAAGTGTGTGTTTAATCTTCCTTGACCATTCAGGATAGTTCTCCTTGCCAAAGAGAACGACTCCCACAATGGATATGAGTGAATGCATTATGTAAAAACATCACTTTGCTGCCACTATAAAAAAAATTCAAATTTGGTGCTAAAAAAGAATTCTGCACTTAATTTTATTATATATATATATATATAT
Source organism: Pinus albicaulis (assembly GCA_034641835.2). Lineage (NCBI taxonomy): Eukaryota > Viridiplantae > Streptophyta > Pinopsida > Pinales > Pinaceae > Pinus > Pinus albicaulis. Next base: position 625,245,334 of record CM076584.1, on the reverse strand, counting down.
ATGTATATATATATATATATTTTCTCTCTAATTTATTTTTTGCTAAAAATAATGCAGAGGTATTAACTGGGGGAGGGATTAACTAAGGGAGGGTTTATTTGGGGGAGTTTAGAATTGGGGGAGGAGTGAACTAGGGGAGGGATGAAATTGTGCACATTAGGTGTGGGCCGAGGGGCCAAGAGAGCATGTGGGAGGCTGAAAGGATGAGAGGCGAGCACTTATGAGGGGAGTGTGGTCGAGAGGGAGCCGATGTAGGTGTGAGGGAGGCCACGAGAGGTCAATACAATCACGTATGTGCCATGTAGGGGGCGTATGAATATGGGGAAGTCACACCAATAGTTGTAGTCAGGTGCCAACTGGGCGAACCAGTGTCGAGGATATGAGATGAGGAGTTGGAGAACCAATGTCAAGAATCTGTGATGAGGAGTAGTGTTGTCATGTGAGGAGGAGGAGAGATGCTGTTGTGGTTCAATGCATTGGCTGGAAGGGTTGTGAGGTGATGGCCAAGAGGGTCGAATGTGCGTGGGAGGTGGAGGGGAAGGACCGAGCAGTATGGAGGTCGAGAGCCACAGGAGAATGAGAGCCACATGAGGCCAAGATCCATAGGAGGCCGAGAGCCATGGGGAGGTGATGAGCGGGAGTGGGAAGGACCGCGCAGTATGAGGGAGGTCGAGATCCATAGGAGGCCTTTATTCCTTTCCCATTTTTTCTTCCACTGGATTGCAGAGTGGCACATTAGATTGCAGAGGTGCCATGACGCTGTGTAAATGGAGCACATAGTGCATATGGAGTGTGTGAGTAGTGTGTAATGGAGAACACACTATGTAATGGAGGGAGGAAATGCGTATAGAACAATAATTGCAGTAGGCAGGGGAACAGTTCTTCCAGGAGCAGGAAGAGAGGAAGGTCTGCCGAGAGTAAGAGGGATTTATAAGGGTGGGAATGCTTGAAATAGAGTTGACTATGATACCATGTCAGGCCAAGAGGTAACTCCACCAAAAAATGACTTGTTATTCACTATGAATGCATACAAATATATACATGGAGGTGAGACTCTTGGGATTTATCTACTAGGTTCTATTCAACTTCCTTATTTTATATTTACATTATATTACAAATTTTCCCAATCCCTTAGGATTAGGTGTCAATAATGCACAACAAATAGGAGGAGCCAATTATTCACGAAAGAGTTTAAAAAAATAATTTTTCTAGGTGATGAACACTTCTCTCTTGATAATGAAAATAACAAGCCTTGAAACTATGTGTATCCCTCGAAGATATGGATTCCAACCCTAGATTCAACGCAAAAGGGCTGAAAGGTTGACTGAATGAAGGATAATTAACAAAACAAGAATTTTTTATATGATCAAAGGATCTATCTTGATAATTAATAAAACTGACTTGAAAATTCCTAAAGTCTTTCAACAATGAGCTCACATCCAAAGAAACGATGTTGAGAAAAGAACCTTGTGAAAAAATTCTGACCTAACCTAGCTGACGAATCTGAGCAGGATCGCAAGAACCTGGCATAACCATCAGTGAAAGCTGAAGTGCCTCAACTTCCCAATAAGTCCCCAAACCTTCAAATGATGAATGATCTAATTTTGAGGGCTTGTTCAGGTGAGAAACTATATGGATATAACTGTAATTATTTATTTAAACAAGATCCTTATTAATTAGATTGTAGCTGTTAGAATCAATGGTTTGATTAGATGTTATAATATCACGAGTTAGATTATTAAATTCGTAAGATTCTTTGGGACTTATATCTGAATATGTATAGATTGGAAATATTTCATGGACAACCTGAACTAAAGAGTTAACTCCATCCAATACTGGAGTTTGCAAGCCATAAAATGGATTCTCAATAATTAAATTGTTTTCCAAATCCAGAGATGGGCCCATATCACCTTGTGTTAGCTTAAAATGTAATTTGTTAGATTGAGAATTTGAAATATTTGGCATATTTTCAACATCAATTTTTTCATTACACATGTTAGGACACAAGAGGTAATCAGTTGAGGAAGAAGATGTTATCATCTAAAAAATGTTCACCCAACCATTTCTTACTAGTTTGATCAAAATGCACCATTTAGGATGAGTTTTACCATGAAAAAACACACTTTCACCGTAGGAAATAATTTAGTGAACCATTTTTCCTAAATAATTTCTCATTAAAATCCAAAAACCCCATGAGAATAAATAAATAAATCATTATTTATTTAATATTCTATAGAAATAATTATTTAATCATTATTTGATGATTATTTCTTATTAGTTTTGACTTAATACACTTAGAATAATTAAATAAATCATTATTTATTTATTACTCCATATTTAAATCCCCTATTTTCCTTATGAGATAATTTTTAAATCATTATTTAATAATTATTTCACATTCATATTTGTCTTAATACTCAGAAAGTGATTAATAAATCATTTTTATTTGTTAATTACGTCCACTTCCTAAATAAAGATATTTGACCATTTTGAATATCTTTTCCCTCTCAAAAATATAATAAAATATTCACAATAGTTAGATTTTTATTGTAATATCCCGAATGGGATATTTTATGAAATTTTCCGGAAATTAATTCAACCATAAATCACCAGAAGATTTCCATGTAAAAATACCTTCAGAAATCCAAGCCGTCAACATTATAAGCAATTAATCACAATATTTACGTCAAATGGAAAATATAACATGCAACTGAATAATAGAAATTATAATCATATTGAAGATCTCAACCTTATTTTATTAATATAAAATGATAATACAAAAATTAAAGATGACTGAAGAAATGGCCACAAATAGATCTACAACAATGTCGCAACTGGCCTCCCAAAACAAACTGGAAATAACTGCAACCTGTGTATCCTGAATGGATCCATCAAGGGAAGAGATGGGTGCTCGCTCACACTGACTAAATCACCTGAGGGTTTCCGTCCTAGGGCTACTACTGAAGTAGAGAATCCAAGTTCTCAAACCTCTCACACAAACAATGATCCAATCCAAGATATTCTCCTTTTATAGATCTCCAATCCTCTAGAAGCATCTTATTTTATTATTATTCTAGAATATCCACCATTGACTCTATCAAAGTGACTAATTTAATTATATTTCACTTAAGTCACTTTTGGCCCCTTTTCCTCTAAATATTATTTTTCCTTTAATTAAATGACTAATTAAAGTCATTTTTAATTAAGGAAAATAGTATATCGCCCATGGTACTATCTATGACCACTATAAGTCACTTCTCAGCATTCCATCCTAAATATCTCCTCATTTCGGTTCCAACGAGCTATTACAATAAGGTGTTCTATCATGTATTCCTCCCGGAATGCCACATTGAGTGTAATTAATTGAGTTAAGCCCAAAAATAACTCAGTTTTTTGAAAGTCTTCAGAATGTGCCAGAATGAAAGGAAAATTGTGCGGATGATGGAATATATCAAGTGAATGCCATCAGTCCTCATAGAAAATCCTCAAAATTCCTCGAAAAAGCCCCTAGGCCCCCTGATGACACTAAACTATATCTGTGACTTGTCTGTTCCCAACTCTGGAAGTCTATCCTAACCCTGTCATAGGTGATACCAAAAAAATGAATATTACAGATCTTCTACCCCAAGATTTCTTGCCCTCAAGAAATCTAGATATATAGGCCACCCTGTTGGCCCGATGCAACTGAGACCTAATGCCCTTATCCCATACAAACCCCTGGGTGCTGCTATGCGCCCGTTTCAAGCCACTCGGAATAGACCCCTCAATCTCGGGATCCCAAACTGATCTCTCATTGTTCCTATCATCAAACAATCCTCTCGGATCACAACGCCACCATGGCCAATCATCACCCAAGTCCCATGGCTCGGACTGCGTACTGCCTCTGGCTATAGTTGCTGCCCCATGAAGCGAAGTTTTCCAGCGAGCATCAATGCTCCTGGCTCTTGCTGTGTTGTACCTCTAACTGTATAAGTTGCCCCACCAACTGCGTACCAACTCATCACCTCTCTCTAGTCCAAATCCTGGTCTAGGCCGAGGTCAATCCTGATCTGTGGATGTCGAGCTAGTGCTACTGAAATACCGATGGACTGTCGGTCCACAATCCATGGCCCAATGGAACATGTAACATCTCTCCCGTCCAAGTGCAGCAGCCGAAATGTACCCTGGACTAAGAATGATACTATATCAATAGAATACCAACTCATCACCTCTATCCAATCCAAATATGGACTCGAACTGATGCTAACCCTGCTCTCTTGAAGTTGGGATGGAATGCTGAAGAAATTTCAACTTGTACCCCATTTCCAACATGAATCTATAGCATTTGTCATGTCTAAGGGCCTCTAATCTACTATGCTCCCTACGAAGAAGATCGTACCATGAAGAGGGTACCAACTCATGATCTCCCACCAATCTAACCTGGAAGAAGAATCCAATGTAGTGACATCTGCATACGGAAGACGTCTCGAGTGCTTTCACCAACTCATACTTAACTCACACTGATCTGTCCCTTTTTCTGACGAGATTTGCCTATAGAGGAAGGACCCTCTCTCTATAAAAGACCAAAGTGGGTGAGATATGCTGCATGCCCCATCGATGTACTCCTGGAGAGTGCTACTCCCTTAAAGCACTGCTGCTCTGCTGACTACACATGCATATTTATGCACCTCACCTGTGTATTGACCCAACGATGGATGCTCCACCATCTCCAACATCTCATCCCTCTCCTGATAAGGAATGTCATGCTCCTGCTATATACTAGCCTTCCATTGAACTATCCCATCAACCTCCAACATCTCATGATGATAAGTATCTACAACTACTGCCTCCCTACTAGATGCCTATACATCCATCTGCTCCTTACCCATGGCTGACCCTAAGGGTAGCGGTACATCCCTCACAAACTCAATGTGAGCCTCCATATGGCTCTCCCCCAAAGGAATATCATGCATTATGTGCATATCCTTCTCCTCTGCTGACTCATGCTCCATCATATGTTGCTCCGACTGAATCATCACAAGTGACTCATCACCTAGAGTATCTCTCATAGAGTCCCCTGATTTCTCACCCTGCACACTGGAATACAACTCCGGCCTACTGTCATCAACTCTGCATGACTGCTCTCGCTCCCCAGAAGCATCCTCATATGATCCCATGGACTCGTCTGACAAAGATTCCTCATCCTGACATACAAAAGGAATGCCTTTATGTTCTGCCTATGCCACATAATATGCATCACTTAAGCATGAGTGATTAGGCCCCCAAGGTTCCTTGCAGATGAAGCAAAGTCCCTTCCTCCTCAACTCATTTTTGCTACTTGATCCACCAAACTGGATCATCTCATCTCTGGTCAACTGTCTCCTAAATAACCCAATATTTTTCTCAACCAACCTTTGGGCTACCTCATAAGCAACATGTGAGACCAATTTCTCTCTCCTCCAAATGCTCAACACCCTAGTCTGCAACTCTCGGCAAATGGCCTCACAATCTCTCATACATGACGATAGGATTGAATGCATGTGTGCTATGATTGTGTGAGCATGATGTCTCCTAATGCTGAAGAAGCATTGGAACATCTGTAGAATCAAGCCATCACATTCAAGATAAAACATGATGCAATATGTTTTGAATGTGGCCATACCTCTTAAAAACTCAAGCTTCTTCCCAAAGGTAGAGCCTCCACTATTTTCCAAATCCTGAAAGGTCCCTACCATCAGTTTGAAAACTCTCCTCATAATGTCATCGTTGTAAGGGGCTATAGGGGCAGTTAGTCTCATGATTTTTCTGAGAGAAGCTGCAACTGGAAGTGTGACCCCTCCACAAATTTCCTCCAAGAACTTGGGTTGCATGAGAGCAAGGATACATGGTTTTAAGGCCCACATTAATTTTCTCCCATCTGACTATTTTACTTTGGAAAGGAATTCATCAAGTTCCTCAAGTTAGGAAAGAATTCTCCATGTGATCTTCATGTGTTTCAAATTTGTCCCAAGCACAAGGATTTTGTTCCCTATTTTTGGTTTTTTCTATAGGCCCCTAGATTGCCCCTTTGAAGAATGACATAGACTCCCTTTGAGAAAGGTCTATTGTTCTGCTTGGTTTCTTGGTCCATAGTAACATTGTGGTTGAAGGCTTCAACAAATGTGCTTCCATGTGGGTTTAGGAGGTATTTTAAGAACTCCATGTTTATGGAAAAACTACAAAGTTATGATACCAATGAAAGGTACCACAAAAACACCGCACATACATTAATACATTGTCCATCCATAAATGAGAAATGAAACTATTTCCAACAACAATGATGCATAATTGGCATGTTGTTACATTGCTCATTTCAATACCCTGCCCCAATAGATAAATCTAGCTCCAACAAATAATTTAGGCTCTGGAAAATAATTTGGGCTCTAGTAAAATCATTTTTTCTCAACAATATGAATTCATCCTAGCAAAGAAATTAAAAAAAAAATGTTACCCTAGATTCAAGGAAATGATCGCTCCTCAGCTCTACACTGACTCTGGAAATTCTGCAACTGTTGGAAATGTTGTTGCTGACTGAATTCAGACTTCCAGTTAGGATACTTCTACTGCTCAGAAAATTATAGGAATGTGGGAAGGTGATCCTTGCCCAAAACTTAGAAAAACCCAGAAATGGTTTCCTTGAATTCCAACCTTCAAAATCTGACCCTTTTTCTCCTAGCTCTTGTAGGTGTTGGTTGAGTAGGGACTGCGTAAATGAGCTGATATAATGCTAAAAATATTCTGGGATTTTAACCACGGACTCTACTCAGAAAACCCAGAAAAACCCACAAATGGTTTTTCTCTAACTCCAACTTGAAAAAATTTCCCTTTTTGCATAACTCCTATAACTACTAACTGAGTAGGGACTGTGTAAATAGGATGATCTACTGCTCAGAAAATGTCGGGATTTTAACCACGAAATCTACTAAAAAAACCCAAAAAATCCCAAAAAAATATTGGGCAAATTCTTATTGAATAATTTTGGCCCACCAATAGAAATTTGGCCCAGCAAATTGGTCTCCGATAACAATTATGCACTATCTGCTGCAATGGATTGGCAAAAACACCTCCATTCGGTACTTAGAAAATTCTCTAAAATTACTCCCAGAATCCTCATGTCAGTCCGACCAAAACCCAGAAATGGTTTGGACAAATAGCGATCCTCCAAAATTGACCCCAATAAGCCCTACGCTCTCCCAATAGCTGCTGAATACTCTGTCTACAAAATGATTAGCGAAATACTTAAAAATACTCCAAATGTGAAACAAATAATCCCTCTTGGACTTCCTTTATCTCCCAGCTCAAATGGTTGAGAGCTTCCTCCACAACTAGGCTAAACTCTCCTCCTCTGCACTCGCCTAGAGACTGCCACACTGCTCCAGAGATAGAATATTGATCTTAGCCCTTGGAGGTTCGCCTATAGCTGAAAAGATAATGAGCCTTGTAACCAATAACAAACACAAGAACCCAGTTGCGTCCTCCAGAAATATGAACTCCAAACCGAGGCAACAAAATGTGGAAGTTGAAGACAAACAACTCGAACAACTGAGAGCAGAATCAATGGTGCAATAATGCATGCAAAAGTAATAAATCTTCGATCTTATTCTGAAGTTGATGTGTAGTAAAACCTTTGAACTTGGATTTTCCGGTAATTTGGAAAGTAAACCCTTAAGTTGGCAAGATCACCAGCTCTAATACCACTGTAATATCCCAAATAGGATATTTTAGGAATTTGGCCGGAAATTAATTCAACCATAAATCACAAGAAGATTGCCATGTAAAAATATCTTCAGTAATCCAAGCCATCAACATTATAAAAAAAAACCACAATATTTACGGCAAATGGAAAATAGAACATGCAAATGAATAATAAACATTATAATCATACAAAATATCTCACACTTATTTTATTAATATAATCTTCTAGTACAAAATCTAGAGATGGTTGAAGAAATGGCCACAAATAGATCTACAACAATGCCACAAATGGCCTCCCAAAACAAACTGGAAATAACTGCAGCCTATGAATTCTGAATGGATCCACCAAGGGAAGAGGTGGGTGCTCGCCCACTCTCACTAAATCACCCGAGTGTTTCCGTCTTGGGGCCACTACCGAAGTAGAGAATCCAAGTTCTCAAACCTCTCACACAAACAATGATCTAATCCAAGATATCTCCAAATGACCTTCGCTTCTCCTTTTATTGATCTGATGGATAGATCTCCAATAGAAGCATGTTATTTTATTATTTTATTATTATTCTAGAAGATCCACCATTGACTATATCAAAGTGACTTTAATTTAATTATATTTCACTTAAGTCACTTTTGACCCCTTTTCCTCTAAATATTATTTTTCCATTAATTAAATGACTAATTAAAGTCATTTTTAGCTAAGGAAAATAGTATATCACCCATGGTACTATCTCTGGCCATTATAAGTCACTTCTTAGCATCCCATCCTGAAGATATCCTCATTCTAGTTCCAACTAGCTATTACAATAAGATGTTCTATCATGTATTCCTCCTCGAATGCAACCTTGAGCGTAATTAATTGAGTTAAGCCCAAAAATAACTCAGTTTTATGAAAGTTGTCGGAATGCACTCGAATGAAAGGAAAACTGTGTGGATGATGGAATATATCAAGTGGATGCCATCGGTTCTCATAGAAACTCCTCAAAATTCCTCCAAAAAGCCCCTGGGCCCGCTGATGACACCAACCTGTATCTGTGACCTGTCTTCTCCCAGCTCTGGAAGTCCATCCTAACCTTGTCATATGTGATACCAAAAAAGGGAATATGACATTTATTTAGTTAATAATATTTTATTATTTTCTAATTCCTAATATATCTCAATATTTTGTTCTAAATAGAGGGTTTTCTCTCTATTCTTCACCATGATCATTCTCATCGTCCACATTATTGTCTCATGACATTTTATCTCCCACTTGAGTTTAAACCTCCATTGTTTTCCTTTCACCCATAACGTACTACAACCATTGAGAGAGAAAGCATAAAATTGCTGAAGTGCAAGGTCAAGAAGGACCCATCTCACGAAGGGGGATCTACAAACCCAATTTTGTAATCCCTCGTCATCATATGTATTGTTCTTAATTAATAAAATTTATCATAATATTCTCCACTGGGGTTTTGCACTTATATTTCTACTATTATATGTTTCTATTTCCATGCTATATCTTTCTACAGGATTTTTCTAACATTTTTTTGCAAATATGAAGCATATACACAACCATATTTTGTTGTTAGGGTTATAAGTCACCTATAACTTAAGTAAGATATTTTGGTACATTTTTTTGAAAAAATTACACTAATAGAATACATATCAATTCCTATAGGAAATTATTCAATGATCAAATCGAATCCTAGATCTAAATTTTGAAAATCCACATATTCTTGAAAACTCAATAGATCAACATATATGCATAGGAATTCATCATCTAACATATTAGTGAAGTCATGATAAACAAAGTGACAATTGTCAAAGAATTCAATTTGATTAGATGCTTTGATTTTGATTTATTGATCATCAAGAACACAAGATTGTTCATTTCCCATGAGTGAAGAGACATCAACTGAGGTGTTATCTTGAATAAATTGAGAAGGGAAACCATCATCTCGACAGGAAATTGAAGAAATATGAGGCATTTTCTCATTCTTTTCTTCCTCTATATGCGTGTTTCGGGAAATAACTCCCTAGAGGTTTGTTGGGTCAAAACCTCCACAGATCAGGGCATGTTATTCAAGAAGGACTCACACAACCACACTTGTATGCTAAAACCTAGATAACATCGATAGTAGAACTCACCCGTAATCCTACGTTTGATGTAGATCCCGCGGGGTCCAAACCCCCAACAACTCTTCTTCCTCCTCAACCTGAAAACCAAGGAGAAACGTGCACGGAAATCTAGTTGTACAACATATATTTATCGTAAATGTTAGTGAAATCCATGTGAAACATCATATAAACCATAATAAATGCTTAAATAATAATCTTTTCACATATGCAAGCAGATATTAACACGTGAATTCAGGAACAAGATGGTTCTTCCTCATTACGATAACATGTACAGTAATAAAAAGTGGAGAGATCACCTGAATCCTTCCATGATCTTCGAACAGACCGTCGTCCGGATCCGTCCCGCCCTTGCCTCGCTAGGATAATTTCAAGATTTGTGCACACGAGATGACATATAAACGGATGAACATCTCCAGGAAACAAGGGTTTCCTGTAAAAATATGGGAAAGTGCAGGAGGCACGACAAATCAGACTTGAATTGGGATTCCAACAGAGTATAATGTCTATAAATTTCTCTCTCCCTTAGGCCATGCACATGAGGGGCTTTTATACTCCCTCAAAGTAGTTTCAATCAATTGGAAACAGTTGGCCACGTGCTGGGGTGGTTGAACTACTGGAGTAACCATCAACCCAGCCCTAAAATAGGGAATTTTTATATATTTTTAAATGATTTTAATGGCATATGTGGAAAAGTGTGTATGGACTCGCGTATACACGCGGAAAAGTCTGGGCATACCCGCGTATGGGATTTTTAACACTGTTTTTTATGAATTTTGTTCAAGTCTATGGGAATGGGTGCCCAAGGCCAAAGAGACAATCATGAATCACATAAGGGTGAAAAATGATGCTATAACAAATGCCCCCTAATATATGAGGTCAGAAGGGGTACATGATGGCCGAAATGTATTATGCACATAGAAAGAACTTCGCAAGGACAAGAGAGGACTTCACCAGATTTCAGCCTGCCAAAAACCAATGAAAGAAAATAGAGAGTCAAATCATGCTGAGGTGGGCATACCCATGCTCAGTAAAAAATACATCATATAGGAAGTACAGAATGGATCCAAAATGTATACAAGTATAGCTGAACTAAAAGTACACAATGAATCATCTGAGCATGGCCCAGAAGTACAAGTCGGAATCAATGTCCAAGTATCACATATAGAAAGCTGATCAATGATGATGAAACTGGATGTCTGATCATAAAAGTGACTAAATCTCCAAGTACCAAATCATAAGGGGTGGAACACATGGTACAATCATGCAACTCGGGAGCCAACATATAAGATGCTGCTGTACTGACACTGCAACATATAAGGGTGGACGACATCACTGGCATAAACTGAATGGACTGTCAAAAGTGAACCAAAAAATGCTGATGCAACCCGAAGTCTTCACCGATCTCGACGGCACAATTCTACACAATGGGAATAAATGAGCTGAAGTCGACCATGTGAGAAATCGTTGGATTACCGGTCAATAATGTAAACCGTTAACCAACGCGAGACAACCCACCGATAATGAAAATGAGTGTCAAGGTGCCCCAGTACAATCTAACAAGTGCGAATGAATGAGTTGAAGTCGAACACTTGGAAGAATCTACCAATCAGGAGGCAATGATGAATCCCCACTGTTGATAGTGAAGAGTCTGCCACTGATGACTGCAAACCCTAAGGTACTGACAAAAAGACTCTAGATCTTATTCCCAGAGCAATGAGTCGGAGTCGATGGGAAAAGATCTGCTAGAAGGAAGGCATTAAGGCATCCCACATCAGTCCAGCGCGAGTGTAACCCGCAGGCCAAGATTTGGAAGGAATCGGACGAAGTAGAGTGACGGAACCAAAACCGAAGTACGTTTCCGACATGCACAAGATGAAGCTAGCGCACGGAAGAAACCCTGTGAACCAACCAATAATGAAAGCTGACACAGAGGCGAGAAATCCACCGATAGGGTCAAATGGAAATCAAGGTACTGCACGAATCCCAAGTGTGATAATGTATGCTGACGTCGAACACAGGGGAAACCACTCAGTCAAAGACCCATAATGATGATCAAATGTTGAGCACAAGGTCACCTATCAATGATGGAAATAGGGCCAAGGTGCGGCTCTAGGTTTACTCTCAGAGCAATGTGTCGTAGTCGATGAGAGACAAACCCGCCGGCAAGAAGTCAATGGGGACCTTCTCAAACCAGCACGAGCAGAAGACCAAAACATCTGATGTGATAGAACAAGATACTGACAAAACCAGGAAGGCCGACTGAATAATGAGTCAAGAGACACCACAGAATGGCCGACTCTGGTTAGACTTCCCTTGAACAAAAGCATGACTCGTGATGACCATGGTAGTAAAAAGTGACACTGTATAAGTCTGTTATGCAGGAGGCAAAAACAAACTCTCCATATGATTGGAAGAGATAACCAACTGGGGGAGGACTGACCAGTGAAACAAGGCAAAGGCTGAACCTAGGTCAAAACTAAAACCATCCCAAATGAAGGAAATATATAAGTGTATGTGCTTTGTTCAAGGGCGACAAACTGACACTGTACTGCCATCAAATTACGAAGTTACATCCCGTTCCCACTCTTTTTTGTTATATTTGATTTTTTTGTCTTTTTCATATAATAAGCCTGAAAAAGAATAAAAGAATGTTATAGTACAATGGATAGAACGAGTATCAAGAAACAGATGCACTAGTTCCTGGGACAGGAACAATCCTATGCTCAATGCAAGGTGGCAGAAACTGGTAAGCGATAATCAGAGGAATGTTCCATCCATGGGTAAAAGGGTGTCAAGTCGCGATAGCTAAGTGCATGCAATGGTTAACTTGTACAGATAGTCAAGGTCAAAAGTTGGCTTAAACATCGAGTCCAAAATGAAGCCGGCTAAAGGCCAGGATAAACAAGTAGCCAATATGCAATGTAGTAATACAACTCAACAACACCAGGGAGCCTCTAGGGTAATAGCCAGAAAAATAATAGTGGAGAAGAAGAAGAATGAAGCTTCAACACATAAGTCATGGCGAGACTAAAGAGGACTCCCGAGCCTACATAAAACACGGCATGGGCAACAAGTGATAGTGAGGAACTAACTAGGAAGCCCATGTAAAGGAAGGCTCTACCACCAAGTCATGATTAAATAATCGGCGAGTGAAATGGGTGAAATACTCATGACCTGATGGGATCGACCCTATGGCAAGTGATCAGAATGGAGGCTAGTATGAAAAATGCAACGGAAAGTGGATTCCCTAACCTATATGCCAGTGAAGATCATATACCTGCCATGACGGGTCAGCAGTTATGGATCAAAAACCAGAAAAGATCTCAAGTTCATCAAAATGTACCTGAAAATATACCAATCTGGGCACTTCCAAGCATCTGGGTTATGCAGCTTAAGATAAATTGAAAAAATAAGCATAATAAATTTTTGTGAAATTTTTCAACTTTTTGGGCATAAATACACAAATTACCTCACATTTGGTTCATTGTTACTTGCTAAATTGGGAAAAAGAGCTCTGGATAAAAAGCCTCTTTCGTCAAAACAGGAGCAATCGACTGTCAAACTTCGCCAAATTTGTTAGGTAAGCTCTTAATCCATCCTTGTTATCAATTTTGTCTGTTTATAAGTTTAAAATTTGGAAATTTCACCGTAGAATTATTTGTTTAAAATTACGGTTCTACGCATACGCGGGTTTATATTGACCAAGCCGCGTATATACGCGACTGTGTACAGAGAAAGTCACGTATGCGCAACCCGAAATGAAGAAACGTGATTCTAACAGACAAATTATTGAATTTTTGCAGGATGAATATATCATGGAAAGAACGTGAGCACAGTGCCATTGACAATGAAGCAATGCAGGACCAATTATCGCTCAATATTCTCCGAAATTGTGGATTGCTCAAATTTTTCAAAATGCCAAATATGAAGAGTAATGTCCGGTTGCTCGAAATGCTTGTGAATCATTGGGAACCGGAAGAAGATTGTTTCATAATAGATCAAATGCCCATACGTATCGAGGTGGAAGATATCTATTTTATTACTGGACTCTCCTGGAGGGGGGAGCCAGTAGATTTACATGGCAAACCTTTGGGAGGGCTCACCGTGGAAGATTACGTCCACGTCTACTGCGTAGAGGGTTCCAAGAAAGTTGGGACTCAAATTGCTATCAAATATTTAAGAGACTTGCACATGAAAATTCTCCTTTTTACCATTGGTAGGGTAGCAGGATTTGCTTCCGTACACCAGGCATCCAAGACTCAAATAAGTATAGCTGTGGAATGGTTAACTCATTTATATGATTGGTGCACAGCTCTACTAATGAACATGAAGCAACAATTGACTTCCATCCGAAAAACAAAGACAAAACATTTCAGATATGGTACAATCTTGATGACGTTCTTCTTCGAGAAGATTCCTGGACCGAGACCCAAAGTGATCTCTTCTATCAGCGGTCCAAGGGACCCAAGAATTGCCCGATGGGCTGAATTCATGAAGAGACTGGGGGGAAGTGAAGTTCCCCGAACCACCTGGGATGATGAGTTCTTCCAATGGTGGGGAGAACAAATCATCGCTGTGGAGGACTGTCCCTATGCGGGGATGGATTTTTGTGGCGATCCAGACCTCGTCATTCCACCTGGCGCGGCATGGGGTACAGTCGGTAAGTTTGCAATTTTTTAACTTATATGATTTTTTTTGGTTTTTTTCAATATGTATGAAAAAATGAAATATGTTTTTCTTTGGATTCAAAGTGAAAAATATCGTAATGATCATGATACAGATATTGGACCAGTCCGTCCTGCTGGTTACTCACGACACAAGCGCCGCAGAGGCGAGGCGGATATGGTAGACTCAGACAGAACCCTCCATGTTGTACAGAGGAACTTGGAGGGTTTAACCCGCCAAGTGCCTATGGCTGCAGTGGAAGATCTACCTGAGGCCATCCAGAGATGGGTAGTTGGAGTACCTCGTGACTGGGTGCGGTTATTCCGCTGAGTCGCGACTGTGATCGTGTTCTATAGGAATACAGCTTCTGGGCAGGGACCATAGGAGTAGATAGATATGTTTACCGGATGATTGTATATTTTTTGAGATTTGAACATGATCGGGCATAAGCCCTAATTTTGTAAGACTTATGGATCCAAATTTTTGTATAGTTTTTGAACACTATGATGATATATATACATCGATATTTTGATGTGATGTGACAAATGTATAAAAATGTATGATGCTTTTAATGATTAAATTTTAATGTATTGAATGATTAATATGCCAATCAATTGCTTGATTAGCTAATGAGTCTGCCATCCAATTGTTAGCTTGAGGAATATGAAGGAAAGTTAAAAATTGAAATGATCTTTGTAACAAACGTACCCTCAAGAACAACCGGAGTAAAAATGGATCTCGAACCCGATAAGTATTGTTCAACTGCGACACCACTAGCTGGGAGTCCAAGAAAACTACCAACGAATCAACACCTAAAGATATTGCCTCCGAGAGTAGATAAATAACTGCAGTGTATTTTGCTATATTATTGGAAGCAGGACCAATGCAGACTCCTCTTGATACTAACAGCTGACCGGATGGATGATGAAGCACCCAAGCCACGGAAGCCAAGTTCTGGGTGTGTCTACTAGCACCATCGGCGAAACCAAAATGACTCATAACATCCGACACAACCTGCCAAAGCAGATAAAAAACATCACCATCCCATCAAAGATCAAAAAACTAGATATGTATAAAGCAAAACTACTATATACAAAAAGCAAAATGCCAGGCCGAAGCCTAGGCATAATACTTTTTCAAATAGAGCCCATTTCTAGGCTCCAACAACTCATTCCCTTCAAAATTAACCAAGGTATATGCTCCTTTCTTAAGGAATTTTTTAACGATAAAGGGGCCATACCACATAGACTTAAACTTTCCTTCCCCCAGGGCATCTTTTTCTTGGGCATAGACCAAAACAAGGTCACCTTCCAAAAAAACCCTATGCTTGACCGCCTTATCGTACTGAACTTTAACTCGGTTTTTATGCGCTTCATTCATCGTGGCAGCATCCCGACGCTACTCATCGAGATGTTCCAGATGAAGGAGACGTTCTTCAAGACTAGAAGTGTCAGGAAGAAGTACAACAACTAACTTAAGAGAAGGAATCTCACATTCAATTGGAAATATGGATTCCAACCCGTAAACTAGCTGAAACGGAGTAAAGCCAGTTGCAGTTTTCACTGACGTCCTGTATGCCCAAAGTGAAGGATATAGAATGATATGCCAGTTGGATCGAGCTTTATCGATTGTCCTTTGAAGAATTGTCTTCAAGGATTTATTCACGGCTTCCACTTTCCCATTGGCCTGAGGATAATACAAAGATGAATGCTCCTGCTGGAAACCTAATTTTAGAGCCAACTCAACCATCATGCTATTCTGAAAATGACTGCCATGATCAGTGACAATCTCTCTAGGAATACCAAAATGAGCAATAACCTGGTTTAAAAGAAAAAGAGCTGCTGTCTCACCATCATTCCCAAAAGTAGGCATAGCTTTGACCCACTTCGTAAAGTAGTCTACTGCTACAATAATGTACTTGTGACCTTTAGCCGAAGGCGGGTTACAAGTAGTATAATCAATACCCCACTTTGTAAAGGGACCGACAGTAATGACTGGAAAAAGCAGAGCTATATGAGCGCGCATTTTTCAAGTATAAACTTGACACGGATGACACTTTTTGACCGAATCCACACAATCTTTGAAAATCGAAGGCCAAAATTACCCAGCACGCAAGATCTTTTGGGCTGTATCAAGCCCAGATAAATGACCACCACAAGCTCCACTGTGGAAATCATTCAGCACAACCTCAGCTTCTTCAAGAGTTAAGCAACGTCTCAGGATTGAATCAACCCCTCGACGGTATAAAGCATCACCAATGATCAAATAATTTTTAGCCAAGTGACGCAACTTACGACGCTCATCTTTCGAAAAAGTAGAGGGAAACTTTGCAGTCTGAAGATACACAATGATATCTCCATACCAAGGATCTTGTGGAGAGATGAGAAATAAATGTTCATCCGGGAAGGATTCATCATAGACTATCTCTTCTCCACAGGGCAACTCAGAAATCAATTCCGCAAAAACTAATGATTTCTTGGACTTGGCAGACATAAACTCAAATTCCTGCAAAATCACAATCCATCTATTGTATTTTCCCCCAATCACTCGCCTAATGAAAACAAATTGAAATGGATTGGCTGCTGCCAAAACATAAGTTTTTCGTAGAAGAATGTAATGTTTGAGTCGCTGCACAACATGAACAACTGCTAAAACCAGTTTTTCTATCAGAGTATACCGGAGTTCAGGTCCTACCAAGCCTCGACTAAGATAGTATATAACATGCTCTACAAGAGTATCATCCTCCTGAACCAAAACCATACCAATGGTAGATTCTACTGCTGCAAGATACAAAAGGAAATCCCTGCTATAATCAGGTGGACTCAATAAAGGAGAAGAGGTCAATGCTTTTTTCAAAGCATCGAATGAGCGTTGAGCGAAGTCATCCCAAAAGAATGGAACTCCCTTCTTCAATAATCTCATAAATCCTTTGGTAACTTCAACATAATGTACGATAAACCTCCGAAGAAAATTAGCTTTTCCTTGTAGACTTTGAAGTTGATGAATAGACAACGGGGGAGGCAACCGAAGTATTGCCTCAACCTTGAAGGGATCTACCCTAATCCTTTCCCTAGAGACAATGAATCCCAATAACCGACCGGATGTAACCGCGAAAACACACTTGTTCGGATTCAACCTAATCTTTTAGAAACGACATCGTTCAAATACTTGACGGAGGTGAGCAGGATGATCCATTCTCTTTTGAGAATGAGCAACTAAATCATCAAAATATGCCTCGATAATCTGTTTGATGTCGTGGAAGGCATATGACATGGACCGCTGAAAGGTAGCCCCAACATTTTTAAGACCAAAGGCATCTTTTTGTAAGAAAAAGTACGCCAGGGACAAATAAAGGCAGTCTTATGCTGATCTTCAGGATGGATAGTAATCTGATTATATCCGGAGAAACCGTCCATGAAGGAGAAAATCTCATTACCGGCACACTCATTAATGATATGATCTATAAATGGTGTGGGGTAATTATCTTTCGGACATGCTTTATTAAGGTCTCTGAAATCAATGCAAACTCGAATTTTTCCTTGTTTCTTATCTACGGGAACAGGGTTCGAAACCCATTCTGTCAAAGGAACCGGGAAAATAAATCCCGCCTTAAGCAGCTTCTCCACCTCGGCTTTGATAACTGCCACCTTCCTAGGATTTACCGGACGAATTTTTTGCCTCACAGGCTTAGAATTTTCGTAAGTCTTGATCTCATGTTGGACAATAGATGGATCTATACCAGGCATTTCCTCATAATACCAAGCGAACACATCCCTATACTCTTTAAAGAGATCGGTGTAAATCTGAATCTCTTCAGGGGAACATTCAGCTCCGATGAAGACATTCTCTATAACATTGGGATCCCTGGAAATGTTCATCGGGATAGTTGGAGAAATCACAACCATGTTCCCTTCAGCATATACCTGTGTTGGTGCTAAAGGGTTCAGGACTGGGCGAACAGGACCAGGAGACACAGGGCTTGGAAAACTTGATTCAACTTCGCTCAAATCAGGTAAAAAGTAAGACCGATGATGCAAATCATCCCACGGTCTATCTATACCAGTCATAGCTTCCAGGATGGCCTCTTCAGATGGAAGAGTGGTATCAAGGCAATCCTGGGCAGAATAAGAACTAAGTGTCCAAGCCGGAGCCACATCGCCATCCAATTCCTCCGGAGAAAGAGGAGCTGGAATGGACTCTGCAGAGTCAACAATAGATTGATAAGAAATCTCAGCTGCAGACATTGAAAATGCCATTCCACCCACTTGACCTTCCGCTAATGTGGCTGTAGGGGAAGGTAAGGTCCAAGGGTCCGAAAAATAATGAGTTCTGAAGAAATCTCTTCGAAGAGGAGCCCTGGAGGATGAAATTTCATTTATATGAATAGTAGGAGGTGGAATATCAAAAGTACCCATCAAAGAAGAATACATTCCAACCCCTAAATTCTCAACAGGCGACTTGGCCTTATCCAACTTTGGAATAGTTGAGTCAGTAGATGCATTCGGGTCTACAGGAGGATAGTCCAGTTGATCGACCGTAACAATCCTCCCTTCGTGAGGGAAACAAATAATCCGAAATAATGAAGATGCAATGGCATCCATCTCATAAATCCAGTTTCTCCCCAATAGAAGGTTGTAGTCCAAGCTTGCATCAACTATCTCAACCTCTATATTTATATTTTTTCCCCCAACACAGATGGGAAAAGCTGGGACAATACCATGTGGTCTATGAGAATGACCATCAAACGCAGTCAGAATAGTAGCAGATGGGACAGCCGTGGGAGATCCAATTCCCTTCCAACATGTGAGAGACATCACACATGTGGAAGCACCCTCATCAACGACCGTCCGGAAAATATTGCATTTCCGGTATGATTATTTAATATGAAAATCCATATGATGGGGGAGTATCTTTTTAAAATTAGTCATATCAAATGTAATAATAAGAGAGTTCTTTGGATCGACAGCCCCAATAGCAGTGAGCAGAGCACTGCGCTAAGCTAGACAAGACTGGAGCACCTCAAGAGCCGACATGGCACAAGGACTCTGCGCCAGATCTTCTACAATAGAGTAGTTCTGGGAAGCCCTGGCATTTGGATTAATCATCGTACGCTTAGTAGATGCTTTGGGCATCCAAGGTATAGGCTCAACAGTAGGCTTCATAATGTGAAGCGGCTCAGTAGCATCGGGAGCAGCCTTGGCTTTCAAAGAATCTTCTTCACCATAATCACGAGATATCGTGGTGACATCCACGTGAGCACTCATCATGTATATGTTTGATGGAATTTCCCCTTCCTGGGTGCCTCCAGAGGAAGCCCCAATATTTTGATTCGTGCCAACAACTAGCTGTTGCTCTTGGGGAAAAGGGTTTGTCAACACAACCTGGGAACTGGAAGAACCCTGCTGAGCTAACAAGCGCTGCGCATCCTGAATTTTAGGGCAAAGGTGAGTAAGATGGTCTCCAACACATAACTTGCATGGAAACTTCACTTTCTTTTTATCCTTTGGACCCTCACCAACATGCTCGTTGGATTTATTTGCATTACCCTTCCCATTCTTTCCCTTTTTCTTATTACATCCCTTCTTCTTCCCTTCGGATTGTTGATTTTCTTTAGGGTTAGAAGTCTGAACGAAATTTACCGACAAATATTGAGAAGGCGATGATTCAGCAGGCACAACCTGACCAGAAGAAGCAGATTGTATAGACAATTGCTGCAATTGACTAAGCAGGTTTGCTGCACCACTATTGATTGACCCAATAAGTCCATCACCATGAGGATCGGGTTTAGTCTTGGATAAGTCCAATTTGGAGCGAGGAGAATTAGGAAAATATTTATGAAGGACCCCAGATTGAGAATATATCAATTCAAGCTGCTGGGCCCTAAAAATGGCTTGCTCCTCAGAAAATACCCCAGACAGGGATACATCCTCAGAAATATCTGACTGCATAGATTTCAGAAACCATTCCAAAAGGAATTCTCCTGGAATATGAGCCTTGATAAGCCTCTTACTTCTCCGCCATTCCTGAATATGATTAGAAATGTGGGTTGCATCGTCCTGTTTAAAATTAGCTAGGAGTTCAGTCCCAGCATCATAATGGACAGGAAAATGGAAATGATTTATAAATGTTGTAGCCAGATCTCCAAACGTGGAAAAACTGCCCCCAGTTAATTCAATATACCACTTGGCAACGTTTCCAGTTAAGGTGCGTTGAAAGAATCTCAACCTAATCGAATCGTCGATCAGGGAGTTAGAAGAACACCATAAATGGAAGGTGGTGATATGGTCAACTGGGTCCTCTGCATTCTTGCCTTCAAACTTTGGAATTTCTGAAGGTAGTTTGGTGGGAACCGGAGGCCACCCCGGACTATATCGGATCAGATCATTCATCAATTTCGACAGATATGGAAAGTTTAACGTTGCCAGAAAAGGTAAACGAGGTGGAGCCTGAGGATTCTATCCGTGATGGGATGAATTCCCAACATTCTGAAAAGAGTACCCTGGATTTGATGAGGCACCAGGTTGCCAAAAAGGACTCGTAGAAAATGTTGGGCAAAAAGACCCAACATTTGGAGAAGGACCCCTCCCAACGTAGAGTTACCAAAGACTGGACCAGTTCCCCCTCCCGAAGTATTGAATGAAGAAGAAAGCCCCTGATAGGGGTTCCAAGCATTAGAAAGAGGGGAAAAAGTCTGATAAGCACTCGATGAAGGGAAAGAAGCATTCCCTTGGTGACCAACGTAAAACTGATTCCCTGCCCCCGCTGTTGTAAATACAGGGTTCCAACCTGTAAAAGTAGTCGAACTCTGACCTCCAGGCCAAGGGTTAAAACTCTGAGTCTGAGAAGTAAAAGGAAAAGACCCTAAAGAAGGATTTGAACTAGGAATATGCCCAGTTCTGAAGGGGAACCCTTGAAAAGAAGCTGACCCACTAGCCATGGAAGACATGGGTGTAGATGCAGCTGTAGCAGCGGAAAAGGAAAAAGGAGGAATCCCACTAGTGGGCATTCCAAAATAGAAGGGACCAGATTGAGAAGCATGTGCTTGGGTGAAACCAGATCCAAACACAACAGTACTAGAAGCAATCGTAGATATAGCAATAGTGCCTCCTCCTTCAACTGAAGCAGGAGTCTGAATGCCTGTAGCACTCATAGCAGAAGCCGCGTTCCCAGTCGTGGCCGTCGAAAGGTATGAATAAAATGGAGGAACTTCTGGTCTTGCAGACTCAAGTCCGATGTACTCAACAAAAAACAGATAATCAGGAGGAAGAGGAGATGGAAGTGACTGAGGAGACTTAGGTACTTCCTCTACTTCTATTCCTAACTCTCCCAGAAACAAGACTCTTGAGGTGAGCGGAACGCTCCTCTCGAAACCCACACCAGAACCAACTACAGGACCTTCAAGCCCTTGTGGAGGATCACTCTCCACTGCTTCCGATACCACAGGGTGATATTCACTTGCTATGTTACTCCTACACCTTCTTGAAGAAGGCTTTGCACTCTCGGGAGATAACCCTCAGATTCTCCTCGATCGACAAGGCGCTTGATCAACCACTTTAACGAATTTTAATTAGACTAAAAAAAGTATAAAGCTAAGCAAGCTATGAGCAGAGAGCACTCACTACAAAAAATCCCTAAGATACAACCAAGCAAGCAGCCTTCAGGTATTTTCGCTCCGGGTGATTAGGACCGGACACCAAAATACGAGAAAGAGAAAAATAGGACCTCTCGAAAGTAGTCTGGGATAATTACGGCCCAGGCCTACTAGCGAAGGTAACATAAACAGTTACGCTGACCTCCTAACAACAGCCTTTGCCGGCACAAGTACCCAAGCTTTGCAAGGGCACCCCCCAGAAGTACTGCTGGAAGTGATACGACGTCTGCCTCAAGTACCACAGGTATTCCCCCCTGCAGTCACCTGTGTGGAACCTAGGAATGGAAACTATGGGCACAAATCCGTGTCAGAAGCCGAGCGGAACGGTCTTGAGGCAAGATCCAGCAAATTAGAGAGGGGGTATCTCTCTTCTCAGCCTTCACTTCCCCTCGCGCTTGACTCTCTGGAGGAGAGCTTTCCCGGTCCACCTAACGGAGTTGGATTTCGCTCAATTAATAAACTTCTATGTTTTAGTTTGAGCAGCCTTGGAGAGTTAACTCTTCACTCACCTAATCCAAGGCCCTACAACCTAGCTAGTTGGTGTATGACACTGAATAAAAAACTTGGTAGTTGTTTTTTAAATTATAGCGCTTATTTTAATTGGCTGTTATATTATGTCAATAGGATATGGAAATGAAACTTGTGGTGTTTTACGACGCAGAAAAGAAATTAATGAAAACCAAACTACATGCAAATGCAGTAATTTCCTTTCGAAGAAAAGAAATTTCTACACAGGTTCTATGAGACTATATTTTTCTCTTTTCAGATAACAAACTCACACTCACAAAATCTATGAAAAGACTACCAATGCTTAAGTGCACCTAATGCAAATAACTAAGAGCATGCAAATTCTAAGATGCAGAGTCTATCAAAGCAAAGAGAAATTTCCCAAGAATCCTTCAGTTTTATAAATTTTCGATTTTCCACAAAACTAGTTCCCAAAATAAAAAACTCTCAGTATCAAGACACCAAAATATGCTTGAAACAAGAGGAAGAAACCAATGACAATTCCATTCCCCAAATAAAGTTAGAAACCAAAGGCAAGAAATCTCAACAAAGCTTCAAAAGATGTAACGAAACGAAAACAAAAATGCAAAACAAAAGCAAATGACAAAACAAAATGTTTTTTGAGATTTTAAATTTTATAAAAAGAAGAGCTCTAAGAGACCAAGAAAACTATCCAATTACCAAGCCAAACAACTCTAAATTTCAAGCAAAACTTCAAAAATGCTCCAAATCTTATAGCGCCACTTAGTAGCAAGATTTAAATGAGCAAAAGAAGACAAGAAACTCAGTAACTCAGCCCAGAAGAATAGTACAACCTTGCAGCAAACAAAAACTTCAAAGAACCAAAAAAGACTCTTCAAAAATTGCAACAAGACCTAGTCAAATGAACTCAATAAAACCAACCAGAAAATGGGAAAAAATCGAAGCGCAAGGCAAAACATAAAATGAGGAAAGAGTATATGAGCAAAAGCTCTCTGTTCTATTTAAGCAGAACAACCAAGAATCCCCAGAAAAAGATCTTGGTACTCGAACCAGAAATGCAAGCGCTAAAAAACAAGATTTGCCTAATAAGCCAGTCTTCAACCAAAAAAGAGAGAAAAAGACCAATAACCACTATCAACACAATCCAGAGACTATAAAGACACTGCAGGAACAGGTCTCCACAGGCAGACAAGACCAAAAAGTCCAGAAATCAAAAATTTCAAAATTTACCCAGGCATACACTACTTGACAGTTTTGAAACAAGCGTGCATACGCGACTGTGTCAAAGGAAACCCGCATATACATGACTTCCTTTGAAGCAAACTGCGTGTATACGCTTCTGTGTTAAGGAAAACTCGCGTATAAAAAAGAAAATAATGAAAAATAAAAAAGATCAAGCCTGGATAAAGAACCAGGTCTTTAGTCTGACTGAGAAAAAGTTAACTGGACTGGAAATAATGGTAAAAACTGTTGGAAACCCTTGAAACAGCTGAAACCACCCAACAGGGGAATCACAAGAATGCAATCCCCAGTGGAGTCGCCAGTTCTGTTTCGGGAAATAACTCTCTAGAGGTTTGTTGGGTCAAAACCTCCACAGATCAGGGCATGCTATTCAAGAAGGACTCACACAACCACACTTGTATGCTAAAACCTAGATAACATCGATAGTAGAACTCACCCATAATCCTACGTTTGATGTAGATCCCGCAGGGTCAAAACCCCCAGCAACCCTTCTTCCTCCTCAACCTGAAAACCAAGGAGAAACGTGCACGGAAATCTAGTTGTATAGCATATATTTATCCTAAATGTCAGTGAAATCCATGTGAAAAATCATATAAACCATAATAAATGCTTAAATAATAATCTTTTCACATATGCAAGCAGATATTAACACGTGAATTCAGGAACAAGATGGTTCTTCCTCATTACGAACAGCATGTACAGTAATAAAAAGTGGAGAGATCACTTGAATCCTTCCATGATCTTCGAACAGACTGTCGTCCGGATCCGTCCCGCCCTTGCCTCGCTAGGATACTTTCAAGACTTGTGCACACGAGATGACATATAAACAGATGAACATCTCCAGGAAACAAGGGTTTCCTGTAAAAATATGGGAAAGTGCAGGAGGCACAGGAAATCAGACTTGAATTGGGATTCCAATGGAGTATAATGTCTATAAATTTCTCTCTCCCTTAGGCCATGCACATGAGGGGCTTTCATACTACCTCAAAGTAGTTTCAATCAGTTGGAAACAGTTGGCCACGTGCTGGGGTGGTTGAACTACTGGAGTAACCATCAACCTAGCCCGAAAATAGGGAATTTTTATATATTTTTAAATGATTTTAATGGCATACGCGGAAAAGTGTGTATGGACTCGCGTATACACGCGGAAAAGTCTGGGCATACCCGCGTATGAGATTTTTAACACTGTTTTTTATGAATTTTGTTCAAGTCCGTGGGAATGGGTGCCCAAGGCCAAAGAGACAATCATGAATCACATAAGGGTGAAAAATGATGCTATAACAATGCGAGAGGTCACTACCTTGTACTTTATCACTATCTACCCCGACAAAAATAGAATTAAGGGAATTTAAAGTTATTGCTTGTGTAGCAGATTGACTGAGTGAATCAAGGTACATGGAGTCACGAAATATGACTAATAGATAATGAAAATAATCCTTTGAAGAAATAATAATTTCAATAATATATGATTCAAGATTTAGATTATTCTCATTGACGTCATCTTGAGGAATCAACAGATCAACCTTCACCTCATGCTCCATGAGATTATTTAGACATTCAATGTCATTCCAGACAAGGTCCTATTCATTTCAAGAAAATAAAGTTTGGATCATACTACGGAGAGATTCATGAGTGGATTTTGAAATATGT
Source organism: Pinus albicaulis (assembly GCA_034641835.2). NCBI lineage: Eukaryota > Viridiplantae > Streptophyta > Pinopsida > Pinales > Pinaceae > Pinus > Pinus albicaulis. Next base: position 625,219,809 of record CM076584.1, on the reverse strand, counting down.
TCAACAATATTAATTTAAATGTCATCAATAGGGAGAAGTGGTTCAATGATTTTATTTTCGGATTACCCCAACTTTGAGGGAATTATAACATGTCATGACATAGGGAAAATTTTCTCCTTGTCATCGAAGATCTCTTCATTGCCTAAATTACTAATAATATGAATTTCAATATTGCCACAAGTGACCGATTCATTTGGTAATGAAGCTAGAGGAATATGAGAGATATTAGAGGTAAAAAATTCTCCCTCCGAGGGTTGAGATTCCTCATGAAACAAAAAGGTTGGAAAAAAAAGAAGGAATGAGACTTGGCTGAATTGTCAATTGAATTTTATTAGAATCAATGGAAGGATGATCATTAATATTTACTTCATATTCAAATTATTTTAGAGAGAGGGTAACCAATCATCAAATTTCTTCATCCAAAACATCCCAATCCACATCTCTTTTAGAAAATTCATAACAAATATGAATAAATCCTTTAGCAAAATCTCCCATCGATTCATCTGGTTTCATCCTAAGTTGATTTATCCTTATATACACACTTGGAAAATCATACTTGTCAAAATATTGACGAAGTTTCTAAACGAGCTACTTGAAACAATGGATAGAAGTGGCTAGAAGGGTGTTGCACCATTCCTTGATGTGACCTTCAAGCGTGAGGGTGTAAAACCTACATATGACATATTTACAATATATTTTATTACAAAGACAAAATTGAAGAAATCGAAACATATTTCCTAATACATTTATTTCACCCTCACCATCAAACTATAGGTTTTAGCCTTGTACATAAATTACCTACAAACTAATTCTCAAAACAGAAAATAAACAATGGTGAGAGCATCAAACATAAATAAATATACAAAAATAATTTCCCCTGGATCCAAAAACCGGGACTACCGGATTGATTTTTCATTATATTCCTTTCAATTTTACAATACATATATACATGTCGAAGCATTCATAAACCCAAATCCATTAACCTTGGATTAGAACATAACTGTAGTTCCCTTGACAAGATCTACAAAATACCATGGAAATAAAACCATCATGCCAAAAACCATGTGCAAAACCCATGCAAAAAACCATAGGTAGGTTAGCCCACCTAATATAGGGTCCATTTTTTTTTCTTAGGGCGCTGCCCTGAACCCCAGGTAGGGGTGGCTACCTCCCCCCCTGTGACCCTCTTGCTGCATCGAAGAAATGAAAAGGGGGTATTACCACCCCCTTGTGCCCCCCCACACGTGTGACTAGTCGTGGAAAGAATATAACACTCACCCAACACAAAATTATTTTGAGAGAAGTGATGAACTGTTTCCATGGGAATTGAAATATTTAGTCTTTCTGAAAAACATATCTAGATTAAGATTTGTGGAGGAGCCATTCCAAGATCAAAGATTTAAAGCCAGACCCCACATAATTAAATTGTCATTTTAACCTCCTTCTAGTGCCAAAATGTGTTGACAGTGTTGGATATTATACTAACAACAAGGGATCTCCCCAATGTAAGGCCCCGGTTAGACCCTACATTGTTTGGGTTAGGAGTTCCATTCAAAATGTCAGCCCAACTTCCATTATGTGGGTGTTTTAATCTTGGCTGATTAAATTTAGAGTTGTTAGAGTAGAAGCAAGCATGTAAGTCCATAAAATTAGGATGAAACCAATCCATGATTGATAACTTGCCGAACATGGTACAAGAATATAACAAAATCACAAGAAAGATAATATCCCAAGGAGGAGTCAATTAGATAAAACCATCTAAGATATACACAAATGAGAATGAGAATGTACTAGAAGTCTACTACAAATTAGTTCATAAAAAGTTACTAGCATGGCATGGAATGAGAAAGAAAAGATTCAAAGCAATACATAAGACACACACCATGAATTAGTTCATCAACATATACCCTACGTGTAAAAACACATTCACCCATATTGAAAGTATCATATAGCCATTACAAATAACACAAATATTCATAGGAATAATTGCAAAGAGTGAATAACTTCTCATTAATAATGTTGCAAATTAAGATACATGTCCAACAAGTACACCAAAAGTCGATAGTAGAAGGCGAGAAATTCATATAATATTCCAGACAAAACTCTAACCCCACGAAAACTCGGCCTAAAAAGTTTCCAAGAGAAGAATGCTTTTAGTTCCTCAAGCACAAATAGCTATCTAGATGCTAGCAGAGCTCAAGTGCTAAAAGTCCCTTTGAATGAGGCATGAGGGTGCATTTACAGAAGTTGGGAGTGACTTTTCAAATTCCTTATGACCTTCCAATGCCCCATGAATAGTCAAATTCTATAGTTCCCTTTAGACTTCCTCATGACCTTAATGTTCTTTTGGCCTTTTCCACGATTTTGATATTTTTCATTTTATGGCATGATAATATATTTACAATGTAATAAGATGAAATGCAATGAGCTTTGGCGTAGGATTTTATAGGAAATATATCTTACTTTAAAAAACTTGTTAATGCATTCATCACACCCTACGGTTAGGTTGAAATCGAGTTGACTGTACAATGGTTTCCACTAATTGAGATCATGCATTTATGCAGAGTTAGATGTATGTGCCCAATAATTACCCCCACAAATTCAATCCTGAAAACATACAACCATTGATTCGTGATGAATGATGAACACACTTCACTATACTGAGAGAAAAAACCATTATCATAAATAAAATTGATCAATATAATAAGAGTTTAGAGATCAATAAGAGTTCACAACCCTGAAATGTTATTTCATCTTGACACCAAAGCTGATCCATCAATTGGATTCTTGGATTATGCTTCAATATAACGTTCCACTAGTCTCACCGTCCTATCAATTTTTGCTTGGCTCAGTATTCCTTTGTCGTTTGTCATGTTGTTATCCTAATATTTTTCCATCACTCTATTTTCCTTATTAATATCCTTTCCATGCTCCTATTCTGTTCATATATTGTCACTGTAAAAACATAATGTGCTGGGGTCACTTTCACACTTGACAGAGGTAGGGTTGAGGCTCAACGAAGTCAGAGATATTAGCGCTAGAGGAATCCATGATAAGAGCTTCAGATGTGGACGTGTAACCATAGGCTTATGATCATGTGTGAATCATATTCGGTTTCTACAGAGATATAGGAATTAGGCCAAGACACTATAGTGTGCTAGTGCGAAAAAGGAGGACAGAGACTTAAGTCTTGATAACAACTAGTCTAGGTAGAAGCAATGTTTCCAAGCCCATGATTCTATCATGCGCAACTGTGAAAAATGAAGAATGGTTGAATGTGGGTGCAAACATTTTCTAGTGATAAGGGTATAAGGCTATGAATTTAAAATACATTGATGTGCTCCAAATAATTCTGGTAAGTATATCCAACGCATTCAGATTTAACAATAATAGACAGGAAATGCTGGGACTTTGATCTATACTAGTGTCATGAGGTCAAGTATAAATAGGGTTCGAGTTAAGGTTTCACAAATATATAATGTAAAATGAAAAACCCTTATATATTAACTAACCATTAATGATAACACCAAGGTTCACAGAAGACCAGAAGACATATAATGACAAAATTGTTGAAATTAAGAGACAATATGAAAATTGAAAATTTCAAGTGCGAGGAATGAAGCCTACCTAGTCTTAACGCGTTGTCACTATCACAATCTACAAGGATAAGTAAATAACTCTGTGAAGAAAAAGTGTTAAAGGGTTGTAAAGGGTAGAGTGAATGATGAAATGAAACTTTGGGGTCGAACCCCTTTTATATATATATATATATATATATATATATATATATATATATATATATATATATATATATATATATCCACACATGTGATCTTCCTGCACTTTAAGATGTGATTGGACACAAGGTAATGCGACAAGATTTAAAGGCAAGACTACGGTTGAAAAATGAGATTGCACTAGTAAATCAGAGTGTGATATGAAAAAAAAATGCAACTACGATTTGATTAGGAATAATTCAACAAGACTAATGACAAGCAAAGATACTTAGAAAATTGTAGGAATCTTGTCTCTTGGTGCAATCCCAAAACGCAAGCCTTCATCACCATCAATGGCCAAAAAAATTATTCAAAGCATATGTTTCCATATTATCTTCATCGCTTGTGTAGCCTTAGTTCTTTAACATAATATTCTTGCTAGCACCTTTATGTAAGCTTCATGCATAATTTTAACCTTAAAGCTTCATGGCATGGAATTATGATAATTATTTATCATAAAAAATTCTTATATTTCATCCCTATACCAAAAGCTTTGGCCAAAGGAAATTCATTATATGAACAATACAACAATGATATTTTCAACTTGAATGTTGAAATTTGTAATTATTTGAGTGATCTCGTTTCAACCAAGTGCATTTGTAAAATTCCTAAAGATACCTTTAAGATATTCTTTTCCTCCAACCAATTCAACTCTCAAGCATATGACTAAAAGTGACAATGATATGCAATGCAATTCATAACATGATTAATAGATTATGTAATAATGTGACTAGAAAATTCATGAAACAATCACGAAAACACACCTTAGTGGAGGAGTATAAAGGTAAAACATTAATGGCATACAAGTATGCAAATCGTAATGCATTCACGAGAACAAGAACCAAGGTGAATCAATGGGTATAAATGTAATATGCATCGTGAAAGCACAAACATATGTAGGGCTTGAGGGAAACTAGGTCAATGAAATATTTGATTGATTGAGACATAGACGTACCTTCCTAAGACCTTGAAAATCATAGGGGGACCCAAAATTTAAGTGTTTTTTTGGTGACTACAACAAATGGAAAACCACTGGTAGAATCCATCATCTCTGGCTTAGTCCCTTCAATAAATTGAGTCTTAAAATAATTGCAAGGAAGTATTGAACTTGAAATTATGGGTACCACTTGAGTTTTTTGACCATTTATAGATATTCTATTCATTCATTCCATAATTAGGTCCCGTTATACTTTACACACTACATCAATAGCTCACACATGTTTTTTTTTGACGATGATATAGAGAACATGACAAAGGGATTATTATATTCATAATTTTAAAGTGAGCTTATGGTGTTGCTCCATTTCCAATGGGCGTGTTTAGTACCCCGATGGAGACACTCAAGAAATGAAAAGAATTTCTTCGCTACCAGAAGGCTAGTTTAGTACCCAGGTGAAGTTGATTACATCACCTCTTTGCGTAGGAATCATTTCTCATTCCTTTACCATTTTATTTAATTAGTTTTCTTTTACATGCACTTTGGAATAATTTATCAAGGAATTCATTGCGCTAGGGAACAAGAGGGATCCCAAATTATTTTACAGGGAAGAAAGGTTGTTTCATGTTTTACAAAAACTAATATATGTTGGCATTATGACTTTCATTGTTGCAACTAGCTCGTGTTAGCATTGTTTTTTTCATAATTACAACTATTTTGTGTTGTCATTGATGTCAACCTTGTAGAATGTGTTGCAGATGATTTTTTGCACCTGGTTTTATTGGCATTGAGTTGGTTGTGTCAGAATTAATGTAAACCTTACGTTGGTTTAGTTGATTCATTTTTGTCAACATGGTTATGACATAGTGCAGGAACTATAGGATGAGTAGAGATGTGTTGGTGATTCCTTGTGATGGTTTGGATGATGGCATTGACATGGTTTGTATGTAGATATACAAGTACTAGCGATAGTTTATCAAGGTGCTATTGATGTTTTTGCTTCATGTTAATGATCTTGGAAGATTAGGTCTTCATGTTGGGCATATGATCATAACTTTTTGGAGTGGACAAACTTGTGCAAATGTGTTTAAGCTTGTGCAGGTGTCAAAGGAGAGTAGAGGACTTGTTTGAATTCATGTCAACCCTTGTTTATTGGATTTTAGGTATACTTGGTAGTGGAACTTGGTAGACATGTTTAACTCACTTGCAGAGGTTTCACAAAGCTTGGTAGAGGTTTGGAGGCATAGACATGAGCTAATGGTGATGAGAAAGAAAGCGGTAGAATTTCTAAGCTAAAGGCTTATAGTTTTTTTTTCCTATACTCTACCTTCGACTTTGGGAGGAAGGCTTGTGCGTGTGGATGGAGGCCCCTGGACGCTGGGAAGAATGATTGTGCATGCGACTGTAGCTAATATTTGGCCTTGTTGTGCATGTGACCGAGCCTCTACATGAAATTTTCTCTGGTTTCCTCTAACACATATAGTGAATTTCAACTTGGTTATTCGTAGAAACTTATAAATTAATGAAATAAGGTCGAAATTGTTTAAGGAAGTCCTAAAAAGAGTGTGAAATTTTTTAGTGCACGAGTAATGATGATCATGGATGGATTTTTCCAACTTTGTGCACTTTTGATCCCAATCCAAAAGTGGAGTTTGCCCAACATATTATATATATTACATTTTGGATCTAAGATATGTTCGGTTTAATGATATTATGAGTGAGATAAGGTTGTAGTGAGGAGAAATGATTCAAACCTTCTTGTGAGTAGAGATACCTAGTGCATGTGTTCAAATGGAATTAGAGTGAGCATATTTGAAGCATTTATCAGGGTACTAAAGTAGAAATAAATTTTGCAAATTTGATTTGTTGCTATTGCATTAGGGATTCAAAGCTCGATGGTAGAGATGGAGAGCTTGGTGTAGCTCCATGATTGTGAGACCGATCTATTTGTTTTTCAAGGTTGCTGGGGCATATGGTAGGATGCCATATTGTTTTTATGCTGCATATATATTGAGGGTTTGATGTTATGGCTAAGTATAATATGTGTTTATGCTACTAGATGAGTTGGTTGTTGCAGATTTGATGCATGTATTGGAGCAAATACTTTTTTGGAGTAGAGAGCGTGTTATTTGTGGTGTTTTGATTTTGATTTGTAGAGTCTGTCTTACTATTGGAATTTGAAATTATAGAGATGAGTCTTGTCGAGCTAGTGCCTTGGATCCAATTTGGAAATGAATGAAATTGAGGTTTGCATAGAGTTGTAGAGCTTTGGCCTTTGTCAAATGGGCATTTTCTATTTTGAGAAGTGATTCCATGTTTGTAGCAGTGTTGTAGAAATGATTGTTTATGCCTAGTGATAACTGACATAGTTGATGTTCGTCAACTCACTGTGATTTGGGATCAAGTCTCCTCGTCTGTGGTGGCATGCTATATTAGGTGATTTCGAGTCTCGTAGATAGTGCAACCAACATATATGTAAAATACATTATTTTTTACATAATAGAGATTTAGAGCAACACAACAACAACAAGGGTGGTTTTCTTGTCCTGGAGGGGTTTCCACTAGATATCTTGTGTCTCATGTGTGATGATGTGATTGTGGTTTGATGTGTTGTTTATTGTTTCTCTCATGGTTGTTTTGGTTTAACTGAATGCATGGTTTATGCTTATGTGATGATCTACTAATGCATTGCTGGTTAATTTATGAATGATTCAGCAGAGGAGTTTAAATTGGTAAAAATTTGTAATTAGAAACACTACTAATTCACTCCCCCTCTCAGTAATTCTCAAGGTTTCTAACAATTTATATCAGAGCAGGGCTCTTGGTTGCAACTTGATTGTTGGAGAGTATATTTGAGGTTTATTGGCGAAAATTTTGATTTTTTTTATAGAATGACTTCTCAAGGAGTGTCTATCCTCACTATTGAAAATTTCAAGGTAAAGCACAAAAAAATTAAATCTCAATTATTATCTTGTGGGTCTAACAATTGGAGACTAGTATGTGAAGGATGTGGTACAGTTCCACTTGCACATGAAGTTTTGCAGCAGGATGCTCAAGCAAGATGCATAATCTACCAAAATATTTGTGATAACAATTTAAAGAAGCTAGTAAGTTTGAAATATTCTAAGGAAATGTGGGACAAGATAGAGAGCATGTTTGGATATGGAAGCAATAAAAATAGAGATAATGAGAAAAAGAGAACCAAGAAGAAAAATAATAAGGGCCTTAAAAAAAAAAAAGCTCAACTACAAGAGTCTCACTTCCTAGTGCAAATGGTTCAACCAATAATGTGTAGAAATTAGAAAATCAAGAACCATAGGTATTGAAGCAAAATGAATCCAAAGGTATGAATACTAATGATTTAGTTTTGAGTTATACTTCGGATAATTCAGTATCTAGTCATGTTGAATTTCCTAGTGAAGATGCAGATGATATAAAAGGTTCTTAGAGATGAGATTAGTAGACTTAAAAATACAAGCAAGGATTGAGAAAAAATATTGCAGATATGTGATGATAAGGAGGCCAAGATTAGGTAGGAAATCATCAGTTTGAGGACTAAATTGGTAACAAATCCAACAGTAGTAGAGAAGAAAACCTCAAGGAGCAACTACATTTAGAAGATCCTTTTCTCCAAGAGAGGATTTGGGTAGATCTATAAAATTTCAAAAGAATCAAAGTATTTTCATTCCTTTGATGGAAAAGGTAGAGTGTTACAACTCTCACAATTTTGTACATGTTGCAACCAAATACAAGAGTAGAATGTAGAGATTTAATCAACAGAGCTTGCAACAATATGAGCAACCAAGGAGATTTTCCATAAGGTATAATCATGCTTTTTATGGTTATTGTTATTCATGTAACTTTTTTGGCCATAAGGAAATTGAATACAAATCGATCGAATGGAGGAGAATCACATTGCATGCAGGGTATAGATCTATATTAGCAACAAGACATTTAATCCTCTTGCTTCATTTATTGGCCATGGGGACTGCTATAAATGACACAATTTTGTCCATATGGCGAGAAAATATATGCTACCCATTTATTCAAGGAAAATCCGACATGAGAAACATAACTAGAGGGGAACTAGAAAAAAACCAAAAAAGAATGAAAAAAAGAAGTTAAAGACAATGTGGAGAAATAAGGAGCAGTAGCCTGTGAAGTAGGGAGATCAACCCCCTCAGTACATGGTTACCTCATGCATATTCATAGATGATAGTAAAGTTTATGAGAGGTGCATAACCTTAGGGGGAGCATATGGTAGCAATTTATGGGAGCATGATTTATGTACAAGTTGTAGTAGAAACATATGATGAGTTCATTTGAGCCTCATCCACTTTTAGGTCTCCAGGATCAACCTACCTATTGGAGGTATATTATGCTCAAAGGGAGCTATGTTTGCTTCTAGGGTTTCAAGGCTTGTTATTTATGCTTCTATTTATTTTCACTCACATTTTTTCAACTAGTATATTTATTGTTTATGAGTGGATAGACATGTTGTTTCAGCCTTGTTGCAACTTTTTTTGATGATTTTTCAGCTACCCTAGCATGAGCCATTGTGACATGCATGTATAGAGGTGACTTAAGAAATGGAATAACCATGTGTGGGACGTTATGTGCTTATAATTTTAGCCATGTACTTATTATTGTTTCATCATTTTATGTTGGCCAAGAGTCTAGTCATTAGTGGTTTGAGTCTTCATGGTGATAAACATGTTTTGGAGGAGTCACATGGAGTCTTTTTGGAAGCCATATGTATGGGATAATGATGTTGTATTAGTAATATCATGTTATGTTTTTTGAGTCACTGGTCCATAGGAGATCACAATAAAAATAATGTTTTTCATTGGTAAATCATGTAAAATGCTTATAAAGCCATGTATTTGTATTATTTTTATCACTGGGTCTTCTAGTTGATTGAAAGAGGAGTTATGAGGTCATGATATAGTCATGTATGAGGTCTTATGTCGCTGATAAAACCATGTATTTTCAATGTATATGTAATTTATTCATGGTCATATGGAGTCATGGTCCACATTGTGCTTCTTTCTTGTGGAAAGGAAGCAAGGTTTGCAGCGGAAGTGGTACACTACAGGTTGTATCTAATTTAGGAGATGGAATGTGTTTAGGGGGAGCATCATATTTTCTCTTGTTTAATTCATCCATATATTGTTGGCATTATTATATTCTTGGAGGTGTTCATGGTGTGCCTCATGCTATGCTATGGATGTAGGGTTTTTGACCTCATTATATGAGCAAAGAGGTTGATGGTAGCCGTTGATGTTGCCATTGGAGAGTATGGGTTGGTGCCTGATGTGTATATTGTTGGATATTGTTGCACATTGTTGGTTAATTATGATTCTTCTCATTGATTCTATGTGATTGCCTCATGTGCACATTGCTACTATTGCTAGAGTGATGGTTTGATATGCTACTTTGAGGAGACTGTTCGTTGCTTGGTTAGTTACAATTCTTGTTGCTGTTGATGTGAGAGGCATGGATACATGTTGATTTAAATTAATATCCAAACATGTAGAGTTAAATTTCTATAGTGCTTGTGCTTTTGTTCTTGTTTTCTCACCATATGGAGTTGATACTTTGCCATTGATGTCAAAGGGGGAGTGATAGAAGAGGAGTTTTGGTCTATCAAAAATTTTGGGCTAGAGATTGTGTGTGGTTTCCATCAATGCAAAAGGGGGAGATTTTTGGAATTATGGATTTCATGGTTGCAACTAGTTGGTCATGGCATTCTTGTTTTCATATTTGTAACTAGTTTGTGTTTGCATTGATGTCAAAATTGTAGCATGTGTTGCAGATGATTTGTTGCAGCTGGTTTTGTTGGCATTGAGTTGGTTGTGTTAGGCGTGATTTCAACCTTATGTTGGTCTAGTTGATGCATTGTTGTCAACATGGTTACGACATAGTGTAGGAAATAGAGGATTAGTAGAGATGTGCTAGTGATCTCTTATGATGGTTTGTGCTATATTATTTCCATGAATAGTCTCACGTGGGGGGGGTCACAGGGGTGAGACAACTACTCCTGTTCATTGTGTCGGGTGCAGCGTGAGGGGGGGGGGGGGGTCATAGGGGGGGGCGACAATCCACCCTTCCAGGGGTTTGCAGGGGGTGGTCAACCCCCTGCACGGGGTTCGGGCCAATGCCCTGGGAAAATATTTTTGGACCCTATTTTAGGTGGGCGAACCCGCCTATGGTTTTGTGCATGGGTTTGCACATGGTTTTGGGGCATGATGGTTTTTGGCCCCTGGTATTTTGTAGATCCAGTCAAGGGAACTATGGTTATGTTCTAATCTAGGGTTAATGGATTGGGGTTTATGAATGCTTCAACATGTATATATATGTGTTGTAACACTAAAATAAATATAATGAAAAATCAAGCTGGTAGTCCTGATTTTGGATCCAGGGGAAAAATATCTTTATATATCTGTTTTATGTTTTATGCTCTCGCTATTGTTTTATTTTCTATTTTTAAGAATTCGTTTGTAGATGATTTTTGTATAGGTTTAAAACCTACATATGATATTAGAGCTGTTTCGGCTTCAAGGGGATGCCTTTCTTGTTGAGGGGTTTTTTTCTTGGGCCTATGGTAGACCTTGTTCAGTGGGAGATCTATGGGATCGATTCTTGCAGTGAAAGAAGATGGCAAGCAATGGAACGATAGAGATCAAGGAATTTAATGGTCAGAGTTTTTAGTTGTGGAAGCTCAATATGGAGGATTTTCTGGTGGATAAAGATCAGTGGATTGCGGTAGATACGGGTACTAAACCAAAGGAAATGTCAGATGAAGACTGGGTGAAGTTGGATCAGAAAGCAAAGAGAAAAATGCGGTTGTGTATCTCAGACTCGGTATTTTTGAATGTATTTGGGGAAGCTACATCAAAGATTTTGTGGGTCAATTTAGGGACTTTGTACCAATCTAAGTCTCTGGTGAGTAAATTTTTCCTGCAGAAAAAGTTGTATAACCTGAGGATGAAGGATGGAGACTCGGTGAAAGAGCATCTGAATGCCTTCAATATTGTGGTAAGTCAGTTTTCATCTGTTGATATTAAAATCTTAGATAAAGATAAGTGCATCAGTTTGTTGTGTTCTCTACCAGTTTCGTGGGACAATATAGTTATTGCAATAGGTAGAAATACAACTACCTTGAGTTTTGATGAAATTGTCTCAGCGTTGCTATTGGAGGAAATGAGATGGAGAAATATGGAGGGCTAGAATGGAGATGCCTTATCTATACAAGGAAGGTCCTAGAACATAAACAAAAATAAGTTTTTGAGTGGGAGATCTAAATCTCTAGGAAAGCATGTAAATGTGTGATGGAAATACAGAAAGGAAGGGCACTTCAAAAAGGACTGCAGATCTAAAGATCCTGAGAAAGGAAAGGGATATGATGATGCTCCTTCTGCAGAGGAAAAAACCACCTCAGATGAAGGTGGGGATGTGTATTTGGTTTGTTCTTCAAATACACATGTAGATCATGAGGCATGGTTGATTGAATTGGGTCATCCTTTCACTTCACTCCCCATAGGGAGTGGTTCTGTGAGTATGAGAAGTATGATGGTGGTGATGTCTTCTTAGAGGATGATAGGAAGGCCAGAATCACCAGACGTAGAAAATTCAAGCTGAAGCTACAAGGTGGAAGGATTAGAACACTTCCTGGTGTTCTACATATTCCTGCATTAGCCAGAAATCTGATTTCTGTAAGCAAGATTAATGATGCAAGTGTAAAAATAGTGTTCGAGAAAGATACCTGCAAGATGGTTCGGGGAGCACTAGTATTAATGCGGGGAGTTCAGATTGGAAATATATATAAGCTTCAGGGTAGCACTTTTATTTATGGGTGTAGCAGTTCTGTGGTTCCTGAAAGTGGAGCAGAAAGCCTAGCGGTCTCTGGTGAAAAGACTATGCTATGGCATCAAAGGCTTGGAAATATTGGAGAGAAGGGCCTTCAGATACTACATGTTAATGATATGGTAGAAGGTATGTCTAATTACTCTCTGGATTTTTATTTCTATGAAAATTGTGTTTATGGGAAGCAGAATTGGGTGAGTTTTCCATCTAGTGCTAAGAGGGCGAACTAGATATTAGAGCTTGTGCACAGTGATGTGTTTGGACATGTGTCGGTTCCATGACTGGGAAAGTATGTGTACTATGCTTCATTCATAGATGACTTCTCAAGGAATACATGGATATATTTCTTGAGGAAGAAAATTGAAGTCTTTGACAGATTTAAAGAATTGAAGGCTTTGGTGGAAAACCAGATAGAGAAGAAGATAAAGGTACTAAGGACAAATAATGGTGGAGAGTTATGCAAGAAGGAATTTGGAGAGTTCTGTAAGAAGTGTGGTATAAAACGACAGAAGACTGCTCCATACACACCTCAACAAAATGGAGTTGCAGAAATAATGAACATAACATTGATGGAAAAGGCAAGAAGCATGCTTAGTGGTACTGGATTAGGACATGAATTCTAGGCAGAGTCAGTGGAGACTGCATGTTACCTGGTTAATAGATCACCTTCATCACCATTGGAGGATAAGACTCCACATGAGGTTTGGACTGGTAAGAAACCCTGTCTTTCACATCTGAGGGTATTTTGATGTGATGCATATGTACATGTTCCAAAGGAGAAAAGGACCAAGTTGGATAATAAATTTGAAATGTGCATCTTTATTTGGTATAAGGGTGGTTTAAAAGGTTACAAGCTTCGGAACCCATAAACAAGGAAGGTTTTGTACAGCCGAGATGTGGTGTTTAGAGAGGTCAAATATGTTGTTAAACATGAAGTCCTACCAAAGGAGCCTGAGAAGATATAGTTTGAGCTAAAGGAGGATGAGTCAAAATATACAACAGAACAAGATTCAGAAGAGGAAGAGCCACAAACTCCATCTGTGAGAAGATCAGTTCGAGAAATTAGGAAACCAAAAAGGTATAGTCTATCTTCTTTCTGTTAAAATTTTTCTTTAAATATCACTGATGATGATCCCATAAATATCACGGAGGCAGTGGATTCAAAGGATGGAAAACTTTGGAAGGAGGCCATGGTTGATGAAATGGCATCCTTGCACAAAAATGAGGCATGGGATCTAGTGGAGTTTTCGGCTAGAAGGAAGCCCATTGGGAGAAAATGGGTGTTTAATAAGAAGATGAATGTAGAAGGAAAGGTGGAGAAATACAAAGCTTGGTTGGTAGCAAAAGGTTATTCCTAGGTGCTGAGAATTTATTTTGGTGATATTTTTTCTCTTATAGCCAAGGTTACTTCTATTAGATTACTTTTATCTGTTGCCACTGAAATTGATTTTGAGGTAGAATGGATGGTTGTGAAGACATCATTTCATCACAAGGATCTGGAAGAGGAGATCTACATGAAGCACCCTAAACAATTTGCAGTGAAGGGTAATAAAGAAATGGTATGTAGGTTAGGAAAGTATTTGTGTGGGTTAAAACGATCAACAAGGAAGTGGCATTAGAAATTTGATACCTATATATGGGGTCTTGGCTTCACCAGATGCAAAGAGGATCATTGTGTGTATTGTAAACTAATTGGTGACCATGTTATTTATTTGGTCTTGTATGTGGATGATATGTTTCTGGTTGGAAATGACAAAGAAATTATCTAGGATTTGAAGACCCAATTATTCTCGAAATTCGACTTGAAGGATATTGGTGCTGCAAACTATATTTTGGGCATGGAAAATAAGAGAGATCAGGAAAAGAGGAAGCTATGGTTAAACCAGAGGAAGTATGTCGAGACAATATTTCAGAGGTTCAATATGCAAGATAGTAAACTGGTGAAGGTTCCTATTCATGTAGGTTAAATCTATGTACTGAACAGTGTCCCAAGACATAAGAAGAAGAGGAGGATATGTCTCTTGTTCCATATGCAAGTGCAATGGGTAGCCTGATGCATGCAATGGTTTTTACTAGGCCAAACATTGGACATGTATTGGGAGTATTGAGCAGGCTTATGTCAAAGCCAGGGAAGGAGCATTGGACAACAATGAAGTGGATTTTCAGATATTTGCATGGCACTAGTGATTATGGTTTGTGCGACCAGGGAAGACCAGGATTGGACATAGTTTTGGACATCCATAGTTTTTTTGATGTTGTCTGGGCTGGAGATCTGGACCAAAGAAGATCTACAAGTGGGTAATTTTTTAGCCTATTTGGAGGTGCTGTCAGTTGGATGAGTAAAAGACAGTCTGTAGTGGCTCTTTCAACTACAGAGGTAGAATACACGGAAGCCATTAGTCATGCAAGAAAGGAAAAAGTTTGGTTGTAGAGTTTGTGTTCAAGTATGAGGTTGGTGCAACGACCTATAAAGACAGACTGTGATAACCAAAGGTAATGTTCTTGGCTAAGAACCCTGCTTATCATTCAAAGAAAAATCACATTGATGTTCAATATCACTTTGTGAGAGATATGGTTGAGGATAAAAAGGTGTTGCTGGTAAAGGTGGACACTTTGAAGAATGTTGTAGATGCATTGAAAAAGTCTATGAGTGCTCAGAATTTCTCTTGGTGTAGAGAAACAATGGGTGTTGCAGGGCTGGACTAATGACTAAGCTCTTCCGTGGCCCCTTGTGGAAAGAAAAAAAAAAGTGGGAGAATGTTGGGTATGTGTTATAGTATTTCCACGAATAGTCGCACGTGCGGGGGGTGGGGTCGATAGATTTCCCAATTTGTTGCGCCAGACGTAGCAGGGGCGTCAACCCCCCTTGTCTAGGGACTTGTAGGGGGCAGGTAGCCCCCTGCATGGGGTTCGGGGAAATGTCCTCAGAAAATTTTTGTACCCTATTTATGTGGGCATACCCACCTATGGTTTTGTGCATGGGTTTGCACATGGTTTTAGGGCATGATGGTTTTAGACCCATGGTATTTTGTAGATCCGGTCAAAGAAACTATGGTTATGTTCTAATCCAAGGTTAATGGATTGGGGTTTATGAATTCTTCAGAATGTATATATATGTGTTGTAACACTAAAATAAATATAATGAAAAATCAAGATGGTAGTCCCGATTTGGGATCCAGGGGAAAAATCTCTTTCTACATTTGTTTTATGTTTTATGCTCTCGCTATTGTTTTATTTTCTGTTTTTAAGAATTTGTTTGAAGATAATTTCTGTACAGGGTTAAAACCTACAGTTCGTATGTAGATCTATAGGTGTTGGTGATTGTTTATCAAGGAGATAGTGATGTTTGCACTTCATTTTGATGAACTTGGAATATTAGGTCTTCATGTTGGGCGTATGCTCATTACATTTTGCAATGGTGTTTTAGTCTCATGATGATGTTGGATAGTTGCTACAAACTTATATAGATGTGTTGCAACTTGTGTAAGTGTAAAAAGATAGCAGAGGACTTGTTGGTATTCATGTCAACAGTTGTTTGTTGGATTTTATGTTAACTTTGTAGTGGCATGCAGAGGTGTCATAAATCTTGGAAATGGTTTGGAGGTGTATAGAAGAGCTAATGGTGATGAAAAATCAAGTGGTAGAGGTTCTAAGCTAAAGGCTTATGGCTTTCTCGTATACCTTGCCCTCGCCATTTGGAGGAAGGATTGTGTGTGCGGCTGAAGGCCCTTGGATCCTGGGAGGAAGGCATGTGTGTGTAGTTGTAGTTAATATTTTTCCTTGTTGTGCATGCGACTGAGCCTTTACATGAAACTTACTCTGAATTCCTCACACACATCTAGTAATTTCAACTTGGTTATTTGTATAAGCTTCTAAATTAATGAAATAAGGTTGAAATTGGTTAAGTAAGTCCTCCAATGGTTGTGAGCACTTTTAGTGCACAGGTAGTGATGATAATGGATGTGTTTTGTCAACTTTGCGCACTTTTGATCCTAGTCCAAAAGTGGAATTTAACCAATATATTATATATAATCCATTTTAGATCTGAGATATGGTCGGTTCAACAATATTGTGAGTGAGAGAAGGTTGCAGAGAGGAGGAATGATTCAGATCTAGTTGTGAGCAGAGATACCTAATGCATGTGTGCAAATGAAAATAAAGTGAGTAAATCTAAAGCCTGTAGTAGAGTACTAAACTAGAGGTCAATTTTGTAGATCATATTTTTTGTTGTTGCAACAAAGATCGAGATCTTGATGGTAGATATGGAGAGCTTGGTGTATCTCCATGATTGCGAGTCTGATCTATTTGTTTTGCAGGGTTGCAAGTGCATATGGAAAGATGTCATATTATTTTTATTGTTATCATAAGAAAATGATCACCTAGCCATTTCTAACTACGTGGATCAAAATACACCGTGTAGGATTAATTTTACCATGGTAAAATCACTTTCGCCATGGGAAATAATTTAGTAAATCATTTGTATTAAATTATTTCTAATTAAAATTAAAAAAACCATTGAGAATAATTGAATAAATAATTATTTATTTAATTCTCTCTAGGAATAATTATTAAATCATTAATTGATAATTATTCCTTGTCATAATTGACAAAATCACCTAGGAATAATTAAAAAAATCACTATTTACTTATTATTCCTTAATTATATTTTTGGAATAATTTTTAAATCAATATTTATTAATTATTTCAATTTAACACATTTCTTAATATTCATGAAATAATTAATAAATAATTTTATTTGTTAGTTATTCCTAAATAAAAATATTTGGCCATTTTGAATATATTTTCTCTCCCCAAAAAATATAATAAAGTTTTCCTAACCATTAGATCTTGATTTGGTCAATAATATTTTATTATTCTCCATTTTCTAGATCAACCCAATACTTTGACATATATAAGAGGGGTTTCCACTCATTTTCACCATGATCATTACAATCATCGCCCAATATCGTCTTCTTTCATTCAAGCTCTCACTAGAGTTCTATTCATTGTTTTGGGTTTTTCACATATTGAGAGAGAGAATCGATCCCTGAAGCATCAAGGACATCTAAAGGACCCATCCCACAAGGGGGGGAATTGCAGACCCTTTTTGTAGATCTCCTTCACCATGTGTTATTAATAAATATTTGGTCATTTTAAAAATATTTCCATATTGGGCTATTACATATCTAAAGTGTATGAAATTTCTTGGAAGGTGTACAAAAGCACTTCAATTAATTCACTGGTGACAAGTGACCGTAACAAAAATATGTGGTTGTTTATGCTTCATATATATAATAATAAAGCAATAAAACCTTGCAGTAAAATGATATATGCGATCCAAAACAAAAAACAACAATAGATATCCAATGTAATAACCCAATATGGAAAGACTTTAAAAATGAATAAATATTTATTGATAACACCTGGTGAAGGAGATCTAAAAAAAAGGGTCTGTAAATCCCCCTCAGTGGGATGGGTCCTTTAAAAGTCCTTGATGTTTCAAGGATCTATTCTCTCTCTCTAAATATGTGAAAAACCCAAAACAGTGAATAGAACTCTAGTTTTGAGCTTGAATGCAAGAAGACAATAGTGGTGATGATGATAATGATCTTGGTGAAAAATTAATGGAAAACCCTCTTATTTATAACAAAGTATTGGGTTGATCTTGAAAATGGAGAATAATAAAATATTATTGACCAAATCAAGATCTAATCGTTAGGAATACTTTATTATATTTTTTGGAGAGAGGAAATATATTCAAAATGGTAAAATATATTTATTTAGAAATAATTAAAAAATAAAATGATTTATTAATTAATTCGTGAGTAGTAAGAAATGTGTGAGAATGAAATAATTATTAAATAGTGATTTAACAATTATTCCAAAAATATAATTAAGGAATAACAAATAAATAGTGATTTATTTAATTATTCCTAGGCGATTTAGTCAAATGTGATAAGGAATAATTATCCAATAATAACTTAATAATTATTCATTGAGAGAATTAAATAAATAACAATTTATTCAATTATTTCTCATGGTGAAAATGATTTTACTATGGTAAAATTAATCCTACATAGTGTATTTCGATCCACCTAGTTAGAAATGGCTAGGTGATTATTTTCTGGTGATAACATTTATGCTGCATATATATTGAGGGTTTGGTGTTATGACTGAGTATGAAATGTGTTTATGTTTCTAGATAAGTTGGTTTTTTCAGATTTGATGCATGTATTGGAGCCACTATTTTACTGGAGTAGAGAGCATGTTATTTGTGGTGTTTTGATTTTTATTTGTAGAGTTTGTCTTACTGTTGGGGTTTGAAATTGTAGAGCAGAGTCTTGTTAAGCTAGTGTATTGGATCCAATTTGAAAATTAATGAAACCAAGGTCTACATAGTGTTGTGGAGTAGTGGCCTTCAAAAAATGGGTGTTTTTTATGTGAAGAAGTGATTACATGCTTGCAACAATGTTTCGGAAATGGTTGTTTCTTCCCAGTGATAGTTGGAATAGTTGATGGCCATCAATCATTGTGATTTGGGATTGAGTATTATAGTTTGTGGTGGAAGGCTATATTAGTTGAGGTCGAGTCTCCTATATGGTGCAACCAACATCTATGTAAATTACATTTTTCTTGAGATAGTAAAGATTTTGAGAAACACATAAGCAACATAGGTGGTTTTGTCTTGAAGGGGTTTTCCACCAAATATCTTATGTCTCATGTGAGATGGTGTGATTGTGATTTGATGTGTTGTTTATTTTTTCTCTCATGTTTTTTTTTGTTTAGCTACTTGCATGGTTTATGCTTATGTGATGATCTACTAATGTGTTACTGGTTAATTTATGCATGATTCAATAAAGAAGTTTAAATTGGTAAAAATTGGTAATAAAAAACACTATTAATTCAACATTCCTTCTTAGTAGTCCTCAAGGTTTCTAACAAAATATATTTTGAGCTAGGTGTGTACTCATGCCATATTCCACACCACATCTCTAATTGAAAAGTGGAGAGTAAGAACACATAATGAAATTCTTGGGACTAGACGATAAACAAACTTTAGGTTATGGAATAGGTTGTACAAACTGATTGGAGTTCGCCGCAAGTATCAAATAATATTTTCCTTGTTAATAGACCAGACTCATGTATAGATACAAGGGACAAGGTTTTAATACTAGGTCTACAAGAGGTTGCCTCTTAGAGTGACCACAAAAACTACACGAGACCATTGAAAGGGATTTCAATTATGAACATGACAAGTGAGTTATATAAGGGAAGATATTCACTTATCATATATGTACAGGATTGAAGAGATTATGCAAATAACTAAGCTTAAATAGTAAGAAAATACATAATTCAAGGAAATGATTTAAAGGAAATGGAGCTCAATGTAAAGCAATGTAAACAAGAAACAAATGCAAATCAAAGAGAAGAGAATGCTAATATTTAATAAATGAAAACAAAAAGACAAAGAACAAAAGAATTATGCAACGAAATTTAATGAAACTAATATCCATGTCATTGTTATGCAAACATTATGGAAAAGTACAAATACAATAATAATAAAATGAACTACAACAAAACCTAAACCATAATCTAATTCAGAAAAGAGATCAACGTCATGTGAAGTATAACTTCTAGTGAAGCCAGTTGAGTTGTTCTCGACTTGCAAGCAAAAATATGTTAACAATCAATAGCAATATAAAAGAATATGTAAACATAAGGATATTCACCTGTATATTTTGCAGGAGGAATAGAAGGTCTCACCTATTGGCAGAAAGTGTACTAGAAAAGGTTTCTCTATCTGAAGCTATAATCTTATCTCAATAGATAGAATGATACATGTAAAAACTTGAAAACCTCTCATGATCGTGCATTCATATAGATTTCCATTCACATTAGACACAAGAGAAAACATAGGTTGCTTATTTACAGAAAACCTTGTGAGACAAGATTCTTCTAACCAATCAATAATTAAATTGTGATATTTGAAGTAACCAAGTTGAATACCTTGAAAATATTGCAAAGATGAGCATTGATTTGGAGAATTAAATCTATGGGGAGAATCTTGTGAGGAAATTTTCAACCAATATTGTTTAGAAAAATTGCCAAGATTGTGAGGACCTGACAGAACCATCAATGGAAGCTGAAGTGCCTCAACTTCCTGAAAAGTATATAAACCTTTAGATGGTGAATCATAAAATTTTATCTTCTCCGTGAAATCAAGAGATGTAAGAAAACAACTATCATCATATATATTGATGGGATAATTATTGATTGGATGATAGGTATTAAATCCAATACTTTGATCAGATTGGTCAGTTAACAAATAAGATTCGTCATTTTTCAAATATAGCAGTGAGTGAAAAGGAGAGATGTCATGGATAATTTGAATGATAAACATTTCCTCTTCACATGCTGAAGATAAAAAATCAGCAAATATATGACTTAATAATCCATTGGTTTCTTCCTCATAATGTAACAGATCATCACCTTATATCAGATCACAAAAAAGGCCAATAACATGGAAGTCTAGGGGATAACAAATTATTGATGGTAAAGTAATTTCAAAAAAACCAGTAAAGATACAAGGAATAATGAGAATGGGTTGACAAAATATTAAGAGATTCTCCATGCATCAATTTAGATTCAATGTTCATCTTATCTTGAGGAATTATTCTATTATCATGTAAATTTTTTTTAGCAAAATAATTTGAATATCCAGTAACGCTCAAGGGAATTCCTTGTGTTAGAAAAAAAAATACCTAGCTTCATAACATGCAAAAGAGAGATGAGGAGGTAATTATTCATGGAAGAGTTTAACAAAATGAAATCTTCCAGGTGATGAACACTTCTATCTTTATAATCGAAATGACGAGCCTTGAAACTATGTGCATCCCTCGAAGATATGCATTCCAATTTGTTGATTGTTATGGCTATTGCCATCATAAAGGGGATTTCCCCAATATGAGGTCCCAATTATACCTCACACCGTTTGGTGTAGGAGTCCCATTTGGAAATATGAACCAACTTCCATTAGCTTAAATATTTATCTTAGCTTAAGCAATTATCATGAGAGAGTTGGGCACATGTGATTTTGAATGAGAAAGAGAGTGTGCCTTGTGGAACGTTAAATTGTAGATGCACCAAGGATATTTCACTACAAAGGAGAAAAGGGAGCCTCTAAAATAAAAGTAATAGTAATAATCAAGTGGACACACACACACATAAACAAGGAAGAATCACTAGACATTAGGCGACATATTTCACATAAATGGAATGATCATTAAAATCAACACAAAAAATTTCCAACAATTTGGGCACCAAAGTCACCGAAATATTTCAATTACTTTAGTACCTAAGAAAGCCAACATAAACTGCAAACACTAGAAGAGTAGTATAAAAACATCCATGATCCATGCATGGAAATGTGTTGGTTGAATGGATTCAAGTATTAAGCAAAATTTCCAAGATACGTAAATATAATGAACACCACTAGCTTCAATAGTGGAGCGTTAGAGCCACTATTTTCTCCCCAAAAGTATTATCTCTATCTCACTAATACATGTTAAAAGTATTTTGCTTTAGTAATGGGGATCCTTTTATAACTTGAGGCATGTCCTTTCATATCCTCATGACTCTTGAGTTTATCATATGAATTTTCATATTCTAATGACCTTTGGACTTCTATATAACTCTTGGAATTCCAAATGACTTTTGGAATTACATGACTCTTGGAATTGCATGTTTTTTGGACTTCTTCACATGGATATTTTGTACAAACATGACTCTTGGAATTCCACTTATTTGTATTTACAATAATTACATAATTACATCATGATTTCCACATCATGATGTGGTGAGAACATGCCAAGTCACCAACATCGATGACTTGGACTCATAGTGACTGATGGCATGGAATTTTTGATTGGTGACAATGCTTCCACTTGTATCTCTAATCTTGCATGTAAATTACCTGAATTTGATGTCTTCACCATCCAAAGGGTCTTTGATCATATGGATTCCTTTGGCATGCTTTGATAATCACGATTTCAAGGTTCTTCATCTTGTCACATCACACATTATTCATTATTGACTGCTTCCTTTGAATGCCCTTTTTTCCCGATCTCTTCATGCATCCTTGCCATGTTGTTCTAGAATACCGACAACTGAAATTAATCATGGAAAGAAAACATTTGTCTAAAAAATATCCTATTCAAACACATCTCATGCAAATTTTTATGTTCGTGGCTTAGTAGTGCGCTCAAGAAGAACAAGGGGAACTTTTGGGTGCATGGTGCACTGTTGAAGGAGGAAGGACTGAGTGCTTCGAGGATTCAAGATGTGATTATGCACTCAAATGGAGAGAGGAAGATCAAGGAAGGGTGCAGGTCACAAGTATGAAGGGTGAAGGAAGGCCACTAAGGCTTCGGAAGTGTTATACACACTCAAGGAAACCAAGGAGGGCACTGGGTGCACTACCAAAGGCTAAAGGGATGCAGCTTAGAACTTAACAAGTATGATGTGTGCTCAAGAGAAGCTAGGGGGAGACAAGGTGCAGTGTTGAAGGCTGAAGGGTTCAAGATTCAGCCTTCCCAAGTGCACTGTTCACTCAAGGGGACCAAAAAGGGTGCATGCCACATGGCTGAAGGATAAAGGAACCATGGCGATGCTTCGATGGTGCGCCATGCGCTCAAAAAGGAGGAAGCCTTTATTTAAGGGCGCAATTCAGAAAAAGGAAGGGGGAAAGATGTTGGGAATGAACTATGAGCTATTGTATGGTTCGGGGCACACTTCTGAATAAAGAAGGGGTCTTGAATAAGGATTAAGAGTGTTCCATGTGATCTCCAAGCCCTAGTGAGCTAACTTGTGCAACCAAAATTTTTCTAAGTATGGAAGATAGGAAAAGGGGAAAATATAATGATTTTAGACATGGAATGAAGTGTGACACATACCAAACCATAAATAAGAATTAGAAATGTTTGAAAAATGATAAATACACATCAAAATTCTATTTTACAAATACTCCACAAGTACAATAAACAAAGTGTGTGTGACTGCGACCCAAAATGTCATTTTACAACAAACAAAGGGGTTATAACCATGAAGAGCACCAAAGATGTTATAAAAAATAAAATTAAACTTAGGAATGATTAAGAACACTTGAAACATGTAGAGTGGCTTAAAGTGACACTTGACGACCAAAGCAAAACTCAATGCAATAATTTGGTAGGCTCTGTTAGGGTCCTATAATTTATAGGATCACAAGGTGATTAGATATTTTATCTCAGTTATATGATATTGTAAATAATATTTAAATTTTCAAATTATTTCCAAAAAAAATATAAAAGAAAAATGAAAAGAGGGTATTTAAAAAATAGAATAAAGAGACAAAATAAAAATAAAAGAAAAATCAAAGAAAGAATAAAAATAATAAAGATGAAAACCCCATAAAAGAAACACAAAAAGTAGAACTGAAAGTGTTTCATATCTAAATGCCACTACTTGATAGTTAGTTTGATTTTATTAAATAAAGTGAATGTTGTGTGAAATTGTTCAAAATACCACAAACCTGAGTCATTTGTTTGATCATGCAATTTAATTATGGTCAAACAAGTTTAAATTTTTGTTAATTCAATTAGAGAATAAAGTTAGCCAAACTGTTTAATCTTGGCTAATGTTAGTTAGGTAGATAAATAATGTTGATTCAAACGATTAAGCTGAATCAATAAAGCAATAAATGGATATCATAGAGTAGGTATTTTTTTTTCTTAAAATGAAATAAAACAAGGGTTTGCAAGTCCAAATGCACCCTTAGGAATGATAAAATAGGTTAGTCTTAGGATTAGGAGGAAATTGAAAGCAAAAAGGTTCGAAGGGTAAAATGAAAGTTTTATATGATTTAAAATGTTATCCAAATTTTTGATGCGTTTTATCCAAAGTTTCTGCTATGAAATAAAGGTCGATAAATAACAAAAAATCTTTTGTCGCTTTTGGTTAAGACACAAGCTATTTCCAACGGCTCGATCGTCATCCGCTCAGATCTACAGCCAAAAATACTTTTCGCCCCCCCCCCCCTCACCATTCTACCTTTACCGCAGGGGGGGGGGGGTCTGAAAAGTGGTTTCACTCCCGTCGGTCCCACGTGACATGTCACTCCCTCCTCGTTTCGTACCCCCCCTCTCAATACCGTAAACCAATCTTACCCCCTTCCAAAATCCACCTAACCACCCTCCTTTCCTACTCTTGTTCCCATGTGCTCCCCTCCACTCTCATACTGTTTCATGGCTATAACTGTTAGCATGTTAAATCATTTCCCGGGATAACTGTTAACCCATTAAATGTTTTCCCGGGTAATCGTTAGAAACTCCAATGAACCTCCACCCCTAAGGCTGTGAGCGCTCAGAATTTCTCTTGGTGTAGAGAAACAATGGGTGTTGCAGGGTTGGACTAATGACTAAGCTCTTCTGTGGTCCCTTGTGGAAAGAAAAAAAAAGTGGGAGAATGTTGGGTATGTGTTATAGTATTTCCACGAATAGTCGCACATGTGGGGGGGTGGGGTTGATAGCTCCCCCAGTTTTTTGCGCCAGACGTAGCAGGGGCATGAACCCCCCTTGTCTATGGACTTGTAGGGGGCAGGTAGCCCCCTGCATGGGGTTTGGGAAAATGTCCCCAGAAAATTTTTGTACCCTATTTTAGGTGGGCATACCCACCAATGGTTTTGTGCATGGGTTTGCACATGGTTTTAGGGCATAATGGTTTTAGACCCATGGTATTTTGTAGATACGGTCAAAGAAACTATGGTTATGTTCTAATCCAAGGTTAATGGATTGGGGTTTATGAATTCTTCAGAATGTATATATATGTGTTGTAACACTAAAGGAAATATAATAAAAAATCAAGATGGTAGTCCCGATTTGGGATCCAGGGGAAAAATATCTTTCTACATTTGTTTTATGTTTTATGCTCTCGCTATTGTTTTATTTTTTGTTTTTAAGAATTCGTTTGAAGATAATTTCTGTACAGGGTTAAAACCTACAGTTCGTATGCAGATCTATAGGTGTTGGTGATTTTTTATCAAGGATATAGTGATGTTTGCGCTTCATTTTGATGAACTTGGAATATTAGGTCTTCATGTTGGGTGTATGCTCATTACTTTTTGCAATGGTGTTTTAGTCTCATGATGATGTTGGATAGTTGCTACAAACTTATATAGATGTGTTGCAACTTGTGTAAGCGTAAAAGATAGCAGGGGACTTGTTGGTATTCATGTCAAAAAATTTTTGTTGGATTTTACGTTAACTTTGTAGTGGCATGTAGAGGTGTCATAAAGCTTGGCAATGGTTTGGAGGTGTATAGAAGAGCTAATGGTGATGAAAAATCAAGTGGTAGAGGTTATAATCTAAAGGCTTATGGCTTTCTCCTTTACCCTGCCCTCGCCATTTGGAGGAAGGATTATGTGTGCGGCTGAAGGCCCTTGGATCCTGGGAGGAAGGCATGTGTGTGCAGTTGTAGTTAATATTTTTCCTTGTTGTGCATGCGACTGAGCCTTTACATGAAACTTGCTCTGAATTCCTCACACACAGCTAGTGATTTCAACTTGGTTATTTGTAGAAGCTTCTAAATTAATGAAATAAGGTTGAAATTGGTTAAGTAAGTCCTCCAATGGTTGTGAGCACTTTTAGTGCACAAGTAGTGATGATAATGGATGTGTTTTGTCAACTTTCTTTTGATCCTTGTCCAAAAGTGGAATTTACCCAATATATTATATATACTCCATTTTAGATCTGAGATATGGCCGGTTCAACAATATTGTGAGTGAGAGAAGGCTGCAGAGAGGAGGAATGATTCAGATTTAGTTGTGAGCAGAGATACCTAATGCATTTTTGCAAATGAAAATAAAGTGAGTAAATCTAAATCCTGTAGTAGAGTACTAAACCAGAGGTCAATTTTGTAGATCATATTTTTCGTTGTTTCCACAAAGATCGAGATCTTGATGGTAGATATGGAGAGCTTGGTGTATCTCCATGATTGCGAGTTTTATCTATTTGTTTTGCAGGGTTGCAAGTGCATATGGAAAGATGTAATATTATTTTTATTGTTATCATAAGAAAATGATCACCTAGCCATTTCTAACTACGTGGATCAAAATACACCGTGTAGGATTAATTTTACCATGGTAAAATCACTTTCGCCATGGGAAATAATTTAGTAAATCATTTGTATTAAATTATTTCTAATTAAAATTAAAAAAACCAATGAGAATAATTGAATAAATCATTATTTATTTAATTCTCTCTAGGAATAATTATTAAATCATTAATTGATAATTATTCCTTGTCATAATTGACTAAATCACCTAGGAATAATTAAAAAAATCACTATTTATTTATTTATTATTCATTAATTCTATTTTTGGAATAATTGTTAAATCAATATTTATTAATTATTTCAATTTAACACATTTCTTAATATTCATGAAATAGTTAGTAAATAATTTTATTTTTTAGTTATTCCTAACTAAAAATATTTGGCCATTTTGAATATATTTTCTCTCTCCAAAAAATATAATAAAGTTTTCCTAACCATTAGATCTTGATTTGGTCAATAATATTTTATTATTCTCCATTTTCTAGATCAACCCAATACTTTGACATATATAAGAGGGGTTTCCACTCATTTTCACCATGATCATTACAATCATCGCCCAATATCGTCTTCTTTCATTCAAGCTCTCACTAGAGTTCTATTCATTGTTTTGGGTTTTTCACATATTGAGAGAGAGAATCGAATCCTGAAGCATCAAGGACATCTAAAGGACCCATCCCACAAGGGGGGAATTGCAGACCCTTTTTGTAGATCTCCTTCACCATGTGTTATCAATAAATATTTGTTCATTTTAAAAATATTTCCATATTGGGCTATTACATTGGATATCTATTGTTGTTTGTTGTTTTGGATCGTATATATCATTTTACTACAGGGTTTTCTTGTTTTACTATTAAATATCTCAAGTGTATGAAATTTCTTGGAAGGTGTACAAAAACACTTCAATTAATTCACTGGTGACAAGTGACCCTAACAACAATATGTGGTTGTTTATGCTTCATATATATAATAATAAAGCAATAAAACCTTGCAGTAAAATGATATATGCGATCCAAAAAAAAAAAAAAAACAATAGATGTCCAATGTAATAACCCAGTATGGAAAGACTTTAAAAATGAATAAATATTTATTGATAACACCTGGTGAAGGAGATCTACAAAAAAAGGGTCTGTAAATCCCCCTCCGCGGGATGGGTCCTTTAAACATCCTTGATGTTTCAAGGATTTATTCTCTCTCTCTCAATATGTGAAAAACCCAAAACAATGAATATAACTCTAGTTTTGAGCTTGAATGCAAGAAGAAAATAGTGGTGATGATGATAATGATCTTGGTGAAAAATTAATGGAAAACCCTCTTATTTATAACAAAGTATTGGGTTGATCTTGAAAATGGAGAATAATAAAATATTATTGACCAAATCAAGATCTAATCATTAGGAATACTTTATTATATTTTTTGGAGAGAGGAAATATATTCAAAATGGTAAAATATATTTATTTAGAAATAATTAAAAAATAAAATGTTTTATTAATTAATTCGTGAGTAGTAAGAAATGTGTGAAAATGAAATAATTATTAAATAGTGATTTAACAATTATTCCAAAAATATAATTAAGGAATAACAAATAAATAGTGATTTATTTAATTATTCCTTGGCGATTTAGTCAAATGTGATAAGGAATAATTATCAAATAATAATTTAATAATTATTCATAGAGAGAATTAAATAAATAACAATTTATTCAATTATTCTCATGGGTTTTTAAAATTTTAATCAGAAATAATTTAATACAAATGGTTTACTAAATTATTTCTCATGATGAAAATGATTTTACTATGGTAAAATTAATCCTACATAGTGCATTTCGATCCACCTAGTTAGAAATGGCTAGGTGATTATTTTCTGGTGATAACATTTATGCTGCATATATATTGAGGGTTTGATGTTATGACTGAGTATGAGATGTGTTTATGTTTCTAGATAAGTTGGTTTTTTCAGATTTGATGCATGTATTGGAGCCACTATTTTACTGGAGTAGAGAGCATGTTATTTGTGGCGTTATGATTTTTATTCATAGAGTTTGTCTTACTGTTGGGGTTTGAAATTGTAGAGCCGAGTCTTGTTGAGCTAGTGTATTGGATCCAATTTGAAAATTAATGAAACCAAGGTCTACATAGTGTTGTGGAGCAGTGGCCTTCAAAAAATGGGTGTTTTTTATGTGAAGAAGTGATTACATGCTTGCAACAATGTTGCGGAAATGGTCGTTTCTTCCCAGTGATAGTTGGAATAGTTGATGGCCATCAAATCATTGTGATTTGGGATTGAGTATTCTAGTTTGTGGTGGAAGGTTATATTAGTTGAGGTCGAGTCTCCTATATGGTGCAACCAACATCTATGTAAATTACATTTTTCTTGAGATAATAAAGATTTTGAGCAACACATCAGCAACACAGGTGGTTTTGTCTTGAAGCGGTTTTCCACCAGATATCTTATGTCTCATGTGAGATGATGTGATTGTGATTTGATGTGTTGTTTATTTTTTCTCTCATGTTTTTTTTGGTTTAGCTGCTTGCATGGTTTATGCTTATGTGATGATCTACTAATGTGTTGCTAGTTAATTTATGCATGATTCAATAAAGAAGTTTAAATTGGTAAAAATTGGTAATAAAAAACACTATTAATTCAACATTCCTTCTTAGTAGTGCTCAAGGTTTCTAACAAAATATATTTTGAGCTAGGTGTGTACTCATGCCATATTCCACACCACATCTCTAATTGAAAAGTGGAGAGTAAAAACACATAATGAAATTCTTGGGACTAGACGATAAACAAACTTTAGGTTATGGAATAGGTTGTACAAACTGATTGGAGTTCGCCGCAAGTATCAAATAATATTTTCCTTGTTAATAGACCAGACTCATATATAGATACAAGGGACAAGGTTTTAATGCTAGGTCTACAAGAGGTTGCCTCTTAGAGTGACCACAAAAACTACACGAGACCATTGAAAGGGATTTCAATTATGAACATGACAAGTGAGTTATATAAGGGAAGATCTTCACTTATCATATATGTACAGGATTGAAGAGATTATGCAAATAACTAAGCTTAAATAGTAAGAAAATACATAATGCAAGGAAATGATTTAAAGGAAATGGAGCTAAATGTAAAGCAATGTAAACAAGAAACAAATGCAAATAAAAGAGAAGAGAATGCTAATATTTAATAAATGAAAACAAAAAGACAAAGAACAAAAAAATTATGCAACGAAATGTAATGCAACTAATATCCATGTCATTGTTATGCAAACATTATGGAAAAGTACAAATACAATAATAATAAAATGAACTACAACAAAACCCAAACCATAATCTAATTCAGAAAAGAGATCAACGTCATGTGAAGTATAATTTCTAGTGAAGCCAGTTGAGTTATTCTTGACTTGCAAACAAAAATATGTTAACAATCAATACCAACATAAAAGAATATGTAAACATAAGGATATTGACCTGTATATTTTGCAGGAGGAATAGAAGGTCTCACCTGTTGGCAGAAAGTGTACTAGAAAAGGTTTCTCTATCCGAAGCTACAATCTTATCTCAATAGATAGAATGATACATGTAAAAACATGAAAACCTCTCATGATCGTGCATTCATATAAATTTACATTCACATTAGACACAAGAGAAAACATAGGTTGCTTATTTACAGAAAACCTTGTGAGACAAGATTCTTCTAACCAATCAATAATTAAATTGTGATATTTGAGGTAACCAACTTGAAGACCTTGAAAATATTGCAAAGATGAGCATTGATTTGGATAATTCAATCTATGGGGAGAATCTTGTGAGGAAATTTTCGACCAATCTTGTTTATAAAAATTGTCAAGATTGCGAGGACCCGACAGAACCATCAATGGAAGCTGAAGTGCCTCAACTCCCTGAAAAGTATATAAACCTTTAGATGGTGAATCATCAAATTTTATCTTCTCCATGAAATCAAGAGATGTAAGAAAACAACTATCATCATATATATTGATGGGATAATTATTAATTGGATGATAGGTATTAAATCCAATACTTTGATTAGATTGGTCAGTTAACAAATAAGATTCATCATTTTTCAAATATAGCAGTGAGTGAAAAGGAGAGATGTCATGGATAATTTGAATGGTAAACATTTCCTCTTCACATGCTGAAGATAAAAAATCAGCAAAAATATGAATTAATAATCCATTGGTTTCTTCCTCATAATGTAACAGATCATCACCTTATATCAGATCACAAACAAGGCCAATAACGTGGAAGTCTAGGGGATTACAAATGATTGATGGTAAAGTAATTTCAGAAAACCAGTAAAGATACAAGGAATAATGAGAATGGGTTGAAAAAATATTAAGAGATTCTCCATGCATCAATTTAGATTCAATGTTCATCTTATCTTGAGGAATTATTCTATTATCATGTAATTTTTGTTTAGCAAAACAATTTGAATATCCAGTAACGCTCAAGGGAATTCCTTGTGTTAGAAAAAAAATTACCTAGCTTCATAACATGCAAAAGAGAGATGAGGAGGTAATTATTCATGGAAGAGTTTAACAAAATGAAATCTTCCAGGTGATGAACACTTCTATATTTATAATTGAAATGACGAGCCTTGAAACTATGTGCATCCCTCGAAGATATGCATTCCAATTTGTTGATTGTTATGGCTACTGCCATCATAAAGGGGATTTCCCCAATATGAGGTCGCAATTAGACCTCACGCGGTTTGGTGTAGGAGTCCCATTTGGAAATATGAACCAAATTCCATTAGCTTAAAGATTTATCTTAGCTTAAGAAATTATCATGAGAGAGTTGGGCACATGTGATTTTGAATGAGAAAGAGAGTGTGCCTTGTGGAACGTTAAATTGTAGATGCACCAAGGATATTTCACTACAAAGGAGAAAAGGGAGCCTCTAAAAGAAAAGTAATAGTAATAATAAAGTGGACACACACACACATAAACAAGGAAGAATCACTAGACATTAGGCGACATATTTCACATAGATGGAACGATCATTAAAATCAACACAAAAAATTTCCAACAATTTGGGCACGAAAGTCACCGAAATAGTTCAATTACTTTAGTACCTAAGAAAGGCAACATAAACTGCAAACATTATAAGAGTAGTATCAAAACATCCATGATCCATGCATGGAAATGTGTTGGTTGAATGGATTCAAGTATTAAGAAAAATTTCCAAGATACATAAATATAATGAACACCACTAGCTTCAATAGTGGAGCGTTAGAGCCACTATTTTTTCCCCAAAAGTATTATCTCTATCTCACTAATACATGTTAAAAGTATTTTGCTTTAGTAATGAGGATCCTTTTAAAACTTGAGGCATTTCCTTTCATATCCTCATGACTTTTGAGTTTATCATATGAATTTTCAAATTCTAATGACCTTTGGACTTCTATATAACTCTTGGAATTCCAAATGACTTTTGGAATTACATGAGTCTTGGAATTACATGTCTTTTGGACTTCTTCACATGGATATTTTGTACAAACATGACTCTTGGAATTCCACTTATTTGTATTTACAATACTTACATAATTACATCATGATTTCCACATCATGATGTGGTGAGAACATGCCAAGTCACCAACATCGATGACTTGGACTCATAGTGACTGATGGCATGGAATTTTTGATTGGTGACAATGCTTCCACTTGTATCTATGATCTTGCATGTAAATTCCATGAATTTGATGTCTTCACCCTCCAAAGGGTCTTTGATCATCTGGATTCCTTTGGCATTCTTTGATAATCACGATTTCAAGGTTCTTCATCTTGTCACATCACACATTATTCATTATTGACTGGGTGCACTACAAAAGGCTAAAGGGATGCAGCTTAGAACTTCCTAAGTATGATGTGTGCTCAAGAGAAGCTAGGAGGACACAAGGTGCAGTGTTGAAGGCTGAAGGGGTCAAGATTCAACCTTCCCAAGTGAACTGTTCACTCAAGGGGGCCAAAGAGGGTGCAGGCCACATGGCTGAAGGATAAAGGAATCATGTCGATGCTTCAATGGTGCGCCATGCGCTCAAGAAGGAGGAAGCCTTTATTTAAGGGCACAATTTAGAAAAAGGAAGGGGGAAAGATGTTGGGAGTGAACTATGAGCTCTTGTACGGTTTGGGGCACACTTCTGAATAAAGAAGGGGTCTTGAATAAGGATTAAGAGTGTTCTATGTGATCTCCAAGCCCTAGTGAGCTAAATTGTGCAACCAAAATTTTTCTAAGTATGGAAGATAGGAAAAGGGGAAAACACAATGATTTTAGACATGGAACAAAGTGTGACACATACCAAATCAGAAATAAGAATTAGAAATGTTTGCAAAATGATAAATCACATCAAAATTCTAGTTTACAAATACTCCACAAGTACAATAAACAAAGTGTGTGTGACTGCGACCCAAAATGTCATTTTACAACAAACAAAGGGGTTATAACCATGAAGAGCACCAAAGATGTTATAAAAAGTGAAATTAAACTTAGGAATGATTAAGAACGCTTGAAACATGTAGAGTGGCTTAAAGTGACACTTGACGACCAAAGCAAAACTCAATGCAATAATTTGGTAGGCTCTATTAGGGTCCTATAATTTATAGGATCACAAGGTGATTAGATATTTTATCTCAGTTAAATGATATTGTAAATAATATTTAAATTTGCAAATTATTTCAAAAAAAAATATAAAAGAAAAATGAAAAGAGGGTATTTAAAAAATAGAATAAAGAGACAAAATAAAAATAAAAGAAAAAGCAAAGAAAGAATAAAAAAAATAAAGATGAAAACCCCATAAAAGAAACACAAAAAGTAGAACTGAAAGTATTTCATATCTAAATTCCATTACTTGATAGTTAGTTTGATTTTATTAAATAAAGTGAATGTTGTGTGAAATTGTTCAAAATGCCACAACCCTGAGTCATTTGTTTGATCATACAATTTAATCATGGTCAAACAAGTTTAAATTTTTGTTAATTCGATTAGAGAATAAAGTTAGCCAAACTGTTTAATCTTGGCTAATGTTAGTTAGGTAGATAAATAATGTTGATTCAAACGATTAAGCTGAATCAATAAAGCAATAAATGGATATGATAGAGCAGGTATTTTTTTTTCTTAAAAAGAAGTAAAACAAGGGTTTGCAAGTCCAAACGCACCCTTAGGAATGATAAAATAGGTTAGTCTTAGGATTAGGAGGAAATTGAAAGAAAAAAGGTTCGAAGGGTAAAATGAAAGTTTTATATGATTTAAAATGTTATCCAAAATTTTGATGCATTTTATCCAAAGTTTCTGCTATGAAATAAAGGTCGGTAAATAAAAAAAAATCTTTTGTCGCTTTCAGTTAAGACACACGGTATTTCCAACGGCTCGATCGTCATCCGCTCAGATCTACAGCCAAAAATAATTTTCGGCCCCCCCTCACCATTCTACCTTTACCACAGGGGGGGGTCCGAAAAGTGGTTTCACTCCCGCCTGTCCCACGTGACGTGTCACTCCATCCTCGTTTTGTACCCTCCCTCTCAATACCATAAACCACTCTTACCCCCTTCCGAAATCCACATAACCACCCTCCTTTCCTGCTCTTGTTCATATGTGCTCCCCTCCACTCTCATATTGTTTCATGGCTATAACTGTTAGCATGTTAAATCATTTCCTGGGATAACTATTAACCCATTAAATGTTTTCTCGGGTAACCGTTCGAAGCTCCAACGAACCTGCACCCCTAACGGAAAAATCCTTATTACCATAAAACTATGTCGTGCCACCATTTTTCCCTTTTTCTATTACATATTGTTTTAATCTTCCTTAATTTCCAAATTTCAAGTGAACAGTGACATTCCTCAATCGACCAAGCACCCAATCGAGGACGAGAAATCCCAATTCTACTTCTAGTTTGGTACAAACTTCCGAAATCCATGGTAATAATTTATCATTCCCTCTTGTCTCTTTAAATTTGTAACTGAAAATATGCCTCTGAAGATGTAAAAAAATGAAGACTTTTTCAACCTAATGCTGCATCCCCCTCTAGACCTTGATCACATCTCGCTTGTAGATAGAGATTATAAAATCTCTGAGACTTAGTGTGAGTTCGATATTTTTTAACTCTAATGTTGGTGCAAGGACAGATTTATAGACTAATCTAATGAAATTAGACTCTAGGAGTCCAATATTCCTCATTATATATTTCCCGAGACCTTTCATTCCCGAGATTTTGTGAGAAAATTCCATGCATGTTATGTACCAAACCAGAGAGCCATCATATCCCCAAGTGGTGAAATTTTACTCATCATCACCTCCAAGACCATTGATCAGATGATGTAGGCTCCTCGTGTAGAGACCAACAGTCATTTTTCCATAGAAACCTTGACTGAACTCTACTAAAAGTTATATTTTTCTAGGAGAGCATATATTTTTGATACTTTCTTGCTTGAGCATACCCAATTACCTAGGAAAAATCATCCTTACCCCTCTTCCATGTTCCCAAATGAGGCCAAGAAAATCATATCTATGTTGTCCTGCCTTTTAGGCTATTACTTTAATGAATGGGTAGATGAACCCCTGTAAGGTTTCCTCTCAATATTTTCTACAGACCATAAGCCTTTAATCATTTTTTAATTTTAGTCAATTCTTAGTTGATATTATACATGAAAAACTCCTTAAGTTACCAACTAAAGGAGTATTCAGGTATGCTTCCATTCTGGTTTATATGTTTATTTATTACCAGGCAGACAGATTCAAGTTTTCAGTGTAGAAATTAGATGAGGAAGGGAATCCACAATTTGTAATATTTTGGACTTCCCTGGTAATGAAAGATTCAAAGGAATACACTTTCAATCAATACATTGAACAGTTCATACATCCAATGATGAGCATGCTGACCAGTAATGCAGAACCAAGGATTAATGAAGAAATCAATAAGGTCCTGCATTTGACAGAGCAAGCTAAAACTAGTGATTGGTACTTGTACCAAAATTATACAGAGATCGGGGTGTATAGGTGTGAATTGTCACCATACAAGTTTCCCAAATACCTCCCAATGAGGGTATTTTCCATGGAGTACATAATACTCTTGATTAAATCTGATGAAATCAATTTTGTTTCAGCCAAGAAGAAATCCTAGTTCAGAATAAAAACAAAAGTTTGACCCTTTGTTTGCAACAACAGGACAATAGGAGAAGAAGCAAACAAGATTCTTAAAGAAATGAAGTTTAATCTCAGTTTTACATGGTTCGATGATCCTCTGGGCCTAATTTCAAAGCTAAGGGTGGAACACAAAACCATTCCTTATACCCACACTCAGAGGCTTGTGATTGAAAGGTATGTAAATCAATTTACATGGAAAAAGAACACTTTGCAAGAAGCCGAAGAACAACTTGTGTCTACTTCAACTTCATAGACTCCTACTCCTTATGAGAAAGTAGGCAAGAGGTGAAGAGAGGAAGAATCACCTTCAGCTACAAACAGTGCAGGTAAAGAATTCAAGATCATCTATAGAAAGAAGACCAAGAGGAGTCCTAAAATAGATTTAGAAAGTAATGCATAGTAAGGGGCTACCATGATCATCAAAGAACCATTATCATCAACACATTCAGGTGGCAAATTTATTACCTATCCAACAACGTCATCAGTGTCAGAGGGTCAGCTGGACATAGCTCAAACCTCCAAGCTCATTTAGGGATAAAAGGAGAAGAGTATCTTTGACAGATATAAATAAATCAAGCTAAAAAATTAAACTCTCAAGAAAAACACCTACACATAGTTCTGGAAACAAATTCTAGTTCAAAAAGCATGCTTCTATCAGCCTTTGATTCAGGAAATGGAAGGATGCAGATGGCCTTCCTAGAGGCTCAAATTCCACAACCAAAGACAAAATTAGACTACAAAAGGAAAGACTTTGAGTTTGACACTGAGGGCATTCATCCCAGTGATAAATGGATATGCACAAACAGACTGGTGAGATGATTTTATCTACACTAACCAATACAACCATGACTATGTCAAAATTGCAGGAGTCACTTTCAGATATCTAATCTCAGTTGAAGATGGAGAAGATCTCTTCTCTGGCTAAAGACACTAGGATCAAAACATTGGAAGATATGTTTGTTAAAATGGGGTATGATACAAAAAATGTGAAGGTTGTAGAAGAAATGATTAAAAATAAGAATGCCGATATTAAAACATTGAGGAAGAAACTAAAACTACTAGCAACAGAAGATCCACTGACCAAAGACATAAAAGAGTCTGAAACACGGAAGGGAGATATGATATGAATTTAATCATGGAGTAAAGTGCCTAAATCATTGCAATGGAGACAAAAATGGAGAAGCTATTTAAGGATAAGGAACAAAATCCACAGGTGGCCATAGTTCCTCTAGATGCAGTACCCCTCACAAAAATCCACACTACAGGAGCTACAACATCAACAATGCCTTCAATACAACCTACAAATTCTGTTGAAAAATTCACAAAGGCCATAGAAAACATGTCAATACAAATATAATAGATAAAGAAACTACCGGGGCAAGTCAAAACTTTACAGGAATAGAAAAAACAGAAGTGAAGCTTCACATTTGGTTGAAGCACAAA
Source organism: Pinus albicaulis (assembly GCA_034641835.2). NCBI lineage: Eukaryota > Viridiplantae > Streptophyta > Pinopsida > Pinales > Pinaceae > Pinus > Pinus albicaulis. The sequence goes on along the minus strand of CM076584.1, from coordinate 625,182,481 downwards.
GATCCCAAGGGCTACTAGAAAGGATACATAAAGTAGAAAGAGAATCAGCCATTGGCCAAACCTTGGCCCAAGTGAAGGAAAGTATATGGACAAGCATCCTCAACTCCATGAATGAAATTTGGTCATCCATAAAAATCATTTTTGAGCAGAAGGAACTAATACAAAAATCCACAAAAGCTATTGGAGACATCAAAGAAAAGCTAGGTTACAAGCCTACTGAAGCATATAATATCATCAAATTCATCAATTCCAAGAAGAAATATGAGTTGGAGGACAAAAATGTAAATATCCTAGGAGTCAAGAAGGCTATGACAAAAAGGAATCTCATTATGCAATTATAAGAAAAATTCCTAGGACTAGAGATAGGGGTTAACAGGGTTTTCAGTAGAATTGAAGCGTTGAACCAAAAGGGATTACCCAGTTTGTTTGTGATCAATGATAAATTAATTACACAAGAGGATTACAATAAGAAGTTAAAGGAAGTGGCCAGAGACAACTCAAAGTTTGCCAGTATAAAGGGCATTTTGACAGGAAGAGATTTCCTTGAAGCAATGGGAAATGATTTTTACATACAGAAAGAAGTGAATCAAATTTTTGTGGTAAAACCTACTTTGAAAAGTATATGAAATTTATAGGAAGGTAGCAAAGCTGAGCATTTTGGATGAAGAAAGGTGGGATAAGTTGTGTGAGTTACTGTAGTAAGTGATAACTACAAATGCATTTAAAGGACCAACCAATGCAACAAAGACAGAAAGGACATCTCAGCAACAACTTCTTCCAAATGCGTCCCCCTCTCGATAGAGTTTCCACCTATCTTATTAGTTTGTAGAATAGATAATTTGTTTTAGATTTTGCTAAATATACCCTGTTGGTTGTGAAAAGAGTTTTTGTAAATATTATTATAAATACTTCACACTTCGAGTATTATGGGTTGGTTGTCAATTATTATTTTCTGTAAGCTATTGTACCTTTTCCAGTTGATGGATTTTTCATTAATACAAGGACTTATTCACATGATTCATGTGTTGGAAAATTTGGTGAAGTGCTTCTCATCGTTTATGTGTTATTTCTTTGTTTCCATTACTGTACTTTCATAAATCTTAATTACATTATAGAAACAATGACGAACATAATTTGTTGAAATATACATCCTGGTTATGACTGTAAGTAATTTTAATGTTTTCTTCTGAATTCAAACTAAAGAATTCTTAATTTCTCTTTAGTTTTAACTGAATCTTTCTTTTCTTATTTTCCATATCATTTTAAATCTTAAATATCAAACTAGTCACTACAAGAAAAAAGGACATTGGTGAGGGACAAAAAATGTCACCATAAGCTCATTGGTGAGGGTCAAAAGAGCCTTTGTCACCAAAAACTGAACGTCACCAAAGGTGGCGTCACCGAAAGTATAGGTGTTGTGGTGACATTCAAGATCCGTCACCAATAATCATTTATAATGATGGATAGTGACCATCACCATTTCATATGAGCAATGGTGACGGACAATAGCTTCCGTCACCAAAAAAATTAACGTCACAAAAGGTGGCATCACCGAAAGTATGTGTTGTGGTTACATTCAAGGTTCGTCACGAATATTGATTATAATGACAAATAATGACCGTCACCATTTCATATGAATAACAACAATTTTTTGTGATGGACCTTTCATGGCCATCACTATTGGTGCATATATATGGCGACGTTCATTGACCGTCATCATTTCATATTTAGTGAGGGTCAAAAAATGTCATCATAAGCTCATTGGTGACATCAAGGTCTGTCACAAATAATGACTATAATGACAAACAATGACCCTCACCATTTCATATCAACAATGATTTATGGTGACAAACATTTATTTCTCATCACTATTGATGTTTATATATGGTGGCGTTCGTTGACCATCACCATTTCATATTTTGGTGAGGGTCAAAAAATGTCACCATAAGCTCATTGGTGATGGTCAAAATAGCCTCCGTCACCAAAAATTAATCGTCGTCATTCCATATAAATATCAGGGCATGTTGGAATCGAACCACCAACCTCCTGCTTGTAAAGCAGGTGCTCTTCCATTGAGCTAGCACCCTTTAAAAAATTAGACTTTCAAAAAATATATCTTGAAAATTTATAGATTCTAAATTCTACAACTTTCAATAAATTATAGTCTCGACAATATTTTACTAAACAAAGAAAACATCATCAAAGTTGCAGGTCTCTAGCTAATGGTTATGAAAGTTATGAAAAGTGGGTGGAGAGAAAAATAGTTACGTATAAGAGACTCAATATGTTTAGTTGAATACTCAATTAGAATTGAAAATTTGAAGACATTTATAGCCTAGAAATGACCTATAACTCGCAAATGCACCAAATATTGCAAAGGAAATGTCATAAGTGGATAGCATATGGAAGAAGAGCATTGATGAAAAGAGATGCAATATGTTACAGGTTGAATGAAAGAAAAATATCAATGTTGTTGTTGTTGGGTAACTTTTTATGATTGGGACCTTTCTCTTTCCTTTATCACATAAAAATTAAAATTAAAAATTAGAATGATATCTAAAATTATAAGTGTGAGACAGACTCAGGGATATATATATATATATATATATATATATATATATATATATATATATATATATATATATATATATATATATATATATATCCCCTTCACATAAAGCGACATGCGATTTTGAATTTCACAAGTCCACACTCAAAACATGACATCAACCAACAAATAAAAAAAAATTGAAACTTATGACAGTAAGAGTATCTCTTTTCAGTAGTGAACACCAAACAATAATACAATAATTAGTTCACTTTAAGACTACAACACATTGGGAAAAAAAAAATTGTGTTCAATTATCTGCCAGTACAAAATGGACTTAATTCTAATGAAGCAAAAGAGTTGATACTAAATCACAAATAAAAATGACCAACAACAATGTAAATTTTTTTTTCAAGATCTTTCCAACAGTCGAGACAGAAAATGGCCCCCATCAATGTTTGTAAGTGAATTTATGACCTGGAGAATTTAAGATTCCAGTTTTAACCCCTAGATTATAAAAGACTAAATCATGTATTATTTTCAATGCAGTGGTTTATGAGAATTGTGCCAATCCAAGAGGGTTGAATTGTAATGACCCCATACTGTAAAATGTGAACATGCTTTGCAAATTTGGTTAGCTCAAAGCCCAAGGCAAAAGCCCCACTATTGAATGGTCATGAGTCCAAATGGAAGGCAAGCTAGGTTTTGATGTTATGCTTAACTGTTATAAAACCAAAGTATAATAAATAATATAATAACCTTCAAAAAATTGCTTGAGGAGCAACATAAGAGCTTAATCCAAGAGTGGTAGAGTAAATAGTGTCCTTGGGAAGGTAAGATAGGTTACTTAATGTCCAAAAAATGACCAAAATTACATCAACATGACTACTCAATTCCTAAGTGGTAGTACAAAGTGGGATTTCAAAGGCCACCCCTATCAAATCAAGAATCAGTCCTACTTAAAAATATATAAGCATGAATATCACAATGCTAGGAAGAAGAAATACAAAGCTCTGGAGCCAAGTACACAATAAGCCTCAATGCATCAAATTCCCACTGTCAAACAGAGGGTATTCCTCTAAAGTAGAAAGGGAAGCTATCCTACCATCTCAAGCTCTGGATAGAAAGCTGGGTAAAAGAGATGGATTTGGTCTAGTGGATGTCTCTCTGTATGGAAAATATGCCCGTCTACATGGAGTTGGTAGAAGGGAGTTGCCTACAAATCTAGCATGAGTTATCTTTAAACCCCATGCGACAAAATCACATGGGATTTCCTATCAAGGGTTGGGGTGCCTTTTATAACCCTATATATCATTGATGCCCTGTGTCGCATGCATAGGTTCTATCTTTTAACCATGCTTTATTAAAATCTCCTTCACCTACCTTGTTGATCAATAAAAATGTTATATGGAAGACATGTGATCCTCATGCATGGGAGACATAACATATACTTTTTCTTGGAGAGGTTCTTTCCTTATCATTATTACATTCTTCCTCATGTTGAGAGAACACATGCCTCCATAGCTGAAATTCCATATAACCAACCCAAGAAGCCAGTGATCTTGAAAGATGTGTGAGTCTGTGCCAAGCTAGAGGAGTTGTGGCAGAAGTGGAAGGAAGGCATTGTGTTTGAAGAGAGAGTTGTAGAGTAAGCAACATGGAATCTCATTACTCACTTGTTTATATCAATGTTAACTAGAAATGAGCTAAGGTAACTTTGAAATCACAATATCCACTTGTCTGATTCGTCCTTGCAATGAGCCAAGGTATATGAATTTCAAGGATTCCCAAAGAGCAACCAGTAGCTCAAATTCTTTATGTCAACACTATGGAACTAGAGGGGATGGATTCAGTGTAGATCATGACCTTGTGTTGTGTTTTGCTAAGTGGAAGAGGTTTGTCACTATTTTAATGTTGGGTGAGATACCTAAATAAGCTATCAATGAGGGAAAGAATGGTTGGTGTATGGTTGTGACTATTATTTTTAATATTGTGGGTTGGGATGGATGAGAAATAAATCCAGCAACCATCCTTCGTCACTGTGGCCTCATAACCCAATTTGGGGGTGGTATTTATAGAAGATTCATGTGGTTGGGAAGTTGATCACTCATTTGTCACCAATTTGATGGATATATTCATGGCAAAGCTGAGGGATTATCATCATTCTCATGCTAGTTTGTCAAAAAATAATACCAGTAGACCTCCATGGGGATATTTGTGTTTTTAGCATCATTGCCAAACACACCCATCACTTTTCTTTTAAAAAATTTACCTGCAACCATTATGAAGTAAAATAATAAGTGGTGTCACTAGCTGGTGTAAAAAGCAAAATTTTGGAAACAATTATAGAACCATATGACATTATATGGGTCAATGGTTCAATTCTATGTTATCCTTGAAGACTTGTGTTTGTATTTGCTAAAAAACTATATACCTCCTCACACAAACTTTCAGCAAAATCCTATGAATATTTAACGAAAACCCAAGCCACTTGGAGATGGAATGATTCCCTATTATGGCCAATTTATCGATTCTATAATGTCCCAGAAATATACTCTTTTAATGGGTGACCACCCGTGAACCACCAACTACCTCAAAACTTGGCATACAATTTAGCTTGAAATATTAATTTTCTTGTGGAATTATGATATCATTGTTTTGGGAAACTAATGAACTAGTTTAGATATGCATGTTGTCTCTTTCTAAGATTAATATAAAATTATAAACAAGTGACTTAAGTAAATATTCAAGATAGTGCACAAAATCGAGGATTTGTAAATCCATGGCTTCAAATGACATCATCAACATGAGATCCAAGTTTGATGAAGTCAATCTTAAGCTCAAGGCTCAAATTATGGCCAATCCTGCTTTTGATTACACGGAGGACACACGTAAATGGGTCAAGAATTCATTGTCATCATGCCTACAATAACAAACCCTAGATAAATGAACATGACAAAAAAAGGGGTCACATCAATGGGTCAAGAAACTATTTTCATCATTCCTACAATAACAAACCCTAGATAAATGAACATGACAACAAAAGGGGTCAATGACCAAGCGAAGGCCACATTAGGGCTAGTAGTTACAAATTTAACCACAAAGAGAATACCGTTACTATCTATATCTGGAATTTCAGGCCAAATGAGGTGCCACCATAGCTTTTGAAGACTCTTCACTTTCCAAACACTAGGGAAAGCAAGCCTCTCAACTCTAGTATGGTTTTTGTATAACTACTATAATTGTGATACTATCTAACATGAATCTTCAAACAAGGGCGATCCATATAAAATCTTCACATCTTTATGAGGTCCCTTTTAGAGGAACCCCTCCATATTATCCATAGATTTTGTTTATATATTAAATTCATGGAAACAATGAAGGGTAGGGATCCCTCCAAGCCATTAAACAATGTTCTGCACAAGGTTTATGGTAACATTGTTTTTTCAAACTAGTTAACCAGTTTAGATTTGCATGTTGTCTCTTTTTTGGGATTAATATAAGCAACTAAGGAGTTAAGCAAATATTCAAGACAGTTCATGAAAACAAGCATTTGTAAATCCATTGCTTCAAATTATAGTGTCAACGTGAGATTCGAGTTTGAGAAAGTATATATTGATCTCAAGGCTCAAATTATGGATGATATTGCATTTTATTCATTAAAAACACTCATCAATGGGTCAATAAGACATCGAATGAGTGCTTTGTCATCACGCTTGCAATATTTAACGCTAATTAAATGAGCACGACAATAAAAGGAGTCAATGGATGAGCTAGGACCACATCAGTATTGGCAGTTAAAACTATAACTAGAGAGAGCATGTGGTCACCGGCTATATCCATGGCATTTCAAGTCAAATGAGGTGCCACCATCACTTTTTTAAGAGTCGCAACTTACACAAACACTAGATAAGACTTTCAGCTCCAATATGGTCTTCATTCGAATAATACCATTGCACTCTTATCTAACATGAATCTTTAAAAACAAGGGGGAGTCACTACAGATATTCAAGTATTTATGAGTTCCCATTTAGGGGAATCACTCTATTTTCATATGAAATCCATGGGTTCTTTCTCTATATTGAATTCATGGATGCAACAAAGAGAGGGTTCCCTCCAAGCCATTAGAAACGACTCTATGCAAGAAGGAAACTCCTTGATTGTTTCTTTCCCGTGGATTTTGGCATAAGAAAGGATGCTATTGTGCTTTTGGTTTCAAGCCTTCTTAGAGGATCCTTATGCGAAAATATGCGCTCCTCCTCCCAATCCCATCAATTCAAGGTTGAGGTGAAGCCTAGGTTTTCTATTCCCTCAAAGATAAAGGGTTCCCTCAAACCTACCTTCATAGAGGAGAAATCAAAGGACATTCCAGTGTTGGAACTTGAAGTGTTCGATCCACAGGTACATGCCCACAAATTTTTGTTTTGAAGGTATACCACTTATTTTCATTTTAATGGGCTTTGGCCATCTACAATAGCACTTCATGGGTGGAAAAATCAAGCCTAGATTACAAAAAATGAGCTCTTCCTCCATTCCAAGTGTTACTTCATTGTAATTTTTAAGGCCATGGTGGATAGAAAAAAAAAAATTCAACCTAGTTCCCTATTTCTAGGGGGAAATGCACCTCTCCTTTCATCCATAGTTCTCAAAGTTTGATCCAAACACCATTATTATTACAACAACTCCGGTCTAGGTAAGAGTTCCAAAACTCCTTTTCACTTATAGTATCCTAATTTTATTTCAACTATTAGGAACTCCCTGGGTCATTTTATTAAAGCTAATGGAGCTCATATTGTCATGGGCTCAACATCTTTACCCATGTCTGTGTAGTGCCCAACATAAGTTGTGATTTTCCCAACTAGATGGTCATATAATGGGTTTATCTCACTTCTACAGAAATGTTAGACATTGAAGCACAACATTTAGATGTAGATCATGCCAAAAAACTGTACACCTCCAAGAAACCTATTCATCTTCACCAACATCTTCTACATCCAATGGACATAGGAAAAATCCCAAAGGATGGTAAGTAATAAAGGGAAATATATGTGTTCCAACAAATAAAATAGCTCAAATGAAAGCAAAGAGACCTATGCAAGTTCCCCTTGGTAGTGGTGGGGAGACACACTCAACTTTGGTGCCATCAAATCTCTTTTGAGGTTCAAAGCACCTTCGTGAATCGAAAAAGAAAAAGCTTAGTCCTAACCACCTTGCGTTCATGATTCCCTTTCACAAATTAGTATATCACAATGACACTAACCCATGTTAACAGAACTGAGTGGATCAGTATTAGAAATAAAAAAGAAACAAAGAAAAAGTGATCCTCATAAGACAAATTACAACACCTAGTGACGATGTGACTTCTTCAACTCTCTATAAACGAGTCAAGTTGTGTTTCTCTATGTTCTATGCATTTATATCTATTTCGTAGATATGTTTCAATATTATGTTCTTAGTTATGGGAGATTGGACAAGACAGAGGAAGAAGAAAATCCTATATCATCCACATTTGGCTAGTGTGAGTACCCCTTTCTTTGTATTCACTTTTCATCTTGAGAAGAAAAGAGAAAAGCATAGGCCTCTCCTAGTTGGGTTCGTCCTATATTGGGTTTTCTTAGGGTATATCTTGTATTCAATGTATAAATGGTGTGTAATTGTTTGTCTCTTTCATTTCACTTTTAGCTGATTCTCAGTAATTTTTGTGTTAAAGCTAATGATATGAAGTCCACAATCTTGAGTATAATACTGCATAGTAAAAGATTGTAGGATATTATAAAATTTGTTATGAAGATCCAATGGAACATCCACGATAGTGCACAAATAAGAAATGGACTAAGAACCCAATGGCATGCATTAAATCCATTCATTCTTTATGCTTGCCACAGATAAATAACATCAAAGATGAAACTGCATATCAAAATGCACACTTGAATTTCTGACCCAAATGACAAAAACCTACAAAGCCTCCATACTAAACAGATTCAGCTCCACAAAAAATGAGATTACTCTCACTAATATCAAATGGAAATCAATATACACAAGCACAAACACATCTAAAATTGTGTCTGATGTGCACATCAATGTTCCAAAGCTCGAGGTTAAATATCTCAAATTTCAATATTCGATACATCAATCATTTCTATGAACTCAAGATATGCAATATTGACTCTATCGAAACTAGAACTAGATGGATCTGGGATATTATATTCGATGCACCTAACGTGTAGTATATATTAAATGTCATTACATGCAAATAAAATATTGACGGACCTGCCCACCCCAAGAAGGATGTAGAGCATCTCACATCTTTCGGTACAAAAACAAACAAATATTCATTCAAATACCACAGTTTATTCTTGTGGTAAGGATATGAATCAAACTAAAACAAGAATTAGAAGGATAAAAAAACATTCCTTCGGTCCCTCTCTGCAAGCACGTGTTCTAAAAGTACAGTGTATCCAATTTCAACAATTGATGCATTTTCCAAATAATCCTGGCCCAGACAAAAATGGACAAACAAATCAGTATCATATGCCAGGCATAAGCAATCTCAAAGTAAGCAACTGAAAAAGTTTCGTTCATAGTGCCAAAAATAATAACAGTAAGTTGAAGCACTCATTGGTGATAGAAGCATAGATCCATGTTCTTGGATACAATGGATTATCGCATTAAGTTTCTTGGACTACAAGTCAGAAAGAAACACTAAATATAACATACATCAACAGGTTTTTATCTAGAGCTCTTCCATGTTTGGACAAACAATCAAAAATTGAAGTGACAATTCATGTGAAGGAACAGTTAAAGAAAATTCAAATCACACTTCAAATTCAAATTCAAGAATGCAAACTCAAAACCAAAAGAGCACAACAGAATCTCTAAAGAAGCTTTCATGATGATCACCAAAAGATGAATCTTTGCAAAATGTTTGGCTCTAAAAGAAAACCATGAGAATCTAGGCTGTGATAGATAATAGGAAGCTAAGACATTAAATCTATGGGATGCTGAATATCATTGAATTAACTTGTGAGTAGTGATGATAAAGAGTCGAATAAATGACACCTACATGCCCCTTTTGTAAACAAAGGGCAAAAATTTACAGCTAGATATGATTGGAAAAAGGAGGGCATGGTTGCCTCTACAGTGACAACCGAGAAAATGAAACATGGAAACCATATGCACAACTGGCTGCATCAGTACATGATAATAATATATGTTGGAAAATGACATTGATATGCTTGAAACAAAAATAACTGATAAATAAGTGAGGACTATTCATAAATAAATTCAAAACTAAATCCACTAGTTAGAAATTGTCCCCCACCAAAGAATGCTTCAGGCACCACTCAATTCTACATTTTGTATCCAAATTATCAGAATTCAGTTGTGCATAATTTTTTTTTTGTGTTAGTAACATAGTAATACCCACACAAATGTTCAAAATGCAGAGCATATCTATATACATCTTTTGTTTCAGCTTGAGGGCTGCAGATACCGTGGCTAGGGTTCGAAGCCCATACTGCAAATGGAGTAATCGGGATAATCAAACACTGCAAATGCACATATTGTTCTAGGGTTCGAAGCCCATTATAGTTTTGAAGATCTTAGAGATGGTAGCATCAGCTTCAGAAATGGCCACTACCATCAATAGAATATTGGATTTTTTCACTACTTTCTCTAATGGATTGACAGATAAAATCATGGAGGAAAATCTTAAAGATGTTGATCTCAATGTTAGAGCTCAGGCACTCAATGCCCTGCTTCAAAATCGTCAACTCCAGGTTTTCAAGCAGGGTGATTTCATAGTTTATGAGCAATAGACGAAAGAAGAATCTGTAAGGTTTAAGGGCCTCTCATCTGCAAATATGTTCATATATCAAGTCATAAAAAATGCTGGAAATACGGGTATATGGACAAATATATGAAAAGAGAAACAAATTTGCAGCAGCCACAGTTTAACAAAGCATTGAAAAATCTGGAAGCTCGTGGCTTAATAAAAGGGGTGAAGTGTGTTTCTGGCCAAGCAAAGAAGGTGTATATGCTAGCAGAATTGATACCTTCAAAGGAGATAACTGGAGGTGCATGGTATACAGGGCTAAAATTTGATACAGATTTCACTAACATTGTTATAGTACAAAAAAAAATTCATTACACATCCTGTCCAAATATGATTTGCAGGCTATAATATCGTGTCCCAAGGAAATTTTCTGGTTCACACCAGCCTCCTTGAAAATGCTCCCACTGATTTTGCAGGAATGTAAATATTCACTTGGTGATTGTATTGAAAATATTTACATTAAACATGTGAATGCTCACTTTTTGGCTCATCATATCTCTAACACAAGAAAATTCCAACCAATCCCGAGGATTGAAGACCTCTAATTCATTGAACAAAAGGCAGGAAAATAGGTTTGTTGGAAGGTTGTGCTTTCTCAATATGAGTGCAGTGTTTGGCACATCTACCACATCAACAACAACAAGTGGAAAATCAGTTACAGTTATCAAGAATCATGCTATATAGGTAACATTTCTGAAATCATGGATAAAAAGTAACAATGTTGAGCTCTCATACCACTGTTGTAGGGAAGCTTTTCAGAGCTCCAAGGCTGCAAACCATCAGCACAGTAATGGTCCATTTGATATCTCACAACTTATTTACTCCATTTTCCCCATCTAACTGTAAACTGTAAAACTGGCTTTCTCAATGGTATGAATATTGTAAGGATGCTTGGACATAGCAATATCAACATTGTGATTTATAAGGAGGTTTTTCAAAATTAACAAGGGATCAACAACAAGCTACAGCTTGGCATCCATCCAAATGTTGTAAAGACAGTTTGGGAAAATCTTAGGGGAATATATTTGGGTATGAGGCCATTCATTACAGATTCCTTGTATGGCAACTCTCTGACCAAAGCTATGCACCAAATTCCAATTTTGTTAGACTCATCCGACTTGATCTGGTACCTAGCAAGCTCTGTGAGAGTTGCATTGTCCATAAACATGAAGAAACACACATTTTCTGCTGTGATTTTCCTTACATGCATGGATTGCCTAATCCTGTCATAACCTCCAAATATAGCTGAAATAACCACCAAACCCCTGCATAGATCCATGGCCTTTTGGTCTTCTTCTAAAAAAACAAACCCAGTGCAATGGAATTGAATTCTGAAGGAACATCGGAGGAACAACGTCCTAGGGAATGCCAAGGGATTGGCTTATCTGCACAACGACATCCAGCCTATAATTTATCATAGTTACATCAAACCCACTAACATTCTACTGGATGAGGAAATGAATTCCCATATGGCCGATTTTGGCCTGGCCAAGATTATGACTAAAGTGGGAAAATCCCTTGTGACAACAAAAGTAGCAGAGATGCACGGATACTTGGCCCCCGAATACGCTCTCTACGGCCAACTTACAGACAAAAGCGATGTGTACATATTTGGGGTTCTGCTGTTGGAGATCATGAACTGCAGAAAGGCTCTCGACACCACTTCTGAGTTGGGTCCCAATTATCTCATCGCGGATTGGGAAATGGCCTTGGTGAAACAAGGCATGACTAGTCAAATAGTAGACAAGAGTATTCGTCGGAGGGAGGACGTGATGCAGAGGTTCGTTTTGGTGGGTATTTTGTACTGGAATGTTATGGGGCACTAAGACCTCAAATGGTGGAAGCCATGAAGATGCTGGAGAAGGAGGGCGATATTCCTGAAATCTCGGACAGGCCTGTGCCGCTTACGCTGCAGGGTCCACCTGCTACAAACTAAATAGTTTGTTAATCCTTGTTTCTGATAGCGTTTCCTGGCTTGCCTTCAGCTCGATGGAAATGTTGAATGTGGTAAACACATGTCTATGTAATTTTATTACCTGGCATTGACTCCATCTAAATGGATATGGGTACAGAGATATGGAAACCCTCCCGGGAACCAAATTTGAATTGGTGAAAATCCTGGTGACACAAAGATTTTCTGGTCCCCTACTCTTCACACGTAGGTTTGTGGGGTAATTTTTATTGCAAAAATATGCTAATTCCTACGAAATCATATTAGGTTTATTTACAATAGAAATGTGGTCGTATTATTTATAAAATAGGTAAACAGAGTGTTATAGGTTATTGAATTTCAAGCCTCCATTTTGGTGGACCAGATGTTTAGTAAGAATACCATTTAAGGGAGTTTCTCTATGATAGGCAGGAGCCCACCATCCACAGAGGCAGACAGATCACCGAATGGATATACTTTTTATGAACCATCCCACCTTCCACATAGACAAATAGATAGATCGGCGACCGAGAGATGACAAAGAGCCGAGGCCGAAGCCAGCCCTCGCCAGCAGCAGTGGTTTATGGAAAATCGATTCCTTCGGCATGGCTAATTACAAACCGGCGCCTAGTGGATAAATCCGTCAGTAGTAAATATGTATAGTTTATAACAACATTTAATGGAAAAATATTTAATGGGATATCTAATATTTTCAGAATAACTATGTTCCTCAGCTGGGTGATTGAAAAAACCGCAAGGCAATTCCATTGCTTCAAAATAACTAAAATACCTTTTCCTGTCTTTGACATCCAGATTTCCTCCAAAGGTGTCTGGCATTGATTCAAAATTGGGTTTTCAATGACCTTTCTTGAATTTCAGAGAAGATTTATCGATTAACACCTCTTGCTGAATCTTCTGAACAACATCCGAGGTTTCCATTAACAGAGAAATTTAGTCTCGGCTACTTATTTTTGCATAAAATGCACTGCTTAAATATATGATTATCTTAAATATTAGGGTATCTGAATACCTGAAAACTGCGAATATAGGTTGCAAGATCGATTCGCAGGGGCTGTAGCTTTCCTCTGCAAATATTTCTCTGCACCACATTCTAAGGGATAGTCAAAGACTTGCCATGGAATCTCTGTCTCCAGCTTAATTTCGACAGCATGTTCAAAGCTTTTCGGCCTCTTGAACTCTGTGATAATTCCCAGGAAAATGTTCGGCGAACATTCCAGATGATTGAAGGATGAATTAGAGTTCGAATCTAGTAGAGGAAGGCCTTGGTCGAGATTTGTGAAGGGATCCATGAACATTCCCACTAATCTTCCATAAGTGGCACCTGCCAAGATCACTGGTATAAAGAGACCAGATGGCACTGGAATTCCATATGTAAATAGTCCAAGCATATAGATGGTGCCAAAGAACATCAACACTAACGAGCTGTGGAACAAATTTTCAGTGCCAGAACTGAATAGATTCCTGATTGCATCATCATTTGTATTGAACACCAAGCTTGCGAGATCATTGTAATGACTAGCTAGACAGTGAAACTGCTTGTAGTTCCCTGAGCGTACTACTGTGGGGAATTCTTCTGGTAACTTCCCTTTAGGGCATGGCGTGCGTTTTGCAAACCATGGTAATCCAAAGCGGAAACAAGATGTAAGGATAGAAATGGTGCATGCAAGTAGCAATTTGAAAATAGGTCCCCGCCCATTAATAGTGATTTGTAGTAGAAATGATTTGAGAAGAGCAACGTGGTAAGAAATGTGATAAGAATTGGTGTTTGCAGTTTTTGTCTTGCAGCAGGGTGTAGCCACTATTGAGAGTGGGATTTTTTTCTATTTTCCCGCCAATCCTCCATGATAATACCCTTTTAAAATTTAAATGGGGTGGGAAATTTATTTTCCCGCCAATCCTCCATGACAATAATCTCTTAAAATTTGAATGGAGTGGGAAAATGATTTTCCTATGAGTCAAATTATTTTAACTGGAAGGGTCAATTTTTTTTATAATATATATATATATATATATATATATATATATATTCAATATAATAAATAATTTAATTTCTTAAAATTTATTCAAATATTGTAAATATTATTTAATATTTTTCAAAAGAAAGTTGGAAACTATGATGAGTTTGTGAATTCTTTATTTTTTATGTTTTTTTATTTTTTTCATTGTATATGATTCATTTAGATTTATCTTAATTTCGAATTTATCAAATGTTTAGATGAATCAAATCTAAAGAGGTTTGCACCTTAAGAGATTTGATTCCTCCCTCTCTGCCCTTGGTATATCTAGAGTTAATATTGATTTAGATTGGTTTAATTATTAATTTATGTTTTTAATTTATTTTTTTATTTTGATAGACCCAAAATGTTAAAGAGGACATTACAACATCTTTACCTAGGAGAAGAATTCAACATTGGAAAACCCTGACGGCCCACAGAAAAATTGCAGGCGGAGAAAGGGTAGTGAAGTTTCAGGCTAGAGTAGGGTGTAGATTTGACAAAGAGTGAACAAGCTTTGGACAATCTCAAGCTCTCGTAACCTTGTCAAAATTTAAAATAAGATTAAATGGTAACCATTAGTTTTTATCACATGTTATATATTTTTGTACAGAGATGGTCACCATGATAAACCCTTTGAAGACATGCAACTACTCGTCAAATATGATTTTTAGATGAGATGTCGATTGCTTATTATTGGACCCACACGAAGGAGGAATAGTTGGTGGATTATGAACTAGAGGAGGGGGGTTTTCAACAAATTTGGTCTAGTCGCAAGGATTTTATCCATTCGCATTTCAAATTCAACTTAGAAGGTCACCATACCACCATTTCTGGACATACCAGATCTTTAGAAAGAAAAGTTAAGAATTTAATAGGCAACTATCTAGCGGTTCAAAGGCCCTAACCCCTTCTTCAGCCATGCTCTATTCGGTTCCTTTAGTTTCGGCTACCCAGTGCCTGAGGATGTTTGTCAGGAGCTAATGAAATATTCTTGGGGTCTTTGGCTATAAGTTTAGTTTCCCTATTGTCCCCGATATTGGAGGAAGACATACAATGTGTTACAACTTCCTTAGGGTTTTCATAATTTTTTGAACACAGTGGGGGTTTGTCACTCTCAGAAGCCTCTCCGGATTGTTTTCCCATATATCCTTCATCTCAAGTGCCATCAACATCACCCTCCTTCGACGAACTAGTAAAGGATAGCCTTGCCCCGGTGACGGAAGAAGGTCAAACTAACATCATGAACGGTCTTAGGGTTTTCAGGGATAAACACTCTTGTGAATAAGGAGTTATTATTCAAAAGGAGTCTAAGAAAGAAAGGAAGAGGAAAATCCATTTTAGTGTCAAGAAGAAGAACACAGTGCTCCTTTCTCTAGTTTTTGGAGTCAACGTCACCATTCAAAAGACTGAGGAAATGTCCCAAAAATCCTTGGTGGGGCAAGGAAGGGGTTTAAAATTCAGGTCCTCAACCCTAAAAGTGTGGGCTGAAAAGGAAATCTTTCCTATTATCAAATGTCCTCCAAAGGTGTCGTTGTTAGCCTGAGGTTGGATTCATTTGTGCTTCAAAGATGTAGTAGACACCTAGAAGGTACAACAAATGGTTTAGACAATTGATTCATCTTCTATCCTTTTCAATTTCTAGATGTCTCTCTTCGATGAAAAGTAGGAGAGACTAGATATGGCTCCAATCTAGGTTCATCTTCCAAGTCTCCCTCCTAACTATTGGGACGCCCTAATTTTCAAAGATATATGTAACTCATTGGGATCTTATTTAGTCCATGAATCTTCATATTTAGAGATGGAGATTAAGACATACACCCATATTTTGGTTAATATGGACCTCAGATAAGGGCTTATAGAAGGCATGTATATCGGGATTGGGGTGAAGTGATTCAAATATTAGATTATTAAGGAACATATTTTAGGTGTAGGTAGGGCCATAGGTATGGGCACATTGCTAAAAACTATGAGCTTCCCTTTTCTATGTAGGACTATCCATCTAGAGGCAAGGACATATTAGGTTAGAAAAGGATTCTGGATTGGAGGTTTTTAACATTGAGGAATAGCTAGATGGTGCAACTCTTCTCTGCAAAACATCCTTTAAGTTGTAGGTGACAATTGTCAGGAGATGGTGTTTATATTGTTATTTGTCTAGAATATCTACTAAAGGGGTGGAGTTTCATTTCCTTGGA
Organism: Pinus albicaulis; assembly: GCA_034641835.2. Classification (NCBI taxonomy): domain Eukaryota; kingdom Viridiplantae; phylum Streptophyta; class Pinopsida; order Pinales; family Pinaceae; genus Pinus; species Pinus albicaulis. The sequence goes on along the minus strand of CM076584.1, from coordinate 625,165,959 downwards.
TGCTAATGGAAGGTTGGGGGATTTAGCAGTTGGATGGAAAGCCATAAAAATTTGGGTCTTTGGGTTTGGATTTTGGTTTGTCCATTGAGGGCAAAGAGGGAGAAGAGGAGGGAGATATGGAGAGGGAGGTAGGGAGCAGGAAAGAAAGGGAGCGAGCGAGAGGGAGAGAAAGGGAGAGCTAGAGACTAAGAATTATGCACACTATTTGTTTGTCTTTATTAGAATGAAGGTTTGAGATTGTATTTTGTTGAGGAAAAGGAGAGAGGAAACCCTTATTTTGGGGGATGAGATGGTTATGGAAGCAATGAATCTTTTGAATGAAACATTTATTTTTCATGTTATAAAATGCCACCTATGTAAGCAAACTACAAATGATGTTCAAACCAAGTTGTAAAAATCTAGAATATTTATTAAATGTAAAATCATTTTATTGTTGAGAACTATCTAGGCTACGAATGAAACTCAAGCACCTTCCATTGACTAATTTTTAGTACACACTTCATTAGAGGCCTCTTTTATACTCAATTTAATATCAATTTTATGCTTAAATGCCAGGACTACCACAAAAATTCCCTCATTCCATGCTTTACTAGATGCCTCTTATATATTCATAGCTTATTTATCATGTAGGAACCTCTACGACATATAAATCCAAAAAATGGCTTAACCCCTAGAAAAATACATTTTATGCTTCCTCAAAATTGACCTTAACAAACTCAATGGATTCCTTTAGTGAAAGAATAAATTGGTACCAAAGCTCTATGGATTATATCAAATTCATAAAAAGATTATTTGAGATGCTTTCACCTTGAATCTCCCAGAGAGAAGTCCAATTCATGATGCCTTTCAAGTTTCATGCTTAAAGAAGAAAATGGGTGGCCATTGTCTAGTCTCGACTAAGTTATTTGTACTTTGTGAAGAAGGCACGCCGATTCAAAATGCGGACTTGAACAAAATCTTTACAGTCCAAGTTTACACTCTGGTTTCTGGCTTAATTTAATCCAAACTTAGATGAATATATTAATTGAATCATGATCTCTAACCAATTTCATTTTTCATATACGCATGACATAAGAAAGGGATGCAGAGAAATAAAAAAGGAATTGACATAATGGAGAAAAAGAAAAGTCATAAATACCTGTTACATAGGCAGCGAATGAATCCTCTGAGTAACCTACTCGTTGTGCACCCATTAACTGTTGCATCCGATCCATTTGTTCGATGGGGTTTGAAATAACACATCGATCCTCCCGTAGGAGCTTCTGCTTTGCTGGATCCATTTTTCTTCTACCTGTTCCCTCATGTAATCATACACGCCACTTAGAGTGTGAGGTTTACCCACTTTGTGGAAATAGAAGTACGTTTTTGATGTTGTTGATTGAGATGGGATTTTGCGCCTGTGCAAAACCTGAGGCAATAAATAAAGCACAACAAGACCCTACCCCAACCCAAAAAGAAGGGTATCGATCCATCCTCATTCATGGGGGATTATTAAGGCGTATCATCCATTGAGTGGTAGCAATCATTCCTCGTCATGGCTCTGGATCTACCACTTCTCATTCAACTCGGTAAACTTCAACTACTGATACTAATGATGGTTCTTCTCCTACTATCGATGCTAGCTCTCAAAAATCTCTTAGGAGGGATACTTGCCCTAACTAATGTCTTAAGAATTCCATAAATAAGTTGATCTTATGGCCCTTAACGATAGGAATCAACTTAAGGGAATCCTACCCTTAAGTTTTGCTACCTTACGTGTTGTGGTAATGCCAAAAGGCAAGAGCACAACAATGATGAGGCTACCAGGATGTATGGTACCAAGCCCTGAAATGGGGTTCGGTTTGGTTTTAAAATTCATTAAACACTAGTCAAAATCCATGGAATCTGTGCATAAGGTGTAGATCCATTTAGAAGAGAGGTTCTGTTAATGATGAGGGATGAATAAAAAAAACCCTTATCACCATTTTTGCACACTTCAGTTTTTGTATCTAAAATCACCATCGCAGTGTTTTCGATCCACTAGTATTTTGGTCGTAAGCCAGATATTAAAATAAATTATCATAATACTTCATTACCATGTATATTTTAACTTCGTCAAACTATTTCATTCCCACCGTTTTTTAACTCCATCAAACTCAACAAATAAGCCTTCATTCCCGCCAAAATGCAAGGTAGAGTGGAAATTTTTGTGTGGGAAATAAGGGTACAATAACATGGACAGGGAACATCTAATTAACTCACTAAATATATACCTAAACCATCAAGATGACATCATTTCTTTGAGTAAAATTATGAAATACCATGGAAAAATTCAATTCATAATATATTTTTTCAGAGAAGAAAAACACTCTTTTGTATTAATAATATACAAAAACAGTACATAATCTAAAAAATTTCCATCATTCAATATATATCCAACAAGTGAGGTCACTGCACACCATTTGATCCAGATATTACATAGTGCTGACATTATGATACTATGTTCAATATAGCCAATCCTCATACAAGATAGGTCATAAAAAATGTAACCTAATGCTTAAAAAAGCTCGATATAAAGCAAGTTTAAAAATATTTACAAATCCGAATGCAAAATAAGAGAATATGAGCGACGACCAAATTCAAAATATATACAATGACAAAAACTCGAAGCCAAAAAAGAGCCATGTGAAAACTGAGAAAATGTGGTTATGGAATTTGTATGGATCTCTCCTCAATTTTCTAACAATCCATGGAGTGTTGCATCTGAATCCAACCAAATGATTCGGCCAAACCCAACTTTGAGAGAGAGTCTACCCGAGTATTAACTTGCTGGAAAATGTGTTGGATGCTAGAAACATGTAGTCTCATAATCAAGTATTTGATGCGGGTGATCCAATTCATGAGGTTGGGAGGTTGAAATTGTATTGCCCCATTAACACCGTCAATAACAGATTTTTCATCCCCATACACATGGAGGGAGGTCACCTGAAGATTATAAGCCATCCACAACACACTCTAGAGAGCCATCAATTCTACCTATGTGTTAGTGCCTGGACCACAAGCTATGATACCGATCTTTATGATTGAGTTTAATCCAGGAACCACATCCACAAATGCCCTCCTGCTTTGCTCCATCAAAGTATCCTGCAGGTAGGGCCATTGGGAAAGGTCGAAGATGATGAGAAATATCCCAAAGAGAGAGAGATTTGGAAGGGAGACCACTGATCCAGATCATGATAGCACTGCAAACCTGAGAGTGAACCAACAAGCTCCCATTGAAAATGCAACGATTCCTAGCAAGCCATACTTCCCAAAATAAAAAGAAAGGAAACATTATGTATTTATGAGGTGCTTCCTCCCAATATTCAAAAACCTGAGTAATATTCATGGGTAGCCATGCAAGATCAAGAATATAACGAGATAAAAAAGACCAAATTGTATGTACCTCAAGGGAGGATAGAAATATTTGAGCAACAAATTTGAAATCCAACAAACAAAAAGGGCATCGGCCAGGACCTAGGAAGCCATGTTGAGTCAAATTATCCCAAGTTAATATTTTGTTTCTCTACACTAGTCATCCAAATAAAATTATTTTAGATGGGATAGCCCACTTCCATAATAATAATGATGTTTAAAATGAGCCTTATGATGGTCTACTTATACACATTGATTGTTCACGAGGTGTAAGGGTATGTTTATAACATCACTGCCCTTGAAATATTTGTCTTGAAAGCACAGTAATTAGAATTTTCTTTAGTTAAGCACATTTTTGTGGTGGAATGAAGTTTATCAGATATCTATTTATACTTTGTAGAGGTTTGACTTTGTTTGTCCTTTGAGTGTTGGTGAGGTTTCTTTGCATTTTTTTCATCATAGTCTAAAGTCTTTTGACCTGATTGTTTAACATGAAAGCTTTATGCTTATTGGCAATATATTTGAAATACCTGCATGATTAAGAAAATTTTATGGCTAATTAAATTACTAATTAGGTACTATAGAAAGAGGATGATGCTGAGAGGGCTTGCCTGGGTGACTCTGGGAGCAACCCGGAGGTGGTCAGACAAAGCTCTTATAAGTTACAAATCTGAAGAGAAAAAAATGGTGATGTATATGTGGTTGCTCAACCTGGGTTGTATGGAAAATCTTGGCAGAGAGTGTTTACCTTTCCATGTCTTCACGAAAGTAGGTTTTCTGGTCACAGAATAAGATCACTACATGTAGGTGATGGTTCTGTAGTAAGTTCTCAGCCTTATCTTCAGAATGGCTAACAGAGAGGATCAGGTTCGAATACAGGATAGAATTTGATGAATTTGGAGATTTAGAGTTAAAGAAAATATTGTGGTGATGTTTGGATGGGTGCTAATTTGTAGGTTTTTCCATTTTTTTAATTTTCTTTCTTGTGCTTTCTTCCATGCTACCTAGTTGCTTTCCTGTTGCCCTAGCATTTTAACTTTTTCGATGTCTATCTCTCTATTGTTTCTTGCCCCATTTGGTGTCAAAGGCCTTTCATCAAGGACCATTTGGGAATCCAAGTTCCCAAAGGATTTTAGGGATTGAGAACTTCCTTAATAAGTCTTTTTCTTCTCCCTCAACCCTTCAATCCCCCTCCTCTCTCCCTAGAAGATAAATTCCCTTGCTTAAAAGGAAAGCAAGTCCCACTCTTTATTTTATCTCAGGGAAAGGGTTTCGAGGGTCACTTCCCACCTATTCATTGACCTATACTCTACAAGTGACTTCCTAAACTACCGGGATTCCACCCATTGGTGAAAGTCCATGAAGAGCAAGGAGCCTTAGCTGTGGTGACAATGGGCTAAGCCTCCATCATTTCCCTTGTCCTACTAGTTGCCCTCTTAGGAATCCCTTTTAGGTCCGCTACTAGTTTGAGTGGTAACAAGTTGTTCACAATTCCATTTGTGAACAACTATTTGGTATGCCCAATTTTTCCATACTATATCTCCAAGATGAGAAGTCCAGGGCTATGGAGGCTGCCCTTCTTCTCACTAAATCAATCCTCTACAATATAGTGAACTAGGGCTAGTTGGTTGGCCCACTTGATTGTTACTTTAGTCCTTCAAAGTCTACACATCCTTAGGCCCTATACACCTACCCTTCTACCAATTTTGTTGTCCTTCACCAGAACAAGAGTCAGGGCTAGTCTTCTTTGAAAGTGACCTAACAACCCTCCAACTGTACTTGTACTACCATCAATCTGCCCAACCACAATCAATTCTTTTTACTGATCTAGGGCCCACAATATTGTCTTCATCTAGGGCTCTTCAAATCTGCCACCTAACAATGGTTTGAGTCCTCTCAAGATCATTGTTCTTGTGTATCGAAAATTTGATCTTTGTTGTCCAATCTATGAACAAATATGAACTACTCCTCTTATCATACTTCTAAAAATCTGTAGATGACTGAAATAGGGTCAAAAATCAGCCACTAATAGTCCATTTACTAATTTTTTATAGGTTTCTTCAGATCTTTGTCTAAAACTCTATGAAAAGTTCACTAAAATCAACTCCTCTACATGTCAATCCATTCTTCATATGGCACATTTCTTCTGCATGCTCAATCTTCTACTCAGGTTCCACCCTCGTTTGGGTCTGTTGTCTCCACACATACTGAATCTGCAAACCATCTTCCAGATCTGTGGTCTTTATTGTAGAAATAAACCTCGCTCTAAGGGTCACAACCCATATTCTTCTACGCAAATTTGTCACAGTCTTAAGGGCATACATTATGAACTAAACATGCTAGGAAACTGTCTTAACTAGGGCATTATACTTATGTACTTATAATTGTTGTAGAACAAACCCTATCCAAACATAGAAAAAACAAGACTCTTGCCTCCATAAGAGACTCGACCTAGCTCATATGGATCCATAGATTCTGGGCATTTATTTGACTGAATATTGACATGAACTTCAGATCTCAATGTCAACCCTCAAACTAGGGTTAACTCAGTCAATATTACGCCTGTGTTAACTTCTGTTATGGATCTAAATTACAGTGTAAGCCCTCCTCCATTTATGTTGGTATTTATCACAGACCTTGCGGCCTACTAGCCACCACAAGGAAAGATGGTATCAACCCTCTCTTCCATTTCATGTAGAAAATCTAACCAAAAGGATTCAATCTGATCTTGTCATGTACTAAAACAAGATATTGAATCCTTCCTACAATTTGTGGAAACAAAACACGATAAAAAAATCACATATAAGTAAGAGAAAAAAGTTATCAATCGCACAACACAAGATGTATTTGGGGAAGAAATTGCTCAAAACCCTCTATCTCTATTTTGTATTAAGTCAAGGAATCATGAAATAATACAATGCTTAATCTCTCTTGAGATTCTCCAGCACTCTGCCAATTGTCTCCTGCTAATCTAGGCAAAATCGGTCTAATACTTAGCCAATTCTCAGCCTTCCTTTAGCCTGCCTTTCTCACACAATTCCTATGGAATTATCTCCATATTAATTAGGAAAATCAACCTTCCTTGATTGCGCAATCCATCATGGCATCCCAATGAATTTATAATTGCACATGGGAAATTTTCTATAAATACAACTGATAGTTATGTTCCTTTGAACTGTGTTACAATAAGGATGAAGGGTCTTTTTATTATTTAAAAATAAGATAAAACCTTGAACAACCAAAACCCTAACCCGAGGAGATGTAACAACAAGAGTTTATGGGCCCCATTGGGGTTAATTGGGTAGCCAACTTCCTGGGGTCGTAACTTGGTCATATGATCTTCGTTTGATACACATTATACCTCGTTAGAAAGATCTCTCCGAGGAATACAACTACTAATGTGATTTCTATGAAATTTCCAAACCTTTCATGCCCAAAAAACGTTGTTTGGGGCCTCAAAACGGCTTCGGAAGTTCAGGACCTAAAAAATTGACAAAAATTGTAAATTGTGCTATAATTAAGGAAACTGAAAAACTAAAAGAGACAATGGCGAGGGCCCAAGTGGAATAGGCGGGTGGCCACCAATATCCACCTCGATCACCTTAAATCGAATTTCTTGAGCTAACTCAATCATCATGGCTTAGTTAACTGACACAAGTTGTTATGAGACAGAATTACAATTTATTGTCTAATTTATTTAAGGGAAAAATAAATTAGACGCCTCACATTCCTCACTCCTGGTACATCAAAATTCCTCACCAGTGTGGATGCATTTTTTTTTGTCTTTTCTAGTTACCAATTTCACTGTTTCTTGTTGCAAATTTCAACACTCCCTCTCAACAAGAAAGGAACTCAATCAATCCCCATCTGGTACCTTTCGAATGTTCTGCATGCTACACTTCTCTAGTGTTTTTTGCACCTGAAATTCCTGAAACTGAATAGCCTCCAAACAACTGAATCAGTATAATGCATCTATCATCAGAGTCTTTTGACTGATGCTAGCTACTGCACCTGTCTAGTACTAGATTCTCTGTGCTGCTGCTGACATCTGCATCTGTGCCCTTTGAACTGTTGCAAACTCTGATTTGTGCTCTAGTATTTGACATTTGTCACTTTGATTTCTGTCTTGCTAACATCTGACTACATCAATCTAAATGATCCTTCCTACTGCTGTTGTACTCTGGGCTCCTCGTAGCCAGGTTCGATCCATGAGACATGCCATCTCAATGGACCTTGCTGAAATTTCTTAACTTGGGATTATGTCTACACATCACCCCACCTTACACCTCGAGGTATGGCTGCTCCCTCTTCCCATATGGCTCAAAATTCCCCCCTCATGAAGGTCTCTGCTTGAGTGGACACTTCCACTCGGTCTCCTCTCTACTTCTCCAATTGTGGTAGCTACTCCACAACCTTCTAAGACTGCTTCTCATGAGAATGCATGTTGAGAGGTAATTTATGCTCCCTCTAAACCATGAAGTCTCTAACTTCTGCCTTTCTCCTCAAAGATTTGCATGCATCTGGTACATCAAGTACATATAGGTTCTTGACTTGCGCATAGTGTAATTGTCCCAATGATACAAAAAGTTTCTAAAAAATAGTTGATTTTAAATCGATGATATCTCCCTCATCCGAGCTCCGATTCGACCGATTTTTTTATTTTTTTTTCCATTTCGGTAGATTTTCGCAAGGAATCCAAGTATTCTATTTGTTTTTGAAAATTTTACCCCAAAATCTTCATATATTCTCTGCAAACTCATTGCCCAAAAAATTCCTTCTCTGATACCATGTAGAAAATCTAACCAACAAGATTCAATCTGATATTGTAATCTACTAAAACAAGATATTGAATCCTTCCTACAATTTGCGGAAAAAAACACGATCGCATAATCACATATAAGTAAGAGAAATAAATTATTAATCGCAGAAAAACATGACGTATTTGGGTAAATAAAATTCTCAAAACCCCTCTATCTCTATTGTGTATTAAGTTAAGGAATCATGAAACAATACATTAATGCTTAATCTCTCATGAGATTCTCCAACACTCTTTCAATTATCTCCCGTTGATCGAGGCAAACCCAGTCTAGTACTTAGCCAATTCTCATCCTTACTTCAACCTGCCTTGCTCATGCAATTCCTAGGGAATTAAATCCTTATTAATCAGGAAAATCAATCTTCATTGTTTGCGCAATACATCATGGCATCCCAATGACTTTATAATTGCACATGGGAAATTTTCTCCGAATACAACTGATAGTTATGTTCCCTTTAACCTCTGTGTCAACTGGGTATTCCTCGAAACTGACATGCATGCAACTATTAATAGTGAATTATCAGTTATATGATTGATCACTCATTGTGAATTAAATCTAATTTAATTCACTAGACCTCTGACTAGCTCATCACTCAGTTAGAACTAGTTAAACTGATTTTAACTCATTTAATTGAGTTAATTACACTTGCACCCCACTAATGCATCAACTTCAGCTGGGCCCCAAAAACATTAGAATCCCTCTAGATGCCTCATCTTAGACCCTCAAGTCGAATTTCTTGAGCTAACTCGGTCATCATGAGTTAATTAACTGACACAAGTTGTTATGAGATGAAATTACAATTTATTTAAGGGAAAAATAAATTAGACGCCCCACATTCCTCACTCCTGGTGCATCAAAATTCCTCACCAGTGTGGGTGCATTTTTTTTTGTCCTTTCTAGTTTCCAATCTCACTGTTTCTTGTTGCAAATTTCAACATTTCAGAATTTGATTCAGCCTTCACACAAAGACACCATTGAAATCACATGCCTAGATTCTCATGATAAACCTCTCTTAAGCTCAATCTTCCAGAAGATAACCAACAATATGCCATCCTACTTCCTAGCACAAATCGACCATTAAGGTATGCAACATTCTTCTGAACCCTCACATGATGATCTTGCTCTTGGAGGATGATCATGACCTCCCTTTAGCAACCCTTACTCGGCCCTCGTACTCGACCTAATTTAGGACTACATCTCTCTTCACCCCCTTGATGTGCCAGATAGTGGGAATACATGTCAAACATGCTAAGATGTGCCAAGTGATAAGGCATGCCAAGATGTGCAAGGGTATGTCAATGCATGTCAGGGAATGTCAAGACAACATAAGGGAGAAAAAATTTAAACTACAAGGAAATGAACACATAAGAGGGTTAATAAGTCATCAATTTACCTTTTCCAAGAGGGGCATGCTAGGCACACAAACACTGGGCAACAATAGGTGCCAAGTGCAAAGTCTTAGTGCATTCTAAGTGCCAAGTATTCCTTTTGTTTCTTCTCATCTACTTCCCAACAATTTATCATCACAAATAGATTTAATATTAAACCATGCCAAATAATACCAAGGCATCTCAATGTATTCCATACATGCTAAGACTTTCCAAGCGCCAACATGTGCCAAGCGCCAATATGTGTCAAGGACTAGTGTTATGCATGTTATGAAGTGGAAGGGAATGTTGAAGAGTGATAAGGTGTGCTAGAGAGTGATAATGCATGTTGATGAGTGTTAAGGATTACTCGGAAAAAACATTAAGGAAGCACTAGGTAAAAATTCATGGTAGCTAATGAATATGAGGAACGTGTGCCAGAGATTAGTGTTAATGAGTGTTAGTTGTCATGCTAAGGAGGGAGTGACAAGGTATGCTAAGCATTGGTAAGGCATGCTAGGGAATATCAAGGAATGTCAAGAATTCCCAAAGTGTGCTTGGGAGTTCCAAGGTGTGCTAATTATATCATGTGCCAATTAATAGTGCCAAGATATGCCAATACATGCTAGGTGCTAAGGATATTGTGTCACAGGGTGCCAGGGTATGTCAATATGTGTCAAGGCAACAAAAGGAAGAACCAATATTAAGAGGGTTAATAAGTCAGGACTTTATCTTTTGGAAAGGGGGCATGCTAGGCACACTAATAATAGGTCCTAATACATGCCAAGTGGCATTGTGTGCCAAGTGCTAATGTATGTCAATGCATTCAACCAAGGTGTTCCAGGGCATGCTAGGGACTATATGCAACATGCCAACACACGCTATGAGAGTTCCATGTTGTGCTAGCGCATGCCACCATGTGCTTGGGCGTCAGTGTCATCACGATATGTTCTAGGCATAAAGATGTTCCAAGTCATGTGGGGTGCTAAGAAATGTTAGTGTGTGCCAAAGCATTAATTTAAGGTGTGCCCAGATTGTTGAGGATTGTTAGGTCTTTCTCATTAATAGAATTTTCAAAGCTTGATTATGTATTAAATAATATATTTCCTACACACAATAGTGGAACTTTATCTAAAGGGAATTTTCTAGATAATAAACTTAATAGATATGATTCATGTGTTGACTCATAGGAAATCTATATTCGACTAGTCATTACTTGAGGGAAATGATACACACTAATTACTTCTAAAAAAATTGACTAACCCTAACCATCATGGCCTTTGACATATTATAAAAAATACTCCACAATAATTGTATTAAATCATTATCTTTTGACAAAAAATATATTAATAGGCACATAGCGTCATCAAAAACTCATTGGAATGATCAATGATGACGTGCATGTTTTGAACGTCACCAAAAGTAACAAAAAGAGCATTGGTGAGGGTCATTAAAATTTCGTCACTAGAAGTGTCACCAAGGAGAGAATTAGTGATGGGCCTTTAACGACCCTCACCAAAAGTGTCATTGAAAATGTCTTTGGTGACGGACCATAAAGGAACATCACTATATACACTTACAGTGATGGTTTTTTAATGATCAATGATGACAGACATCTTTTGACCGTCAACAAAAGTAACAAAAAGAGCATTGGTGAGGGTCATTAAAATTTCGTCACTAGAAGTGTCACCAAAGAGAGAATTAGTGATGGGCCTTTAACGACCCTAACCAAAAGTGTCATTGAAAATTTATTTGGTGACAGACCATAAAGGACCATCACTATATACACTTACAGTGACGGTTTTTTAAGGACCGTCACCATATGTGACATTGGTGACGGACCTTAAAGGTTCGTCACAAGCATGACCCTCACCAATGTGTTTTTTTCTTGTAGTGAGTTCATCTGTATTGCCCTGTGAAACTCCTTGAAAATTTGATACAGATCCATTTTTATTTTATAGACTCCATAGCTCAATGGAAATATAAGAATTCAACCGACCAAATCAACCAAATCAACTAAAAAAAATCAAACAAAGAATTAGTATTACAGAGTCATAAATAGCCTAAATTTGCAGAAAACAAAGCTAAATCAGACAAAAAGATCCCTCTCTGAGTTTATAAGGGCTAGCTTCTAGACTTAAAAGTGATTTTGATGTTACCTATGTGATTTCTCCCACAACCTCAGAAATTACAGGGTGATAACATAGTGGCGACCATATTAGGGATGAAAATATTGTGATTTTATGCAAATCCATTTCCCTTGTTAAAAATAATTTATTTTATCAGAGGTTGAGTACCTTCGTAAATAATAGTGTGTGCGTGTTTTAGCTCCAAAAGTATTTTATACTAGATCTCATCCTGATCCTAAACCTGCCACAATTGTAGATGAACCTAAAAAATTGTTGAGGAGGAGAATTTTAGCCGAGAGTCAAGGAAGTAGTAGTCCTCCCCCTAGGGAAGATTCTCTTCCCAAGAAATTTGTCACTTTACAAGATATTGAGTTTGATTTTCCATTTGAACATAGCCTGTTTAAGACTAATTCAAAAAATTGGGTCAACCAAACTGTGGTAGATCAATCTACCTTACAACCTCATTTATTTGAGGGAAATTCTACTCAAAATGATCATGTTCTTTAAATCCTTCAAGACTTTGATAAATTACAAGATTTAGTATAAAAATTGACCTATTTTTCCAGAAGGGACTTATCCAACAATTTGTTGAACTCTCTACCTTAACTTTTGTAGCCTCGTCCAGTGCATCTCAGTCTGTTCATCCTAAATCATCTAGTCCCACTCCTTCTATAATTTCCGCTACCACTCCCATAGTTTCACACCAAGCAACCAAACCTCCACCTTTAACCAATCTACCTATTATCCATCCTCATATACCCATCATGGCAGCTAGATATGCTCCCTTGGTTTTAAATGCTCCTTTAGCAAATATGCCATAAGACTATCAAACTAGGATACCCCAGTTTGATGGTACTGGACCCATAACTGCTCAAAAACACGTTGATAAGATGAATAATAGTTTTGATGTTAAGTAAGTGGATGAAAAAAATGTTAAGACGAGTCTATTTTCTATTACTATAGAAGTTAGAAAATGGTTCAAAGCATTACTAGTTGCTAGCATTAATGATATCCATGCATTTCATTAGTCATTCCTTAACATATGGCAAGTTAAAAATAACCCCCTTCAAATTTAATCAGAATATGAAAGTATTAGGAGGGCACCTGGGGCAAGTGTCCATGATTATTGCACCTGATTCAATAGTGTTTATAATGCAATTCCTATAAAAAATTGTAGAAATTGTACAACATATATGTATATCTTGGATTCACCCAATATAACAATGTACTAAAGTTAAATACTAAATCGCTTCTACAAATATTTTTCAGAATTAAAAACACAATCGCTAATCACATGAACATGAAGAAAGATAAATCACACACAACACAGATAATTTTCCAGGGAAAGCTTACAGCTAAAAAACCCACTATATTCTATTGTATATTAAGCATGGATCATGAAAAAATTACATACAAAAATATTCTCACAAGAGCCCTCTAGTACTCAGGTAATTGTCTCACATTTTCATAAGAAAAAATCACCAACACATAGCCAATTCTCAGCCTCCAGACAACCTGCCTTGCTTGCGCAATCCCTGATGGTAAATATCCCTAAAAGATATGAATTCTTTCCTGCCTTGACTATGCAAGTATCATGGGCACTTCAATGGGTGTTTGGTTGCATGTGTGCAACCCAATAATCCTACAACTGATAGTCAACCTCCCTTTCACCTATAACTAAACTGGGTCTCCATTGGATCTGACATGCATGCAACTAATAATAGTAAATCCTCTGTTGCACGTGAGATCACTAATTGTGAATTAATTATTATTTAATTCAATTGATCTATCACTAGTGTATCTTCAGTTACAACTAGCACAACTGAGTTTAACTCACTTAACTGAGTTAAACTATTTACAACTTGCACCAACTCATGCACCACTGCACTTCGAACTATGTTACAACTAGAATTACTCCGCATGCCTCACCAACTACCTCTAACTCAAAATCCACTAGCTAAATGAATTTATCACTTTTAGTTAACTATTCAAGTCCACATTGAGAATATATTACATTTTAATATCCATATTAATTAAGGGATAACCAAAATAGAGATGCACTCAAAAATAACACTGTGGGCCCCACCCTAGTTTGGGTGCTTAATGCAACCAGGTGTTGAATGCACTAATTAATGTACTAGGCGTAGGTGCTGAAAATTATTCTTCAACCTCAAAACTCCCTCTCAACAAGAAAGGGATTATCCTTCACCCCGATCTTGTCTCTATGGTATTCAACTTTGATCTTGGTGACCGCCTTCGTCAAAATATCTGCATCTTGATCTTCCGTGGGAATGTACTAAAGAAAAATTATCATTCTCTGCACACAATATTTGAGATGATGGTACCGAATATATATATATATATATATATATATATATATATATATATATACTTAGACCTATCATGAAACACATGATTAATTGAGAGTTTAATGCAACTCTGATTATCACAATGAATCACTATCGGATCCATTTGAGAACAAAAAAAAAACCAAGATATTTCTCATCCAAATAGCCTCACATGTAACTTGAATTGCTACCATTTATTCCACTTTCGCTGAATTGAGTGCCACGGATCATTGCTTCCTGTTGTACCAGGAAAATTCTATTGATCCAATGCTAAAGATCCCCCTTGATGTGCTCTTATTTTCTGATGGATGACCAGCCCAATCTACATCCATGAAGCCATGTGGCTTCACTCCCTCTGTCCGTCTGTACCATATACCATACTCTGATGTGCCCCTAAGGTATCTCAAGACATGCTTCCACGCCTTCCAAAAGAGCTTGGTAGGCTTAACCATAGCTTGACTGAGCTGGTTAACTGCGTGGAAAATGTCCGATCTTGTGTTCACCAAATACATTAGTGAACCCACTAATTGTCGGTAGACAGTAGAATCCACTACCTCTCCAGAAGTAGCATCCTCTTTCCTCCAATTTCCTGGAAGAGGAGTATCCATGGGTTTAAAACTATCCATGTTAAAATTACCCAGTATCTCCTTTTCATACTTTCCTTGAGACACAAAAATTTCACCATCCCTTTGCAATATTTCCAGTCCAAGGAAATAATGAAGGAATCCCATGTCCTTCATTTCAAAATCACTTGCAATATTATCCTTGCATGAGTGTATCAACTTCTCATCACGAGCCAAAATTATATCATCAACATAAAGAACAATGATCAATAGCTTACCCTCAACCACAATTTGGTACAAGTTTGCATTTGCTTCACTTTTGGTGAAGCGCAGTCCAGTGAAATAGCTGTCTATCTGAGTGTACCAAGCACGAGGTGCTTGCTTAAGCCCATACAGTGCTCTTTTGAGTCTGCACACATGTGACTTACTGTTGAAGATCTTGAAACCTTCAGTCTGCTCTATGTACACCTCTTCCTTAATGATGCCATTGAGAAACACAATTTTCACATCCATCTGATGAATGCGCCAACCGATTTATGCTGAGAGTGCAAGGATGGTTCTTATGGAAGAGTACCTTGCAACTGGTGCAAAATTATCATCATAATCTATCCCCTCCAGTTGTGAGAATCCCTAGGCCAAAAATATGGACTTGTATTTCTCCACACTCCCTTGAAACTGCTTTACCTTGTAGATCCATCTTGATCCAACCACTGATTTTTTGACCGGTATTGGGACTATCTCCCATGCCCTATTCTTGAAAATTGAGTCATAATCCTCCACCATTGCATCAACCCAAGTTGGCTGATGCACTGCTTCCTAAGAGGAATATGGTTCAATCACAATAAATGTTCTCATAAGAGCCATGTATCCAATAAATCGGTCAGGAGAATGTCTCTGTCCGTGTTATGAAGTAGGGGCTCCTACATTCTCTACAACATCAAGTCTCAATCTATCAGCTTCCGTGTTGCACCTTTTTCCATTTCTGATGGATGGATGTGCATGAGTGTTTTCCTCCACTCCATGAACCTCCTCATGTGGCTGATCTACATCTTGAGACTCATCCTTGGGAACCAACAGTTCCTCCTCTACATGCAAGTCCAGTTCCCTCTCAAGGGACAACCTCATGCCTTTATCCTCATAAAATTTGATATCCCATCGCACAACAGTCATTCTGCTGTTTAGAAAATACAAATGATAATTATGGGGTGTTTCAGTGTACCCCACAAAAATCCCAACCTTAGCTGTTGGTTCTAGCTTCTTCCTGGTGTTCTTGGTCACATGCACATAAACATATGAGCCAAAAATATTAAAGTGTGAAACATAAAATTTCTTACCAGTGAAATCCTCTTCAGGTGTACTCATTCCAAGTACTCTATGAGGACAACGATTTTTCACATGTACCGCTGTATTGCATGCTTCTGCCCAAAGATGTATCGGTAGGCCTTGATCATGCAACATCGCTCATGCTGCACCCACAATAGTTCTATTCTTCCTATCCATGACCCCATTCTGTTGTGGGTTATGAGGTGCTATGAGTTCTCTTCAAATTCCTTCTTTGCTACATAATTTCTTGAATTTGTTAGAGATTTATTATCCACCATTATCGCTCCTAAAAGCCTTCACTTGCTTCCCCGACTCTTTCTCCACCAATGCCTTAAACTCACAGAACTTAGGGAATGTTTGATTTTTGTTCCGCATGAATAATATCCAACACTTATGAGAAAATTCATTAAAAAATATTACATAGTACTTATGTTTCGCTGTTGAAGCAACCAAGAAAGGACCACACACATCTATGTGAACTCTCTCAAGGATCCCCGAAGCTTGGTTTTCCTTCTCATGAAAGATGGTGTTTAGATATTTTCCCATAGTACATGTCTTGCATGTGTCTGACTCCGCAAGTGTACCCCTAGGAAGACCAATATAAATATTCTGCATGACTTTCAAGGCTCCATGGTGAAGATGACCCAATCGCCCGTGCCATTATTCGCCCTCATCCCGGCTCACCACTTCATCTGCCTTGCCTCTCATTGCTGCACATCCATCTACCTCTAGCTTGTAAATATTCTTAACTCAAATTCCTATCCTCTTGGCTTGAACCATTGTTTTATGTCACAGGAAATATTTTCCATCACTAAAAACAACATCATAGCCTCTATCCTCCAACACTGTGACTGAGACCAATTTTTTCTTCAAACCTGGTACATGAATCACATTTTTTAATTTAAATGGTTTACCTAATGCCTTCTGAAAGGTAATGGTACTAATCCTGGTAGCACTGTACCATCCATCGTCGCCCATTTCAATATGCATCTGGAGATCTTTCTTCTCCAAGTCACTGAAAATTTCCTTATGTCCCATCATGTTAAAGGAAGCGCCACTATCCAAATACTACACAGATCCCAATGCACTGGACACCATGCATGGGATTAATGAGAGGTCAAGCTCAAATTGCGAGGCAAGGGCATCACTAGCTGCATATCCTCCAACCTTATTGTTCTTATTCTTTTGTGGTCAGTTGGTAGCAAAATGCCCTTGCTCGTGACAGTGAAAACAATTTACCTTGGACATGTCCTGCTTCTTGCCATTCTTGGACTTAGATTTAGAATGGAATTTCTTCCCCTTCCCCTTCCTCACCTTGGTGGCCAAAGCACAATATTCTTCATCCTCATTCTTAGATGAATATCCATCTCTGGTGTTCCGTCTGAACTCCTCCCGAACGAAATCTGACCAAAATCGTTCGTAATATGGAAAATTTTCCCTTCCATTAACAGAGTCTTGATAACTATGCCAACTCTTGGGAAGTCCTAGGAGATACAAGCTCACCAAATCATCATCATCAATTGTTATTGCAACGTTCCCTAGTTCATCCTGACATTGGAAAAAATTTTCTAGATATTTTGGAATGGTGTCGCCCTTTTATATCTTGATCTTCCCGAGTTTATCTTTGAGCATCAATTTCCTATCATCGCTGCTACTTTGGAATAGATCCATAAAAGCCTTACACATTGCATATGGTGTGGATTTACCATGGATGCTTGAGATAATGTGATCTCATACTTCCTCCAACAAGATCCTCCTCTCCTTTTCCACTTCCTTCTTCCATGCATCAATATTTGCAACATCTACAACATCGAGTTTAGGAACATCTTTGTCAATGAATTCCTTCAACCCATTGTCTTCGAGTACTGCCTCCATCCTATCCTTCCAAGAAACGTAGTTCGATTTTACCTTGAGTACATACTCTAACTTCAAGCCATTGAAAGCCATTTCAATCTTGAATCAGCTATAGCACCAAGAAAGTATTTCTACGAATTGGAATTCTATCTAGTCACAAACTCAGCTCCTGCTTCACTTTTGCAATTTCCTGTGCTCTGATACCATGTAGAATTTATACAACATGCATGTATATCTTGGATTCACCTGGTCTAACAATGTACTAAATTTAAATAATGAATCACTTCTGCAAATATTTTGTGGAATTAAAAACACAATCGTTAATCACATGAACATGAAGAAAGATCAATCACACACAACACAGATAATTTCCTGGGGAAAGCTTACAACTAAAACCCCCACTATCTTCTATTTCATATTAAGCATGGATCATGAAACAATTACATACAAAACTCTTCTCACAAGAGCCCTCTAGAACTAAACTAATTGTCTCACACTGGCATATGCAAAACTGACCAACACATAGCCAATTCTCAGTCTCCAGAAAACCTGCCTTGCTTGCGCAATCCCTGATGGTAAAGGTCCCTAAAAGATAGGAATTATTGCCTACCTTGAATGTGAAAGTATCATGGGCACTCCAATGGGTGTTTGGTTGCATGTGTGCAACCCAATAATCCTACAACTAACAGTCAACCTCCCTTTCACCTAGAACTCAACTGGGTCTCCACTAGATCTAACATGCATGCAACTAACAATAGTAAATCCTCAATTGCATGTGAGACCATTGATTGTGAATTAATTATTATTAATTCACTTGATATCTCACTAGTGTATCTTCAGTTACAACTAGCAGAACTGAGTTTAACTCACTTAACCGAGTTAAAATATTTACAACTTGCACCAACTCATGCACCACTGCACTTCAAACTCTGTTACAACTAGAATTACTCTGCATGCCTCACCAACTACCTCTAACTCAAAATCCACTAGCTAATTGAATTTATCACTTTTAGTTAACTCATTCAATTCTAGATTGAGAATAGATTATAGTTTAATGTCCATATTAATTAGGGCATAACCAAAATAGACATTCACCCAAATATAACATTGTGGGCCCCACCCTAGTCTGGGTGCTTAATGAAACCAGGTGCTAAATGTACTAGGCGTGGGTGCTGAAATTTCTTGTTGAATCTCAACACTCCCTCTCAACAAGAAAGGGATTATCCTTCACCCCGATCCTGTCTCTATGGTATTCGAATTTTCTCCTGGTGAGTGGCTTCGTCAGAATATTTACATCCTCATCTTCCATGGGAATTTACTGAAACATTATCCTTCTCTGCACAAAATATCTAAGATGATGGTACCAGATATCTATATTCTTGGACCTATCATGACACACATGATTAATAGAGAATTTAATTTAGCTCTAATTATCACAATGAATCACTGTCGGATCCATATGAGAACCAAACAAACCAACCAAGATCTTTCTCATCCAGATAGCCTCACATGCAGCTTGAATTGCTTCCATGGATTCTAATTCCGTTGAACTGAGTGCCACAAATTGTTTCTTCTTGCTGTACCAGGAAAGTGTTGTTGATCCAATGCTAAAGATATCCCCTCATGTGCTCTTTCTGTCTGATGGACTACTAGCCCAATCTGCATCCGTGAAGCCATGCATCTTCACTCCCTCTGTCCATCTATACCATAAACCATATTCTGATGTGCCCCTAAGGTATCTCAGGACATGCTTCCCCATCTTCCAAAAGAGCTTGGTAGGCTTAACCATAGCTTGACTCAACTGGTTAACTGCGTAGAAAATGTCCAGTATCGTGTTCACCAAATACATTAGCGAACCCACTAACTGTCAGTAGACAGTAGCATCCACTACCTCTCGAGAACTAGCATCCTATTTCCTCCAATTTCCTGGAAGAGGAGTATCCATGGGTTTGTAGCACTCAAAGTTAAACTTACCCAGTATCTCCTTTGCATACTTGCCTTGAGACATAAATAGTTCACCACTCGCCGCCATATTTTCAACCCAAGGAAATAATGAAGGAGTCCCATGTCCTTCGTTTCAATCTCCCTTGAAAGATACTCCTTGCATGAGTGTATCAACTGCTCATCACCAGTCAAAATTGGATCATCAACATAAAGAAAAATGATCAATAGATTACCCCCAACCACAATCTGGTACAAGTTTGCATCTACTTCACTTTTGGTGAAGCCCAGTCTGGTGAAATAGCTGTCTATCCGAGTGTACCAAGCACGGGGTGCTTGCTTCAGCCCATATAATGATCTTTTGAGTCTGCACACATGCGAATCACTGTTGAAGATCTCGCATGTGTGCAGGCTCAAGAGAGCACTGTATGGGTTGAAACAAACACCTCGTGCTTGGTACACATGGATAAACAGTTATTTCACTGGACTTGGATTCTCCAAGAGTGAGGCGGATCCTAACCTATACCAGATTGTGGTGGAGGGTAAGTTGCTGATCATTGTACTTTATGTAGATGATTTTATTTTTACAGGTGATGAGCTGTTGATACTCTCATGCAAGGAGGATCTTGCAAAAGAGTTTGAGATGAAGGACTTGGGCCTCCTTCATTATTTCCTGGGATTGGAAATTTGGCAGCGCAGTGGTGGACTGTTTGTTTCTCAGGGTAAGTATGCCCGGGAGATACTGGAGAAGTTCAACATGCATGGCCGCAAGCCTGTCGATACTCCCCTTCCTGGATACTCCCCTTCCCGGTGGTTGGAGGAAGGAGGATGCTACTGGCCGAGGTAGGGATGCCACCGTTTATCGACGCTGGTGGGTCGCCATGTATCCGTCAATACACGACCCGATATATGCTATGCAGTTAACCAGCTTTCACAAGCTATGGTTAAGCCTACCAAGCTCTTTTGGAAGGCAGGGAAGCATGTATTGCGTTATCTCAGAGGCACATCAGGATATGGATTGTGGTACAGAGAGTCGGATGAGGTGAAGCTATGTGGCTTCACGGATGCAAATTGGGCAGGGAGCCTAACGGACAGAAAGAGCACATCTGGATGGATTTTCAGTATCAGGTCGATAGCAGTTTATTGGTACAGCAGGAAGCCGAGATCCGTGGCACTCAGTTCAGCAGAGGCCGAGTATATGGTAGCGATTTTGGCTGCATGCGAGGCTATATGGATGAGGAAGATCCTGGTCGGGTTGTTCGGTTCACACTTAGAGCCTAGTGTGATTTATTGTGATAATCAAAGTTGCATCAAACTATCAGTTAATCCAATATTTCATGATAGATCTAAGCACATTGACATCCGGTATCATCATATCAGAGATTGTGTGCAGCGGAGAATCATGTTGCTTTCATACATTCCTACGGAGGATCAGGATGCTGATATCTTGACGAAGGCGCTCACCAGGAGCAAATTCGAATACCACAGGGGCAGGATAGGGGTTACAGATAATCCATATATTGTTGAGAGGGAGTGTTGAGATTGCAACAAGATGATGAGCTTAGTGGAAAGGAGTCGCCTTCACTAAGTGGGCTCACAGGGTATTTTTGGCGCAAAGTCTATTTTTAGACATATGGATCATGTTCTATGAGTTGCAAGATGCTATTTGTGGATGGTTGGTAAAGTCGGAAAAAATATATGGACTTCTATTTCTAGACATACTTGGCGGAATCTATTTTTAGATTGCCAGTCTAAAAATAGATATGTCGAATATTATTAGCTCTTAATAATATTTGGACTCTAAAAATTATCTTATCCTCTTGGAGCACTTCAGTTTGATGCCTGGATGTGGCACATGCAGCTGACAGAAGGAATTACGCTATTCCTAGGGTTTAGTGGAGCTATTGCATGGTTGACTTCAGTTAGAACTCATGTGACAGAGTTTGGTGGAGTTGATGAGACAGTTAATGGAGTTGTGTTCAGCTTAACTTAGTTGAGCTAGTTGTATCTAGTCTAACTGATTGATACAATTAGTGAGAGTGGTGTGAATTAATTATTAATTAATTCACTAATTATTAACTCATAAATAAACTAAAGAATACATCAGTTAACTGCAGTGCATGGACAGTTTCAGTGGAGACCAGTGGAGAGGTAGGTGAAAGAGCAGTGTGACTATCAGTTGTGACTATACTGGTGCATGAGTTTGCACCACACATTGATGGAGAAGCCAATGAGGATTGTGCAGTACACACAAGTGGGATTTTAACCTTGATCTGGTAATTATCCATATTGGATTGCACAGTAGAGGCTGGCTAACAGGTGGAGCAGATTGGAGCATGTGTTATGTATGATCTGAGCTTGTGTAGTGTGTAACAATTGGAGATTGTACTGAGAGCTTGTGAGTAATTTGTACAATGATTGTTGCATGATCTCTATCATTATAATATACAGATAGTTGGGGGTTTTCAGCTTTAAGCTTTCCCATAAATACTGTGTTTATATGTGTGATTGTTTATGGTTTTAATGTGCACATGCGATTGTTTAATTTCCGCAAATTGATGATCAATAGTAGAAGAGGTTATGTATTATGCATGAAGCTCAAATAGTGTGTGATTAGGATAATATTGGTGAATAATTTAATAGTTATTCAAATTTCTACATGGTATCAGAGCAGTATTGATCATTGGAGCAATTGCAAAACATTGAAGCCGTTGAGTTTTGTGCTAGTGGAATTCGAATTTGCAGCAGTGTTTTCTTGGTGTCGAAGTTGAGATGTCTTTCAACGGATTGCGATTGGAGTATGCCCTTGAGGGAAGCTCAAATTATATTGCATGGAAGGACAGGATGGAGGCGGTGGCCGGATGACAATGGGTTGAAGGAGTTCATAGATGTCGAAGTCCCAAAGCTCCTCTTCAGCGATGCCGCCGTAATCGAGGTTTCGAAAAAGAAGACAGCAAAGTGTCGAAGGATTCTGTTGGAAGGTGTGAAGGATCACATAGTATCCAACCTTCATGGTAAGGCTTCTCCATTCTTGATGTGGAAAGCTTTGAAAGATTTATTTCAAAGCAAGAGCGACCAGAGGAAGTTGGCGCTCAAGGACAAACTCAGGAACATAAAAATGGAGAAAGGCGACAGTATGCCCAAGTACCTCACGAAGTTCATCCAATGCAGGGATGAGCTGGGAAGTGTGGGGGTGACTATTGATGATGAGGACTTGGTGAGCTTGGCTCTCCTTGGGCTTCCAAAGATTTGGCACTCCTATCAGGACTCTGTCAATGGTCGGGAGAAATTTCCAGGATGGGAGTGACTTTGGTCGGATCTTGTGCAAGAGGAGATAAGGCGGAGTACCAGGGACGAATCTTCATCAAGGAACTCTGATGAAGAGAATTTCGCTTTGGCTACCAAAGAAAAGAAGGGGAAGAGCAAGAAAGCTTCTCATTTCGGTGCGAAAGGCAAGAAGCAGGACATGTCCAAGGTGAAGTGCTTTCATTGTCACCCACATAGACATTTCGCCACTAATTGTCCACAGAAGAAGAAAAATAAGCAGGATGTTGGGACTGTAGCTGGAGAGGCCTTAGCCTCGCAGTTTGAGCTGGATTTTTCACTGATTTCATGCTTGGTCTCAAGTGTGGTGGGATTAGTGTGGTTTCTGGACAGTGGTGCATCTTTTCACATGACAGGAGATCGAGATTTGTTTACTGATCTGGATGAGAAAGATCTTGGAGTGCACATCGAGATGGGCGATGATGGTAGATACAGTGCGACTGGTAGCGGTACCATTTCCTTTGAGAGGGAGTTTGGTAAACCCTTCGTATTGAAGGAAGTGATGCATGTTCCAGGATTGAAGAAGAATCTTATCTCTGTGGCGATGTTAGAAGACAAGGGATATGATGTTGTATTTAGCGAGGGAAAGGCTTTCCTACGCAGTAAGGCAACTGGTGAGACCCGGAGGATAGGGGTTCGAGTTAAGAACCTTTATCAATTGCAGGTAGATGGCTGCGCAGCAATGGCAGGCAAGGCAGAAGGAGTGGTGAGCCGGGATGATGGCGAGTTTTGGCACCGGAGATTGGACCACCTTCACCATGTAGCTTTGAAGATACCTCAGCAGATTTCTACTAGGTTTTGGGGGCACTCTCACAGCAACGTACTCAAATGCAAGGGGGTGTACCTTGGGAAAATCTCTTGTGAAAGCCACTTTTCACGAGAAGGATAGTCGCGCCACGACGATCCTTGAGAGAGTTCACACAGACGTGTGTGGTCCTTTCTCAGTTGCTTCGACAACAGTTGGGCTGCATTATGTGTGATATTTGTTGATGATTTTTCTCGTAGTGGCTAGATCTTCAAGAAGAGCGAGACATACTCAAAGTTTTGTGAGTTCAAGGCACTGGTTGAGAAAGAATCAGGGAAGCAGGTGAAGGCTCTTAGGAGCGACAAAGGTGGTGAATTCATCTCTGGCGAATTCAAGGACTTTTGCAGTGCAAAAGGAATTCAAAGAGAGCTCATAGCACCTCATAACCCACAACAGAATGGGGTTGCTGAGCAGAAGAACAGAACGATCGTGGGTGCTGCATGAGTGATGTTGCATGATCAGGGCCTACCCATTCACTTGTGGGCGGAGGCATGCAATACTGCAGTATATGTGCAGAATCGTTGTCCTCACAAGATACTTGGCATGAGTACACCCCGAGGAGGCGTTTTCTGGTAAGAAGCCTGATATTTCCCATTTGAGGATTTTTGGTTCACCTGTTTACATTCATGTAACAAAGGATGCCAGGAAGAAGCTGGAGCCGACCGTAGAGGTTGGGATATTTTTGGGGTACACTGATACGCCCCACAACTATCGTGTGTATTTTCCAGACAGTCGCAAGACTGTTGTGCGACGGGATATCAAATTTCATGAGGAGAAATCCATGAAGTGTTTGCTTGAGAGGGAGCTACACTTGCATGCAGATAAGGAGCTATTAGTTCCTAAGGATGAGTCTCATGATGTGTATCATCCAAAAGATGAGGTTCATGGAGTGGAAGAGACCACTCATGTAGCGCCAACCATCAGAGGGCAGAAGCGCACTACAGAAGCTGAGTGACTGGCTCAAGATGTAGAGAAGGTTGTAGGAGCACCTACATCACAGTGTAGACAGAGACAGTCACCTGATCGGTATACTGGATACATGGCTCTTATGAGCAAGTGTATCGTGACAGAGCCATCCTCTTTTGAGGAAGCTGTGGAGGACCCCGCACGGGTAGATGCCATGGTGGAAGAGTATGATTCGATTGTCAGAAACAGTGCATGGGAGATTGTCCCGAGACCGGAGGGGAAATCAGTGGTGGGTTCGAGATGGATCTACAAAGTGAAGCAGGCAGCTGACGGGAGTGTGGAGAAGTACAAGGCAAGATTTGTTTCCCGAGGATTTTCACAGATAGAGGGGATCGATTATGAGGAGACCTTTGCACCTGTCGCAAGGTATTCTTCCATACGGACGATTCTTGCTCTCTCAGCGCAAATGGGGTGGCACATTCATCAGATGGATGTGAAGACTACATTCCTCAATGGGGTGATTGAGGAGGAGGTGTACATAGAGCAGCCCGAAGGTTTCGAGATCTTCATAGCCGAGTCGCATGTGTGTGCTCAAGAGAGCGACCGTATGGGTTGGAACAAGCATGTCTTGTTTGCACACATCGATAAACTGTTATTTCACCGGACTTGGATTCTCCAAGAGTGAGGCGGATCCTAACCTATACCAGATTGTGGTGGAGGGTAAGTTGCTGATCTTTGTACTTTATGTAGATGATTTGATTTTGATAGGTGATGAGCTGTTGATACTCTCATGCAAGGAGGATCTTGCAAAAGAGTTTGAGATGAAGGACTTGGGCCTCCTTCATTATTTCCTGGGATTGGAAATTTGGCAGCGCAGTGGTGGACTGTTTGTTTCTCAGGGTAAGTATGCCCGTGAGATACTGGAGAAGTTCAACATGCATGGCTGCAAGCCTGTTGATACTCCTCTTCCTGGTGGTTGGAGGAAGGAGGATGCTACTTCAACGGAGGTAGTGGATGCCACCGTTTATCGACAGTTGGTGGGGTCACTTATGTATCTGGTCAACACACGACCCGACATATGCTATGTAGTTAACCGTACTCACAAGCTATGGTTAAGCCTACCAAGCTCTTTTGGAATGGAGGCAAGCATGTATTGAGATATCTCATAGGCACATCGAGATATGGATTATGGTACATACAGTCAGATGAGGTGAGGCTATGTGGCTTCATGGATGCAGATTGGGCAGGGAGCCCAACAAACAAAAAGAGCACATCTGGAGGGATTTTCAGTATCGGTTAGACAACAGTTTCTTGGTACAGCAGGAAGCAGAGATCCGTGGCACTCAGTTCAGTATAGGTTGAGTATATGGCAGCGAGTTTGGCTGCATGCGAGGTTATATGGATGAGGAAGATCCTGGTCGGGTTGTTCGGTTCACACTTAGATCCTACTGTGATATATTGTGATAATCAAAGTTGCATCAAAATCTTGGTTAATCCAGTATTTCATGATAAATCTAAACACATTGACATCCGGTATCATAATATCAGATATTGTGTGCAAACGCGAGAACTTGCGTTTTCAGTATATTCCTACGGGAGATCGTGATGCTGATATCTTGACGAAGGCGCTCACCAGTAGCAAATTCGAATACCACAGGGGCAGGATAGGGGTTGCAGATAATCCATATCTTGTTGAGAGGGAGTGTTGAGATTGCAACAAGATGATGAGCTTAGTGGAAAGGAGTCTCCTTCACTAAGTGGGCCCGCAGGGTATTTTTGGCGCAAAGTCTATTTTTAGACTATGTCTTTTTTTAGACATATGGATCATGTTCTATGAGTTGCAGGATGCTATTTGTGGATGGTTGGTCAAGTCGGAAAAAATAGATGGACTTATATTTTTAGACATACTGGGCATAATTTATTTTTAGATTGCCAGTCTAAAAATATATATGTCGAATATTATTAGCTCTTAATAATATTTAGACTCTAAACATTATCTTATCCTCTTGGAGCACTTCAGTTTGATGCCTGGATGTGGCACATGCAGCTGACAGAAGGAATTACACTATTCCTAGGGTTTAGTGGAGCTATTGCATGGTTGACTTCAGTTAGAACTCATGTGACAGAGTTTGGTGTAGTTGATGAGATAGTTAATGGAGTTGTGTTCAGTTTAACTTAGTTGAGCTAGTTGTATCTAGTCTAATTGATTGATACAAATAGTGAGAGTGGTGTGAATTAATTATTAATTAATTCACTAATTATAAAATCATAAATCAAATAAAGAATACATCAGTTAACTTCAGTGCATGGACAGTTTCAGTGGAGACCAGTGAAGAGGTAGGTGAAAGAGAAAGTGTGACTATCATTTGTGACTATACTGGTGCATGAGATTTGCACACACATTGATGGAGAAGCCAATGAGGATTGTGCAGTACATACCAGTGGGATTTGAACCTTGATCTGGTAATTATCCATATTGGATTGTGCAGTAGAGGCTGGCTAACAGGTGGAGCAGATTGGAGCATGTGTTTTGTATGATCTGAGCTTGTGTAGTGTGTAACAATTGGAGATTGTACTAAGAGCTTGTGAGGAGTTTGTACAATGATTGTTACATGATCTCTATTATTATAATATACAGATAGTTGGGGGTTTTCAGCTTTAAGCTTTCCCATAAATATTGTGTTTATGTGTGATTGTTTATGGTTTTAATGTGCGCATGCAATTGTTTAATTTCCGCAAATTGATGATCAATAGTAGAAGAGGTTATGTATTATGCATGAAGCTCAAATAGTGTGTGATCAGGATAATCTCAGTGAATAATTTAATAGTTATTCAAATTTCTACAAAATATGGTCAATTTTCTAACACTTTAGTTCCGACAGTTTTGACATATTTTCGAAAAATTCCCCCATTTTTCTCAATTTTTTTAATCTCACCATGCGGTGTCACTCTTGTGACCCCAATGGCGATGTTTTCGCTCTTGCGACACTATGAAAAAGCATCACTATTGTGACCCACCCAGCTAGGTTGTCGCAATAGCGACAATATAAGAATACAACATCGCTATAGTGATGTCCATGTTATGTTCGTCAGTATACCGATATATATGAAAATTAATAATAATAATAATATTTTTGTTTAATAGTTAATAATAATATTTTTTAATTTTTATATATTTATCAATGATAAATACAAATGAAATATTCCAACTATATATAATTTAATTATATATTTATAAATGATAAATACAAATGAAACCTTCCAACTATATATATGCTTATACTAGTTATTATTGTTAAGGTCTATGTAGCACGAAATAATAGTTTTTAGGTTTTTCAAAAGAACTAGGTTGTCATCGCTAGTCAATATTTTCATAACACCCACTACAAACACATATTAGAAAACAAGGTTTTTGATATAGAAGTGCAGGGCATACACCCTTTTCTTTGCAAACACATATTGGAAAACAAGGTTTTTAATAGCAGTGTAGGGAAGATGCCCCCATATCTTCGCTTTTCTCTCCTCCATTATAGCTCTCAAAATAGGAATTTTAACACATCTCCCTTTTCTCTGCAAACACATATTGGAAAACAATTTTTTTGATAGCAGTGCAGGGTAGATGCCCTTTTCTCTGAATCGAATTCAGACATTTATGCCATATATTCACTTTTATCTCCTCCATTATAGCTCTCGAAATATGAATTTTAACACAACTCGAAAAGAGAAAATGGTTAGGGTGAACCCAAGCGAGAGAATACGAAAGTTGAGAGATCAAAATAGTCAGTTTATAACAATGAAAATCTTTCAGGGTATCAGAAAACATAGAGGATACAATCTCCCTCCTCGGGTGGACATTAATGAGGTTCTCCGAGTTTTGGCGGAAGAGGTTGGGTGGGTTTTTGAATAGGAGGACACCACCTACAGAATCTAGAGCTAAATGAAAATGTAGAAATGTGAGCTTAGGGTACATGGAGACAGTGAGACAAGGTCAAATTGTGCCATATACGAGTGGCTTGAATCTCTGGGTTTTAAGCTTACAATGCACTGAATAGGAATAGTCCACATCCCCAAATGTTTGCTCAAGTAGTGATAGTGGCCTCCATTGCAGAATCTTCTGTTTTTGGTAGGGAATGTTAAAAAATGGCTTCTCCTCAACAATGGCCTCCCGCTCCCATCCAAAATTTGATTCCTTCATTTTTTTAGACATTGAATTGTGGCAATGGTGGGATATCGTCTTAATTCCCTTCTCTTGCTTCCAGTGATCAAGGTAGGACATTGAATCTGACGACCTCATTTGTACCCAGTGGATACTTCTACTACAACAACATCGCACCTACCAATATCAATAACATGGATCAACATTTTATCGCAGTCAAACAGTAAGAGGTGGAGGGGGTTTTCAGAGGTTTAGAGATGGTCAACACGGGCATCGTAGGTGGAGGAGTTCTGAATTCTTTAACATAAGAAATGGGGAATACAATTCTTTAACACATGTATAATCTGACTTTTTTCAATATGTTACATTTTTATTATCTGTAATAGAAAGATTTTAGATAAACTTTTGATAATGTTGGACAGTCACTCCAAAAAATAATAGACTGATGTCCATCTGAGAAAATACACATGTTTGTATATGTCATTATAAACTACATATATATTTCATTTGTGTATATTCTCTTATTGAATAAGAATATTTTTAGTACCCATGGCATAGTTTTACCTTTTGGTTAAAAATATTTGTTACCTCTGTTGTTTTTCTTGAAATCCCCCCCCTAATCTCAATCTATTGTTCTAAATTCTCAAAAAGTTAGTAAACAATGCAAACCATCAATACAGTGTGGTGTTCTTAGCTTGACATGTTGTTCTGGGTGCATTAATCTTCAAGAGTGTTATTTAGTCTTGGAATTATTCTACAATCTTAATTTTTGAATTCTACTATGTATAATTCTATCATGGCTTATAGATAGCCCATCCTCATTAACTTGTTTTAAATTGTGTTATCTATGGGCGTCTTGACATTTGTATTCATTAGCTAACCAGTTTCCGGTACAATAGTGCCCATATCTGCATTCCATAGGATGAGACCATAAATTGGTCATCTCTTTCTTATCATCAGCTATCTAGACCTTGTATCCAACCCTTGTTCGGGACATTGTATCTCCACCTTTCCATCTGAGGTGTAGGAGCTTCTTTTATTCATGCTGCCATCTAGCCAAGTGCACATATGCAACAATTTCATTGTGTAGAGTTGATATTTCTTGTCAAGATATAGTACTAGTCCTGACCTGTAACATTTATCATGAAAACATATGACACGAGTATCAAGATATCAATAAATCAAATACTAACAAAGAGAACTAGTTTTTCTCTTACTCTTGAACCTACTTAGGAATTTAGTACTTTAAATCATCATGAGGCCAATTCTTTTTTAATTTAATAAAGGTATCGACATTACACAAAAATTCATGAGTTTATATAACAAATCATCATGATCATATATATGTGTCAAGAGGATCTTCATTAACTTTCACAGTTCTCACTCATATGCATCAATACAAACGTAAATAATGACTCCATCCCTTAAGTGGATAGTGAAGTTCTACAACTATATCAACATGACTTCTATAACAAACAACTATTAATGTGATAATAGTGTTTTTCAAAGATTTCATTGATGACCACTTGTATAGCTACAACAGTGATTCCATTAAAAAAGATAGTTCTTCCATAGACAAAGTTATTATTATGATCATTACAACTATAACAATATTTCCAAAAATTCTAAAGTTAATTGCTACTATAGCCATTATAGGTACAATTGTGCTTTCATTAACAACCAAGTCTTGCAGTAAGTCTAATAATACAAAGTCTTCAAAAATGATATCATTAAGATGATCATAATAAGACCAAAAAATCCAAAAACAATATTCAATGACAAAATTTTCTATCCTTTTGACATTACCAATAGTAGAGTAGTCACAAACCTATAAGGCTTCTATCATTATACAAGGCCTTTTTTGATTTCATACTCAATTGAGAATATATACTATGAAAGCCATAACATAAGCTTTGTAAAAAACTCAAAAAATATTTTATGTTGTCAAAGTAATTATAACTAACCTGGATAGATGCGAAGAACAAAAACTACCATTAAAACCTGTTAAAGTCATAATAAAGGTCCTTCTTATCTTCCTTCTTTGGATTCTTTCAGCTTCTTCACCTCAACAAAATTAGCTTCATATCTCCCCTTTTTTTTTTTTTTCCTTCATGTTTCCCATATTTTTGGGACAGTCCTTATAGTGACCAAACTTGTTACATCCATAGCATCAAATTTTTTGACATATCAAGATCCCCATTTGATTGATTATTGCGGCGATTGTTGAACTTTCAGTGAGGTTCAAGCTTTCCAAAATTTCAAGACTTTCTTTTGAAATTTGTTGCAAAGGCTTGGGATTCTTCAGATTGAGGTTCTATCTCATATTTTTCCATTAGTATTAATTATTCCAAAGCACATCATGCTCGCAAGTATTCAAGTTTAGGGGTTTCCTTTGTTGTATAGATTCTTCTTAAAAAACAATTCCAATCTGGAGGGAGAGAATTGAGTGCACATGTAACCAATTATCCAGCAATTACTACTCCAAGTTCTTGTAATTGATCTCTTATCTTGGATATCTTCAGGAAGTAGGAGGATACCTCTTCTTCCTTTCCAATTGTTGCCTTATATATTTGATTCCTTAGAGTTATTCTTTGACTAGTAGCAGAGGCAGAGTATAGCTTTACCAACTTATCATAAATCTCCTTTCCTGTGTTTAACATTGAAACATATACAATAAGGTTATCCTTGATAGATTCAAGGAGGATCCCCTGAGATTCTCATCTATTATAATTAGAAACATCTTGATCCTTATCTTGATAAATTTGGGGAACCTTTCCTAATACATAAGTCAGGACTTCATTTTTGTTAGTATCAATTCTATCTTCTTCTTCTAAGCTTTGTAGTTGGATGATCCAACTAGCTTATTTATTTCCTTGCATACAAAACCCATAGAACTAGATTGAGCCATAAAGAATATTAGAGTACATAATTGTCAAGATATATGATCCTTTTGAAGATCTTCCAACAATTTCTTCAAGAATGGATGCAACCCTTGGAATCTTTAAAACTGCTGATTAAGGTTTCTTCAGAGACAAGGATTCCATAGAGATAGAAATTCTTTGTGTGATGATCCTTTCTTAATACTGATGATTTTCAATTGCTTTAAAATCTCTCAAGAGTGCCAACACAAGATATCCTTCAAGCTATCTCTTCACCCTAGCTATCATTCCATGTTATAATTCTTATGTAGTGAAGAGATTAGCTTATTAATTGTGTGTTGGAATTATTATTATTATCTTCAAATCACTAATCAATAACTATGATCATGATTCAATAGAAACATAAGAGAAAAATGAACACATTATGTAGTATGTAGGCTTCTACCAAGGGAAAAACCCCATAGTGGGGAAAACCCAATAAATATTTTCATTTGTTCTTATATATATTCAGATAAAAGATACATCCAAGGTGTAAATAAAGACCTCCAATATACCTCAATACAAGTTCAGGCCCTTCCAAGATAGATTCAGGACCTTTCAAGATGTCAAGAAAAAAAAAACCTAATTCCTTTAGAATGCTCTTCTAACAATATATCCAGCTAAAATCAGATCCTTCCAGCAAGTCTTATTCAATAGGATGTGCAACAAAATTTTTTTCTCGGTAAGAGATAAACATGGTTTTTCTTCAAGAGATAATAAGATCTTTTGGCAACAATATCTTCCAAAAAAAAGGTCTTCCTGAAAAAA
Source organism: Pinus albicaulis (assembly GCA_034641835.2). Taxonomy (NCBI): domain Eukaryota; kingdom Viridiplantae; phylum Streptophyta; class Pinopsida; order Pinales; family Pinaceae; genus Pinus; species Pinus albicaulis. Next base: position 625,133,347 of record CM076584.1, on the reverse strand, counting down.
GTCTTCTTTAAGAGAGATCAATGAGATATGAAAGATCCAGAGATCCAAAACTCTAGAGAGAATGCAAGATCAAAAATCCCAAAATATGCAAAATCTAGAATCTAGAAATCCAGAATATTCAAAATCCAGAAGCTACCCAATTGTATGTGAAGTGCCCAGAAATATGCGAAGCTGTGAGAGCAAAGTGCAGTTCTTCAAATGACCTCGACCTCTTCAATATTTATAGCCTTTCTGGTGCAAGTTTGGGGATGACTTGAGGCCTATTTTTACATTAGGGTTAGGAGATGTAATTGATCTTATTTTTCATCATTTTGACACAGAAAAATTCTTTTTTCTGAATCCAATGCCAAGTCCTAAGTCAAACTTGACTTATATATGACAATATTTTTTTTTCTTCATAATGATTTTCTTTTGACCCTTATGGGTCTATAATCATGCATATCAAGATAAACATCATGTTTCCTTTTCTTTCTTTTACATACTGAAATAATAATTATGAAGACTGAACCTAGTTACATTTCTAACACTTGGGAGTTTTCCTACTAGTCTGTTTTGATATTAAATAATCGGTAGTGCTCTTTATTTGGTGCAACATCCAATGTTGGCGCAATTATTATAGAAATATCCAATGGGAAAATTGTTGATTACATTGGGCAGAATGGGATGAGTGTTTTTCAGGATTTATGGTGATATTATATGTGAACTATGGACAAATTTATGATTTTTGTACAGATGATAACAACTCATATGATATTAATTGATTTATTTATTTTTCATTTTACACATAACCACAAACCTCGATATTCATTTTATTTATTGTACAGAGGCACTAATAGTATCAACTATCACAAACATTGTAGGGTGGCTTGTTATTGCTTTCACAGAGGGTGAGACTGATGGGGAGATAAAATATTTGTTTGTTCCTTATGTCATGACTTTTGCGACCAAATTGGTAGCATATACAACAAGAACTAATTCTTCACATAGTTTACATTTATTTCATATGGGGAGAATATCCTTATTTGGAAGAGATGGATTTGTTGCTTAACTTCACAAAAACAATGGTATCTTTCCAATCTCTCTAAACATTATTTTTGAGATAAAAGTAGTGTAACAAAAATAAATAAGGCAATGGTAATGGATATTCTAACAAAATCAATGCTAATCAGATAAAGTAAATAATAGGTAATGGTTATTATATCTAGTGTGTTCAATGTACCTGATTATTTTGGGCTAAACATAATAGAATTTGTTTTGTAGTTAAATTCTGAAGTGTTTTGAATGGATTGAGGACTATACAAAGTCAAGAGCTATGGATTTCTTATTGACATTCTTTTGATAATATATAGAATTGACAGAATTGTACCAAAAAAGGTGAAGCTTCATTGAAATGTTACAACTTGAAACTGAGTAGCAAGTCTTGTTGTGTAATTGATCTCTAACAATGGTCACAAGATTTTCTTGACATGTAGCATGTACATTAATGATAATTTTGGAAGAATTACATGTTCTTTATCTGCTACATATGTTTCTTGAATGATTTGTATTTCTGCAATTAAAAATAACACAAATAGTCAGTTAACCAAAGGGAAAATTATTGGCATAGGCATCTTTATTAATGAAGGTTGAATTGTAAGTGAAACGTTGTTGAAAATTGAAAACCGGTTTCTTGCAGAGAGTCAACATTTTATATTAGCTTTGACAGGTTTGAATGTTGAATTTTATTTAAACATTTTGTAAGCCCCATGGTAGATTTTATTAAGATATCATTTGGAAATGACCCATGTGGATGGAATTAATGATTTTTTAGGCTTGGTAATGTGATTTAAAGTGATCTTCCTGCTAGATGTCATGTTTCAACTACATGAAATTTTTGAGTCAGATGCTATTACCAATCCCTTCCATATATGGTACACTATAAAGTAATCTTAGGATGGTATCACAAATGCTGCTTAAAGGATGAGAATTTAGAATTTCTAACCCCTTTTGTTTAGGACTTATGGAGCTTTTCAGTACCTATGGTCTTGTGGTTTTTCCTGTAGCAAGTGCAGTTTCTTTACAAGGAGAAGAAATTCTCAAAAAAAATTTAGAAACTGAAAATAAGTAGAGTGATATTTTTTGGTTAATTAGCTTTCACATGTCACTTGTAAGTTCAAAGAAGTATGGATGATCCATAGTGCTTTTATCCAACTAGGGGCTCGAATTAGCCTGCAAAAAATCATGCTGCTTCTATTTTCCTCATAGGAGATTCTCCTTCTTTTGTGTAGGTCATCACGTCATAAAGATGCATGCACATGATCCCAATTTAATTGATTTGGATGTACCCCATCCTTTGTTTGGGAATCAATAGTATTCTTCAAGATATCTAATTTCAACAAATGCTTTCTCAAGTTTGTAACACCATAAGTACATTGAGGCAATCCATATTGTATATCTTGTCCAATAATTCATTGAGTTGGTGTGTAGAATTTGAATGCAGGCTCATTTGTTTTCAAGTGTTTTACCTCTCTTAGTGTCATATAACTCCCATGTCATTCAGCCACCATAGAGCTTGTTAGGTTGTGTTATGGATAATACTTTAACAGATTGTTATCATATATTTCTTAATTGAATATTAATACCAAGTCTTTGAATAAAATGAAAGGTTTGCTATTCTTCAAATGTTTATTTCTATTCTTCATAATTATCATTCCATAAATAATGGATATTTGCAGTTCCCTTGCATCCAGCATGAATTGAACCCATGAGTCTCCCATTCACTTGACATAATGTGCTACTTCATGCCATTATTTTTTATTTCTCTTGAGAATTAAGAAGTCAACAAATGTATACTCAAAATTCCATGGACTTGCCTAAGCCAAATTCATTATGAGTGGCTGATTTTAAAGTTTACTATCCAACTAGAAATTTACACAATTTGAATGGCTCTCACCTATCATTTTGCAACTAATTTTTCCTCAGGCATGGTTATCTCACAATCTCATTCCCAAGTGTATAGGATTTAGATTGTTTTTGGAAGTTGTATGTGATTAATGGGATTGTCTTTTTTACATTTCTTGGAAGGTGGACTAGAAGAAATTTCTATTGATATTTAATTAATTGTATTTTGTTGCTACTAAATGAAAGATATGAAGGCTTTCAAGAGGCCTTCCTTCTCCCTAAATGGTGGGAAATCGATCTTTCTAATTTTAAGTATTTTTGAATCTTTATGCTTCTATGGCATAGGAGAAATAAATAGCTTGCCAATGATGTCTCTAAAGGTTTTTTATGTGAATACCTATTGATTATTCCTCAATTTAGGGAAAAAAATTTATTCGTTGGAAAGAATTTTACTTGTCTTCTACAAATTTTCACCTTGGATTACCTCCAAGGAGAAATTCTATGTTAGGTGGGTATTTGCACCCAGGTTAAGGGGTGCCCAAACCTGTCCCAAGTTCCTATCTTCCATAATGGATTTGGGATGGGAACTTCATCTCATGAACCGAGACTAATCGGGATCTTCCCAGCAGGTGAGTGGGGATGGAAGACCAAAAAAGGTACCCAAACCCTGCTTTCAGGTGCATTAGAGTACCTCGGGGTTGCATCCTTCACCCCCCAAGAAATATTTTTTCATTTAAAAAAGTCCCAAAAATGTTATGATAAAACCCTCCCACAAAACTCTAATACTTCACTTACCTGACACCTTCATGCACTCAAAACAACAAATAGATTTTGATTTATTGTGAAGGAGAGAACACGCGAGCAATGAAGGGATTTCAATGCTCTTTTCTTGCTGAATTTTTTTTGTACAACAATATATATTGAAGTGAAATGGACTATTTCCTTTGGTGATCAAAAGGCATTAGTAAAATTTGAAAATAGTATGACATATGTACTTGCTACTTGCTTAAATTTTTAAGACATGATATTCAAGGAATATTAATTTCAATTTTACTTTTCAATGCTAATGATCAAGTTGATTTTTCGATGTTTTTCTAATCATTGTATGATTGTGAAAAACTTCAATGAAGCAATGTTCATGTTCTTGTTGCTACTTGCTGAAAATGATATTATTAAATGTGTGGTAACTTATCTTCAAATCCTTTACCAAGAAAATTTGGCAGAGGCTGAAAGCATTCTGGAATTGATTGTGTGGCTTTGTATGTTTCAGGAAGCTCTGGGAACAAGTGAATTGAATTTGTGAATTCATTTCTCCAAAGTTGATTGAATTAGGATCTGTTCAAACAATTGTAAGCACTGAAGACTTTTCTAAGAGCATTATGAATGGAGAAAGTGCACGTCAAAAAACATAAAATAAAATGGTTAAGTATGGGAATGACTATCATGAAATTAACCCCTTATATGATGATTCAACCTCTCAACTCTCTTCTAACTTAGGGAAGCTTGGAAAATAAAACTTGGTTTATGATGCAAATATAGGAACATACATTACCAAAGTGGATATGTTGGAAGAGTTTGAATCTGATAGGACTACAAAGAGAAAAGATGTTAAAGAAAAACCAATGGGTGAAGCCAACAACAAAAACAATGATGAATCATAGGATGAGCAACAGAATTTTGAAGTGATAGCTGAAGGGAATTATGAATCCAACCCGAAAAATGAAGAGAATTGAACTTCCAACAAGGTATTTTTTGTGTTATTATACTATATAGTCTATACATGTTCACTTATATTACTTGAAATTGTCTTATAAACTGTTAGGCTCATGAAAGCTATAATGACATTGAATCCATGTTCCTCTCCCTTATTGCAACAAAACATAATCTCACCTAACCATCATTTCAAGCAACCTAAGCCACCCAAAAATGGTACGAGTAGTGGAAATGGATTTCCTTTGATCATAAACTCAAGAGTGTAGAATCACGGCACATATCCAAGAACAAAGAGTACAACAAAAAGTAGCAAGGGTACATTTCTAATTTAAAAGAAAGGAAATGAAGCACAAGATTATAGTGTTGAAATCCAATCACCTGCTTCAAAGGGTTCACTTCACAGGCACATTAGCATTGAAACTGTAAGGAAAAACTGCACTGTTCCATGACCCTTTCTTTGGCTATTGGAAAAAGGGCTTGTTTAGGAGTGAAACATTTTGGTGTCGAAATATCCGGTGTTGAATCTAAGCGGTCAATCATGAACAATTCCATATCTCCATTAACTAAACAATGATAGGTAATGGACTGCATGTTAACAATTAGACGTGGTTATATCTTTAAGTTAATATAGATAATTATGGAATATCATGTAAAACTCAGCTAAGGAAAACTAACCCCTGAAGAAATGGTTAGTCATTTGTTGGTTTCTATTTATTGGTATTAATGCCACATGGTATAGATTTGATTGTGTTAGTTACTAGGACATGTTCCCTACGCAAGAAAATTACTCATGATTGATGATTTTCATTTGGATTATAATTGCCTATACAGTCACCTACAAAATTTGTTCCTCATTGAAAGGGGATGGTTCCTCATTTAAAGTAGCATTACACTTTTATTTCCATAGAGATCCAATAGTGGAAAAATGAATCACGTGCCTTAAAAATTTGTAGTTGTCCTTAATCATCCAAGTGTGAGAGGACCTTTCCAAACAAGTGGGAAGTAAAAATGTATTTAAATTCAACCTAAGATGTTTCCTAAAATGTCCTGGTGAACATGTGTTGAAGATTGCAACAAGAAACAGTGAAGGAGGCATCCTGAAACATCTTTCCTGATCCTAGTTGGAAAGTGATCACCAAAACTAGGTGGGGGCCACACCAGTGATTTTTGTCGCAAAAGTCTATTTTTAGACTATGTCTATTTTTAGACATATGGATCATGGTCTATGAGTTGCAGGATGCTATTTATGGATGATTGGTCATGTTGGTAAAAATAGATGGACCTCTATTTTTAGACATTGGGTGGAATCTATTTTTAGACTGCCGAGCTAAAAATAGAACAGTCGAATATTATTAACCCTTAATAATATTTAGACTATAAACATTATCTTATCCTCTTGGAGCACTTCAGTTTGATGCTTGGATGTGGCACATGCAGCTGACAGAAGGAAATACACTTTTCCTAAGGGTTAGTTGAGTTATTGCATGGTTGACTTCAGTTAGAACTCAAGTGGCAGAGTTTGGTGGAGTTGATGAGACAGTTGGTGGAGTTGTGTTCGGTTTAACTTAGTTGAACTAGTTGTATTTAGTCTAATTGAAAAATACACTAGTGATGAGTGGTGTGAATTAATTATTAATTAATTCACTAATTATTAACTCATAAATCAACTAAATAATACATCAGTTAACTGCAATGCATGGACAGTTCAGTGGAGACCAGTGTTAGAGGTGGGTGAAAAGGTGAGTGTGGCTATCAGTTGTAACTATAGTTGTGCATGAGATTCGCACACACATTGATTGAGATTTCCAATGAGGATTGCACAGTACAAGCCAAGGGGATTCGAACTTGGATCTCATTCATTCTCATCTTGGATTGCGCAGTAGAGGCATGCAGACTTGTGGAAGAGATTTGAACCTGTGACTTGTTCATCTTCCGTGCTAGTTTGTGTGTAGCATGTGAGATAGTGCTGAGAGCTATGAGAGCTTTGTGATATGTATTGTTACATGTTCTCTATCATTATAATATACAGATAGTTGGGGGTTTTCAGCTGTATGCTTTCCCCATTACATACTGTGTTATATGTGTGCTTGACTATGTTTTAATGTGCGCATGCGACTGCTTCTATTTCCGCATATTGATGATCAATTGTAGAAGAGGTTATGTATTATGCATGAAGCTTAAATAGTGTGTAATTAGGATAATCTCGGTGAATAATTCAGCTATTATTCAAATTTCTACAACATGCACCTCCAAAATACATGCTCAAATTTTTCATTCGTACCAAAAAACGTGCATGCGTAATTCATAACACCAACTCTGTGAAGTCTAGTATTGAGAACCAAGCCTTGTTGGAGTCACCCCAACATCTTGTGCTTGAAAAAACTTGAGATTTCCAAATATATTTTCACCTCAAAAAGACATGCTCAACCATTTAATTCCTACCAAAAAGTGTGTGTGCATCATTTGTTCATTAACTCTGTGAGCCTAGTCTAAAAAACCAAGCCTTGTTAGACCCACCCCAATACATTTTTCTTCAGAAAATATTGATATTTCCAAATATATTGGCACCTCCTTGGCCTCCATGCTTCAATATCTTTTATCCGCCTCTTTTGTTAAAGCATGGGGGAACTTTGAAGGTCATAAATCTCCTTCCCACTACTCCGCATACAATTCCTCTAGATAGGACATCACATAACCCATGGAGTACCATCATAAAAAATACAACTTAGGAAGGAATTTTGACTCTTGAGCTTGGTCAAGATCATTCCATGTATGCCATTGTTGGTGTTCATGGATCTACAAAGAAATCCAATATAAAAGTCATTTTTGGGCCAATATTTTACCAAAAACCATAGTTGAGAGAGAAGAGACAAGAGTAATAAATGTGCCTTGCTATGATAGTTTGATCAACAATTTTAACCTTCCTGGAAATCGAAAGATTAATATTACTCCATGCTTGATATTTTCTTTTGAAATTGACCATTATCCTCTTGGATTGACTAGTAATAGAGAGCTTCATATAAAAGGGAATGCCCAAATATTGTATCATCTCCCTAAGTTTTATAAATGTTGTTGCAGAAGAAGAGGGTTTGAAAGTGTGAAATTCAGGGTTATTCTTCTTGAGGCTCAAAAAAATAAAATTTCCACTGATCTTTGATAAAAAGAGCCATACCACATGTTAAGTATGAATTCCATTCAATCCTATCACAAGCCTTTTCAAAATCAATTTTCAGAAAAAGAGAAATTTGGCTAGTCATCTGAGCCAATTCAGTTATAATATCATATGGAAATAATATTCCTTTAAGCATTGCAATTTACTCCTTTATAATTATCATGGAAACCAACAACCTAGGATCTTGAATGATGCTTTGGCTAGGATTTTGTAGGAGTCATTAAGGAGAGTAACAAAATGTCCTCCCATATATTGTCGCTTTTGATAGTCTTCACACTTATGCATCTCTTTTTCATTTGAAGTATGATAATACTGCTCAATTAATGTGTATCCAGATTAGAACTTGTTTAATTCTCCACAGAATCAACATTTAAAATGCCTAAGACTATAGATGAGAAAACCAAACCTTCACGTGGTTGGCCCTGTTTAGTAGAGAATAATTTATTGGAGCGATTTAATCTTGGAGCAACCCTCCCTCGATCCAATGTAGCAGAAAAAAAGTCACTGTTCACTTAGTTTCTATTCTTTCAAATTGTGGGAGTCTTGTTCCAAGATCAGACGAATCCGATAAATGATTCTTGAAACAAAGAGGAGCTTATTAAGGTATGTTTTGACATTGTCAACATATGTTCTAAAATTATCATAAGAATGCATCTTAGAGTAAAAAATAATACAAATATTACTTGTATCTATTGTATAGATAATTATGGATGTTGAATGACTTGGCAGCGCAGGTAGAAATCCTCTTGCATCATGAGCAATAAAAACTAGCTACATATGTGGACAAACACTGTCCTATACTGATTTATTCTTTTAAAGTAAAATAAACTTTATTTACTGAAGAATGAAATTTGTTCCATATTTATTTATATTATATTGCTAACACATAAACCAAATAATACTTATTAAGGCATCCCCTTGGATGTGGTTTTCAGTAAACTCAATGAACTATTTTTTAATTTATACATATGTTTAGTGTTGCTTTCGTGTAAAAGTTGCAGTGTAAATAAATTCTACCCCTAATTTGTTCAAGGTCGTGTGAAATATTTAAACTATACATAATTCACACAAAGGGATATTAAAAGGTAGTTTTGTTAAATGAACATGCCCTTGATCTTATAAAAAAGGCACCAAATTCTTATCGGGGATAACTCCGTAGGGGCAGAAGTAAGTCTGAGATGATCACCCACTTTAGGAAGGAACTCAACTTTCACTTCTGGCATGATGCCAATAGTTGATAAATGAGAAACAAATATCGACGACCTCATAAGCGAGCTAGGCTAGGATGCAAGACAACTGAGACAGTTGTCTTGCATCCTAGCTCGCTTGGGAGGTCGTACATATTCCTTTATCCTTTATCAGCTACTGCTATCATGCCATAAGCCAAATGTGAGTTCCTTCTTAAAGTGGATGATCATCTGAGGGTTATTTTTTCCCCCAAAAAAAAAATTTCTAGGAGTTGCGTCACAATTCCGACGTTTGTTTCCATCACAATTTTGGTGGTTGTTTCACGTCACAATTGTGACGGTTGTTTCCGTTGTTGGAAAACTAATAGATCCAACGACAAGCCATCGGTATTGCGAAACATTCTGGAAAGGCAACGGTGTCATAATACCTACGTCTCCACATGATGTCGGAATGGTGACAATAAACAAAACGATTCAAAGATTGACTAAATGAAGACACGTGTTGTGTCTAGTGTCACTATTCTGACAGTTATTAGAAGTGTCGCATATGTGAAGGTACATGAAACGATGTTTTTCCCAACCTGAAAGTGTTTCTCTTGGGACACCTATGTGTCGCAATAGAGACATTTTGGCCATTGGAAATTGGGCCAAATATGATAGTGTTCATTACTCCATGGGGTACCTTCATGTATGTGAAGATGCCTTTTGGATTAATGAATGTTGGAGCCACATTTCAAAGAGCAATGGATATTTCTTTTGTAGATGAAATTGGAAGATTTATTGTCATATATCTAGATGAAATCATGGTTTATTCCAAAACATATGAAAAACATTTGCTACACTTGAGAATAGTTTTTGAGAAGTGTACGAAGTTTGGGATTTCACTTAACCCCAAGAAAACACTATTTGGCCTTGAAGAAGGGAAAATTCTAGGGCATATAATTTCCAAAGAGGGTATTAGGATTGATCCTAGTAGGATTGAATCCATCTTGAAAGTAAGTCATCTAGAAATGTTAAAGAAATTCAATCATTTATTGGTAAAATAAACTTCCTAAGAAGATTCATCCCCAAACTGGCACAACTTCTCAGGAACATAAAAAACACGCTAAAGAAAGACATATAAATAAGTTGGAACATTGAAGTCAGACAATCATTTGACTAAGTGAAGCAAGCTCTAACAAAAGCACCTGTTTTAATCAACCTTGAATTTACAAAATATTTTATAATCTTTTCATTCGCATCTGAACACACTGTTGCAACAATTCTCTTACAGCAAAACAATGAGGGATATGAGCATTCCATTGATTTTTTTAGCAAGGCTCTAAGATATGCTACATTAAAATATAACATAATGGAAAAATAAGCATTTTCTCTAATAAAAGAAATTAAGGATTTCAGAGTATATATTCTTCATTCTCACATAATTGATTTTGTATCAAATTCCGTGGTCAAAGATATCCTGACTCAAAATGGACCATATGGTAAAAGAGGTAAGTGGATTGCCATTATTCTTGAATATGACATTGAAATTAAACCCACCAAGCTCATTAATGGATAGGGACTAGCCAAATTAATGGTTAAGTCTAATTTTCATGCCTTGGATATTAATTTTGTAGCTGCATTAGACGATCAAGAGGAGAAAGCGACTCCACAAATAGATGAGGCTTTTACAACATCACCCTGTTATGCATACCTCATTTTTGTACTATTCAGTTTACAAGTTCCTCCTGGTTTGAATAAGAAAAAGGCTATATTTCTTAAGCTAAAGGCTGTGAAATTTTGTATCTTAGATAACATTTTATATTGGAAAGATGCTGGTGGAATTTTACTAAAATGTTTATTGAAGGATGATGCATAAATCACTATGCGGGAATTTCATGAAGGAGATTACGATGAACATTTGTATTGGAAGACTACTGCCAATAAGATCCTAAGAGATGGTTTTTAATGGCCAACCCTTTTTTTTGATGTCAATAAAAAGTTATCTCATGCCACAAGTGCCAAATTTTTGGGACAATCCTTATAGTTACCAAACTTGTTACATCCATAACATTGAAATATTTAACATATCAAGATCCCCATTTGATTGATTATTGTGGTGATTGTTGAAATTTCGGCGAGGTTTAAACTTTCCAAATTTCAAGAATTTCTTTTGAACTTTGTTGCAAAGGCTTGGGATTATTTAGGTTGAGGTTCAATCTCATATTTTTCAATTATTATTAATTATTCAAAAGCACATCGTGCCCACAAGTCATCAAGTGTACGGGTTTCCTTTGTTGCATAGATGCTTCTTAAAAAACTATTTCAATTTGGAGGGAGAGAATTGAGTGCACATGTAACCAATTCTCCATCAGTTACTACTTCTCCAAGTTCTTGTAATTGATATATTATCTTGGATATCTTCATGAATTAGGAGGAGAACTTTTCTTCCTTTCCAATTCTTGCCTTATATATTTGATTCCTTAGGGTTATTCTTTGACCAGTAGCGGAGACAGAGTATAGCTTTACCAACTTATCATAAATCGCCTTTGTTGTGTTTAATCTTGAAAAATACACAATAAGGTTATCCTTCATCGATTCAAGGAGGATCCTCTGAGATTCTCCTCTATTATAATTAGAAATGTCTTGATCCTTACCTTGATCAGGTTGGGGAACCTTTCCTAATACGTAAGTCATGACTTCATTTTTTTTTAGTATAAGTTCTATCTTCTTCTTCCAAGCTTTGTAGTTGGATGATCCAACCAGCTTATTACTTTCCTTGCATATAAAACCCATAGAACTAGATTTAGCAATAGAGAATATTAGAGTACTTAATTGTTAAGATATATGATCCTTTTGAAGATATTCCAAAAATTTCTTCAAGAATGGCTGCAACCCTGGAATATTTAAAACTACTGATTAAGGTTTCTTTAGAGACAAGGCTTCCATAGAGATAGAAAATTCTTTGTGTGATGATCCTTTCTTAAGACTAATGATTTTCACTTGCTTTAAACTCTCTCAAGAGTGCCAACACAATATATCCTTCAAGCTATCTCTTCACCCTAGCAATCATTCCATGTTAGAATTCTTATGTAGTCAAGAGATTAGCTTATTACTTGTGTGTTGGACTTATTATTATTATATTCATATCACTAAGAAATAACTATGATCATGAGTCAATAGAAACATAAGAGAAAAATGAACAGATTATGTAGTATGTAGGCCTCTACCCAGGAAAAAACCCCACAACGGGGAAAACCCAAGAAATATTTTCATTTCTTCTTATATATATTTAGATCAAAGATACATCCAAGGTGTAAATAAAGACCTGAAGATTCCTCAATACAAGTTGAGGCCCTTCCAAGATAGATTCAAGACCTTTAAATATGTCAAGAAAAAAAACCTTCCATTAGAATACTCTTCTAAAAATATATCCAACTAATATCAGATCCTTCCAACAAGTCTTACTCAATAGGATGTGCAACAACAAATTTTTTTTGGTAAGAGAAAAAAAAGGTTTTTCTTCAAGAGATAATAAAATATTTTGGCAACAATATCTTCCAAAAAAAAGGTCTTCCTGCAACAAGTCTTCTTTAAGAGAGATCAATGAGTTATGAAAGATCCAAAGATTCAAAAATCCAGAGAGAATGTGATATCAAAAATCCCAAAATATGCAAAATACAAAACCTAGAAATTTAGAATATTCGAAATCCAAAAGCTACCCAGTTGTATGTGAAGTGCCCAGAAATATGCCAAGTTGTGAGAGCAAAGTTCAGTACTTCAAATGACCTCGACCTCTTCAGTATTTATAGCCTTTATGGTGCTAGTTTGGGGACAAATTGAGGCCTATTTTTTCGTTAGGGTTAGGAGATGTAATTGACCTTATTTTTCTTCATTTTGACCCAAATAAAATTCTTTTTATGAATCCAATGCCAAGTCCTAATTGGATCTTGACTCTAATATATGAAACTATATATATTTTTTTCTCATAATGATTTTGTTTTGACCCTTATGGGTCTATAATCATGCATATCAAGATAAAAATCATGTTTCCTTTTCTTTCTTTTACATAATGAAATAATAATTATGAAGACCAATCCTAGATACATTTCTAACACTTGACAGATTTCCTATTAGAATGTTATGATATTAAATAATTCGTAGTGCTCTTTATTTGGTGCAATATCCAATGTTGGCGTAATGATTAGAGAAATGTCCAATGGGAAAATTGCTGATTACATTGGGCAGAAAGGGATGGGTGTTTTTTCAGGATTTCACGGTGATATTATATGTGAACTATGGACAAATTTATGATTTTTGTACAAATGATAACAACTCATATCATATTAATTGATTGATTTATTTTTCATTTTACACATGACCAAAAACCTCGAGATTTATTTTATATGTTGTACAAAGGCACTAATAGTATCAACTATCACAAACATTGCAGGGTGGCTTGCTATTTCTTTCACAGAGGATGAGACTGATGGAGAGATAAAATATTTGTCTGTTCCTTATGTCATGACTTCTGTGACCAAATTGGTAGCATATACAAAAATAAATAATTCTTCACATAGTTCACATTTTTGTCATATGGGGAGAACTTCCTTATTTGGAAGAGATGGATTTGTTGCTTAACTTCACAAAAACAATAGTATCTTTCCAATATCTCTAAACATTATTTTTGAGACAAAAGTAGTGTAACACAAATAAATAAGGCAATGGTAATGGATATTCTAACAAAAGAAATGCTAATCAGATAAAGTAAACAATAGGTAATGGTTATTATATCTAGTGTGTTCAATGTACCTAATTATTTTAGGCTAAACATAATAGAATTTCTTTTGTAGTTAAATTCTGAAGTGTTTTGAATGGATTGAGGAATATACAAAGTCAAGAGCTATGGATTTATTATTGAAATTCTTTTGATAATATATATAATTGACAGAATTGTACCAAAGCAGGTGAAACTTCATTGAAATTTTACAACTTAAAACTGAGTAGCAAGTCTTGTTGTGTAATTGATCTCTAACACTGGTCACAAGCTTTGCTTGACATGTAGCATGTACATTAATGATATTTTTGGAGAAATTACATGTTCGTTATCTGCTGCATATGTTTCTTGAATGATTTGTATTTATGAAATTAAAAATAACACAAATAGTCAGTTATCTAGAGGGATAATTATTGGCATAGGCCTCTTTATTAATGAAGGTTGAATTGTAAGTGCATCGTTGTTGAAAATTAAAAACTAGTTTCTTGCAGAGGGTCAACTTTTTATATTAGCTTTGATAGGTTTGAATGTTGATTTTTATTTAAACATATTGTAAGTGCCATGGTAGATTTTATTAATACATCATTTGGAAACGACCCATGTGGATGGAATTAATGATTTTTTAGGCTTGTTAATGTGATTTAAAGTGATCTTCCTGCTAGATGTCATGTTTCAACTACATGAAATTTTTGAGTCAGATGTTATTACCAATCCCTTCCATATATGGTACACTATAAATTAACCTTAGGATGGTATCACAAATGCTGCTTAAAGGACAAGATTTTATAATTTCTAACCCCTTTTTTTTAGAGACTTATGGAGCTTTTGCAATACCTATGGTCTTGTGGTTTTTACCGTAGCAAGTGCAGTTGCTTTACGAGGAGAATAAATTCTTAGCAAAACTTTAGAAACTGAAAATAGGTAGAGTGATATTTGTTGGTTAATTAGCTTTCACATGTCACTTGTAATTTCAAAGCAGTATGGATGAGCCATAGTGATTTTATCCAACTAGGGGCTAGAATTAGCCTGCAAAAAATTATGCTGCTTCTTTTTTCCTCATAGGAGATTCTCCTTCATCTGTGTAGGTCATCAGGTCATAAAGATGCATGCACGTGATCCTAAGTTAATTGATTTGGATGTACCCCAGCCTTTGTTTCAGAATAAATAGTATTCTTCGAGATATCTAATTTCAACGAATGATTTCTCGAGTTTGTAACACCATAATTACATTGAGACAATCCATATTGTATATATTGTCCAATAATTCATTGAGTTTGTGTGTAGCATTTGAATGCAGGCTCATTTTTTTTCAAGTGTTTTACCTCTCTCAGTGGCATCTAACTCCCATGTCATTTGGCCACCACAGAGCTTGTTAGGTTTTATTATGGATAATACTTTGACGGATTGTTATCGTATATTTCTTAATTGAATGTTAATACCAAGCCTTTCGATAAAATGAAAGGTTTTCTACTCTTCAAATGTTTGTTGCTATTCTTCATACTTCTCATTCCATAAATAATGGATATTTGCAGTTCCCTTGCATCCAACATGAATTGAACCCATGAGTCTCCCCTTTACTTGACATATTGTACTACTTCATGCTAGCATTTTTTATTTCTCTTGAGAATTAATAAGTCAACAAATGTATACTCAAAATTCCATGGACTTGCACAAGTCAAATTCATTGTGTGTGGCTGATTTTAAAGTTTACTATCCAACTACAAATTTACACAATTTGAATGGCTCTCACCTAGCATTTTGCAACTGTTTTTTCCTCGGGCGTGGTTATATCAAAATCTCATTCCCAAGTGTATAGTTTTTATACTATTGTTGGAAGTTGTATGTGATTAATGGGATTGTCCTTGTTTACATTGCTTGGAAGGTGGACCAAAAGAAATTTCTACTCATATTTAATTAATTGTAATTTGTTGCTACTGAATGAAAGATATGAAAGCTTTCAAGAGGCCTTCCTTCTTCCAAAATGGTGGGAAACTAAGCTTTCTAATTTTAAGTATTTTTGAATCTTTATGCTTCTATGGCATAGGAAAAATAAATAACTTGCCAATGAAGTCTCTAAAGATTTTGTATGTGAGTACCTGTTGATTATTCCTCAATTTAAGGAACAAATTTTATTCGTTGGAAATACTTTTAATTGTCTTCTACAAATTTTCACCTTGGATTACCTCCAAGGAGAAATTCTATGTTAGGTGGGTATTTTCACCCAGGTCAAGGGGTTCCCAAACCTATCCCAAGTTCCTATCTTCCATAATGGATTTGGGATGGGGACTTCATCTCATGAAATGAGACTAATCAAGATCTTCCCAGTAGGTGAGTGGGGATGGAAGACCAAAACATGTGCCCAAACCTTGCTTTCAGGTGCGTTTGAGTACCTTGGGGTTGCATCCTTCAAGCCCCAAGAAATATGTTTTCATTTAAAAAGGCCTAAAAATGTAAGGATAAAACCCTCCCACAAAACTCTAATACTTCACTTACCTAACACCTTCATGCACTCAAAACAACAAATAGCTTTTGATTTACTGTGAAGGAGAGAACATGCGAGTAGTGAAGGGATTTCGATGCTCTTTTCTTGCTGAAAAACTTGTGTAAAAAATATATATATTGAAGTGAAATGGACTACTTCCTTTAGTGATCGAAAGGCATTAGTCAATTTTGAAAGTAGTATGACATATGTACTTGCCACTAGCTTAACTTTTTAAGACATGAGATTCAAGGAATATTAATTTCAATTTTACTTTTTAATGCTAATGATCAAGTTGATTGTTAAATGTTTGTCTAATCGTTGTATGATTGTGAAAAACTTCAATGAAACAATGTTCATGTTTTTGTTGTTACTTGCTGAAAATGATATTATTAAATGTGTGGTAACTTATCTTCAAATCCTTTACCAAGAAAATTTTGGCAGAGACTAAAAGAATTCTGGAATTTATTGTGTGGCCTTGTATGTTGCAGGAAGCTTTAGGAACAAGTGAATTGAATTTGTGAATTAATTTATCCAAAGATGATTGAAGTAGGATATGTTCAAGCAATTGTAAGCACTAAAGATAGGTATATAAATAATTTTGATTCAAATGTTTAAGTTGAATCAATAAAACAATAAATGGATATGATAGAGTAGGTATTTATTTTTATTAGAAAGAAACAAAACAAGGGTTTGCTAGGCCAAATCCACCCTTAGGAATGATAAAAGAGGTTATTCTTAGGATTAGGAGGAAATTGAAAGAAAAACGGTTCAAAGGGTAAAATGAAAGTTTTATATGATTTAAAATGTTATCCAAATTTTTGATGCATTTATTCCAATTTTTTCGCCATGAAATAAAGGTTGATAAACGAAAAAAAAATGTTTGTCGCTTTTGGTTAAGACACATGCTCTTTCCAATGGCTCGATCGCCATCCGCTCAGATCTATGGCCCAAAATATGTCCCACCCCCCTCGCCATTCTAGCTTTACTTCCGGGGGGGGGGGGAATGGGTTTACTCCCGTCGGTCCCACACGATGTGTCACTCCCTCCTCTACTCTAGGATTGAAATCTCCCTCCTCCTGAACTGTACCAAAAGTTATATTTTTCTAGGAGAGCACAAATTTTTGATATTTTATTTCCTGAGCATGTCCAATTACCTAGAAAAAATCCTCCTTATCCCTCTTCCATGTTCCTAGGTTAGGCTAAGAAAATCATATCTGTGTTGTCCTGCCTTTTAGATTATTACTTTGGTGAATGGGTAGATGAACCCCTGTTAGGTTTCATGTCAAAACATTTTACATACCATAAGCCTTCATTCATTTTTAATTTTAGTCAATTCTTAGCTGATAGTATACATGAACAACTCCTTAAGTTACCAACTACAAGAGTATTCAGGTATACTTCCATTCTGATTTATATGTTTATTTACTGCCAGGAAGATAGATTCAATTTTTCAATGCAGAAATTAGATGAGGAAGGGAATCCACAATCTATAATCTTTTGGACCTACCTGGTAATGAAAGATTCAGAGAAATACGCTTTCAAGCAATACACTAAACAATTCATACATCCAGTGATGAGCATGTTGATCAATAATCCAAAACCAAGGATAAGTGAAGAAAGCAAGAAGGTCCTGCATTTGACAGAGCAAGCTAAAACGGGTGATTGGCACTTGTACCAAAATTTAGAGATCAGGGTGTATGGGCGTGAATTGTCACCATACAAGTTTCCCAAATACCTACCAATGAGAGTACTTTCCCTTGAGTACATAATACATATGATTAACTCTAATGAAATCCATTTCTTTCAACGAAGAATAAATCCCAGTTCAGAATCAAAACACAAGTTTTTCCCTTTGTTTGCAACAACAAGAAAACAAGAGAAGAAGCATATAAGATTCTTAAAGAAATGAAGTTTAATCTTAGTTTTACATGGTCCTATGATCCTCTAGGCCTAATTTCAAAGTTAAGGGTGGAACAGAAAACCACTCCTTATACCCACACTCAGAGGCCAGATATTGACATGTATGTAAATCAATTGGCATGGACAAAGAACACTTTGAAATAAGCCGAAGAACATCTTGTGTTTACTTCAACTTCACAGACTCCTACTCCTCAGGAGAAAACATGCAAGAGGCGAAGAGAGGAAGTGTCATCTTAAATTACAAACATTGCAGGTAAAGAATTCAAGATCATCTACATAAATAGGACCAAGAGCATTCCTAAAACAAATTTATAAAGTAATGCAGAGCAAGGAGCTACCATGACCATCAAAGAACCCTTATATTTAGCACATTCAGGTAGAAAATTTATTACTCTCCAACAATGTCATCAGTGTCACAGGGTCAGAAGTACATAGCTCAAACCTCCAAGCTCATTCAGGGAGAAAAGGAGAAGAGTATCTTTGACATGTATAAAGAAATCAAGCTAAAAAATGAAATTCTCAAGAACATCACCTACACACAGTTTTGGAAACAAACTTCCAGTTCAAAAAGCAGGCTTCTATCAACCTTTGATCTAGAAAAAGGAAGGATACAAATGGCCTTCTTGGAGGCTCAAATTCCATAGCCAAAGACAACAACGGACTACAAAATTACAACCTCTGATTTTGACACCAAGGACATTCATCCCATTGATCAAAAGGAGATGCACAAATAGACTAGTGAGATGATTTTCTCTACACTAACTAATACAACCATGAATATGTCAAAATTGAAGGTGTCACTTTCAAATATCCAATCTCAACTGAAGATGGATAAGATCTCTTCTCTGGCTAAAGAGACCGGGATCAAATCATTGGAAGATCTGGTTGTTAAAATGGGGTATGATCCATAAAATGTGAAGGTTGATGAAGAGCCGATTAAAAAGAAGAATGTTGATATTGTAGCATTGAGGAAGCAACTAAAACTACCAACAACAAAATATTCACTAAATAAAGACATAGAAGAGTCCAAAACACATAAGGGAGATATGCCGAAATTAATCATGGAGAAAAGTGCCCAAATCAGGACAATGGAGACAAAAATGGAGGAGTTGATTAAGGAGAAGGAACAAAATCCACAAGTGGCCAAGGTTCCTCTGGATGCAGTACCCCTCACAACAATCCCCACTATAGGAGCTACAACATCAACAATGCCTTCAAACAAACCTACAGATGTTGCTGAACAATTGACAAAGGCCATATAAAACATGTCAATACAAACAAAAGAGATAAAGAAACTGCAGGGGCAAGTCAAAGCTTTGCAGGAACAAAAAAAAAATGAAGTGAAGCTTCACATTTGGTTGAAGCAAAAAGATCCCAAAGGATACTAGAAATGATACAGAAAATAGAAAGAGAATTAGCCATTGGCCAAACCTTGGCCCAAGACAAGGAAAGAATTTTGGCAAGCATCCTCAACTCCATGAATGAAATTTATCCATCCAAATCATTTTTGAGTAGAAGGACCTAATACAAAAAGCCACTGAAGCGATTGCAAACATCAAAGAAAAGCTTGGTGACAATCCTACTAAAACATATAATATCATCGAATTCCTTAATTACAAGAATAAATATGAGTTGGAGGACATAGGAATTGAGGACAGAACTGAAACTATCCTAGAAGTCAAGAAGGTTATGACCAAAAGGAATCTCATTATGCAATTAGAAGAAAAATGCCAAGGACTGGAGATAAGGGTTAACAGGTTTTTCAATAGAATTCAAGCGTTGAACCATAATGGATTACCCTGTGTGTGTGTGATCAATGATAAATTAATTACACAAGAGGATTACAATAATAAGTTAAAGGAAGTGGCTAGATACAACTCCAAGTTCGTCAATATAAAGTGCAGTTTGACAGGAAAAGATTTCCTTGAAGCAGTGGGAAACGACTTTTACATACAACATGAAGCGAATCACATTCTTTTTGTAAAACATACTTTTCAAAAATATACCAAATTAGATTAAGTTTATAGGAAGGTAACAAAGCTGACAATTCCAGATGAAGACAAGTGGGATAATTTGTATGAGTTACTGTAGTAAGTGATAACTCCAAATGTTGTCAAAGGATCAACCAATGCAACAAAGACAAAAAGGAAAACTCAACAACAACTTCCTCCAAATCTGGGCCACCTCTCGTTGTAGTTTCCACCTATCATATTAGTTTGCAGAATATATATATATATATATATATATATATATATATATATATATTAGATTTTTCTAAATATACCCTTTCGGTTTTGACATGAGTTTTTGTAAATATTATTATAAATACTTCACACTTTTAATTATTATGGGTTGGTTGTTGATTTATTATTTTTTGTGAGTTATTGTACCCTTTCTAGTTGATGGAATGATCATTAATACAAGGACTTCTTCACAGGATTCATGTGTTGGACAAATTGTTGAAGTGATTCTCATCGTTTATGTGTTATTTCTTTATTTCCATTACTGTACTTTCACAAATCTTAATTACATTACAGAAATGGTGATGAATAATATTTGTTGAAATATACACCCTAGTTCTGGCTGTAAGTAATTCTAATGCGTTCTTCTAATTTCAAACTAAAGAATTCTTAATTTCTCTTTAGTTTTAACCGAATCTTGTTTTTCTTCTGTTCCTTATCATTTTAAATCTTAAAGATGAAACTAGTTCACCTATCTTTCCCTGTGAAACTCCTTGAAAATTTGATAAAGATCCATGTTTATTTTATAGACTCCATAGCCCAATGGAAATATAAGCATTCAATCAACCAAATCTACCAAATCAGTTAAAAATAATTACACAGTCATAACTAGCCTAACATTTATAGAAAACAAAGCTAAATTAGATAGAGAGATCCCTCTATGAGTTTAGAAGGGCTAGATTCTAGACTTAAAAGTGGTTTTGATGTTACCTATGTGATTCATCCCACAACCTCTCAAATTACAGAGCGATAACATGCTCCAAAATTTGAATGTAGTGAATTTTTGGAGGGTGTTTTAACAACGAAAACACTTGGAAACACACTAGATGAGCTTCTACTTCTCTGCCTAGGTATAAATTTTTAGTTAAAGGGTTATCCCTATAGGAAGTATTAATTGACCAATTATATTGCCTTGAATTCCCCTCTTGACCCAGTTGTATACATAGAACGTTACTTCCCTTTCATTGGTTCAACACACAACAAATATACCATATCACAATTGTTTCAATCTAAGATATTCAGAGTATGGGTTTCATCCATAGTGTTTCTCCATTGCCAGTATGCCTGGACAAACTTTGATGGAGTCACTACAAGAGCACAAATGTTTGTTTTCTACCAATGAGCTTGAACAATACCCCTACGAAGTCACTTGTTTCATCTCCCTACACATCAAACCTTTCTCTTCTTTCACATTTTATTTATTTATTTGATAGAACCGTGCTTCAAAAATTATTTCAAGAGTGGAAGAGGGATCCAAAATTATTGAGATAAAAAGATGTTTCCCCTTCAGAGATGTATTAATATAACCTATGATATTGGTTTTCTCGCTATAAATCCCCCCTTTATAATTTCTCTACTAGATTATATATGCATGTAAAAACACCAAGTTGAGGAACTGGGATACTAGAATAGATGCTGATCTAATAGGTTCCCTCAAGGTTTTCTTCTTGCATGTATCATATTTTTTGTCCAGACATGGGTCCACCTATGCCATATTCCAAAACAAATAAGGAGAAGTAATAGATAACCAAGCATTTTTGTTGTCACATTTCCTCTTTATTCCACCACAAAGCCCTTTTGAGCCATGCTCTCTTTCACACAAGGTATTATTTCTGTATAATTACCAGGACACAAAATAAGATATGAAAAAGATAGACACAACAAACACGAGACAAACAACAGATGATATAGAAAAAAAATGTACAGGAAACATAGGTTATATTTGCTAATGAAAATAGAGTTTCAAGTCTTAGCCTGTAACGGGAAGAGGGTCAATCCTCCCATATAAATATTTCATCTTGAAAGCATTATGGAAAAGATTTTCTTCGATGGTGTAAGGGCCTATCCACAGATATTGAAATTTCATGTTTTTTCCTTTCTCTTCATGTACTTTGTATCACTTCAATACTAAGTCACCCACATCGAAACTATTCGTCCCTATAGATTTCTTGTGAAACCAACACTTAATAGAATTTTGATGAACAAAAAACCTTTCTTTAGCTTTGAGTCTCTCTTTATCAATTTTAAGAAAAGTATCTATTCTTCTTTGGATCAAAATGCATAGTCTACCTTGGGACTCTGGGGAGAGTTGCAAGGCTGGGAGATAGAGGTTAGGAGGCAAGATAACTTCTTTACCATACCAGGAGGTATGGTGAGCATTTAATGGAAGGTTTAGGAGTTACACAGTCAACCCATAATTCATTTACCAAAGCATTGTGCTAGTTCGTTTTCTCAGAGAAATCATTTTTCTTGATTATGCGAATGAGATTTTTTTTATTGATTTTACCAAACCATTTCCCTACAGGTAATAATTTGTTGCATGCTTCATTACAATGACATTTTCTAATGAAAATTTTTAAAGTTTCAACAAGGAAAAATAAGTCACATTATCAAATACAAGAGACATTGGAACACCAAACCTGGTTATAATGTTTTTCTTTAGGAATCAAATGACTTCCTAGTCATTGACTTGTCTCAAAGGAACTACTTTGGTCCATTGTGTGAAATAATATTTCATTGTAAAAATATATCGATGTTTCTTTGACAAATGTGGGAACATTTATTCAATAACATCTAGTCCCCATTGTTAGAACGATTCCTCGACTGCTACTGGTAGCAGTGGGGTGGCTGAATTATGGTCTCGAGTGGCACATCTCTGACAAGTTGAGCACTTACGGGTATAGGCATGAATGTTATTGAATAAGGTGGGATAATAATAACCATCCCTTATTACTTTATGTGTAGTTGTATCTCCCGTATAATGACCACACGTCGGTCTATCATGAAAATATTTTAATAGCTTCTTTATGTCTTGAGGCTGTAGGCATATTAGCATGACACCATTGTGGTGCTTTATGAAAATAAATCCATGAACGAGGTGATAAGATTGATATTTAAGGAAGAATTACCTCTTTTATTTTTTCTATAAATGTGTGGGAAAGGTGTCACGATTTAGGAATTTCCATATATCTGAATACCGTTGCACTATTCAGCTTGTCTCGGGAACTTCAACATTATAAATTTATATTTCCTTCTCCCATCTAGAAATATATTTTTCTACAACATTTCTTGCTTCAGCTGCAAGTTGAAAGAGGCCATGACCAATATGAAGTGGCTTAAACTATGTTTGTGGGAAAAACTCACCTAAGGTAAGGGTTGATAACCTCAATAGAGAAAAATAACATAATTAACAAGAAGCATGTGTTCAAGCATGAAAACCATATAAAATACTAAATTTCGGTTTGAGAGGAGTACCTGAAGGTCCTACATTTTATGTCAATCCCATAGGGTCCAAACTCTCTACTTCCTCCAAAGCGAGCATACCTGCAACATAGTTCAAAGAAGAATATACATATCAAGTATTTCAAGGTGCATACATAATAAAAATGTTATATAATCAAGTATAAATGTATAAACCATGACATACTACATATGAATAATGAAACATGAGATCACAACATATCGAAAATGAGACAAAGATTCATTAGTGATATCAACAAATAATAGTGGAGATATACAACCTGATCCAACCATGACACCAATGAAACCTTCCTCTAGATCTTTCCAGCCCAAGCCTCAAAGATAACCTCTCGAACATGTGAAAAAGGATGCCATATAATGATGGATGAGCATCAATGCAAGGAAATAAGGGTTTCCTATGATTGGGAATTGAGGAGGCACAAGGAAAAGAAAACTTTATATGGGGAACGAAATGAATATAATGTCGATATCCTATATCCTTATTTGTAATTATGCCTTCCCATGAGGTGTATAAATATCGCCAAAAATCAATTGATTTAGTTAGGCCACGAGCTCCTGTAGGTGGGATTTCAGTGAAACCCATAAACCCCGGAAAAAAAATAGAATATTATTTTATTTTTTCATATTTTTAAGAATATACATGGGTTCTATGTTATGGTACCCACGTGTGTACATAATTTTGAAAAGGCAGAGTAGTGTATGGAATTTAAAGTATTTTTTTTTAATATAAGATCAAGTCTGCATGGGAAAGAGCTGCCCAAGGCCATACAAGAGCATCATAACTACAGGAGTACTAAATGATGATATAACAGATTCCCCCTGAATATACGAGGTTTAAAGGGGTACATGATGGCTGAAATGTATTAAGTATAAAGAGAGAGATCATTTGAGAACTCGAGAGGAGATCACCAAATTCTGGCCTGCTGAAAACCTGTGGAAGGAGTGAGAAAGAAGACTCATGTCTGAGGTAAACATATCCATGCTCAGAGATAGTAAATCATGTCCACTGATCAAGTATAAAGTGGATCCAACGTGTATACGTAAGTGTACATAAATAACTAAAGAATACTTAGTGGATCATCTGATCGTAGCCACAAAGGAACACATTGGAGCTATGTCTCAATTTAACATATAAAATAAATTATGATCAATGATACTCAAAGAATGTCTGATCACTGATGTTGCATAATTGATCATTATAAGTACCAATTCATATAGGTGGAATAGTGGTATTGCATCGAGTACAAACATATAATATCTCGTTCTGATGAACTACAACATATAAGGGTGGATGGTATCAATGACAAAAAAATGAAGGAGCTATCGAGTGAAACAAGATTCTAACACAACCTGAGGTGTTCACCAATCATAGATGATACATTTTTACACTATGGGAATACATGAGTTGAATTCAACCATGTGATAAATCATTTTATTACCGGTCATTGATGTATACAATTAGAAAACGTGAGACAACTCACCGATAATGATAATGAGAGTCAAGATACCCCAATACAATATAAAAAGTGCGAATAAATGTGTTGAATTTTAGCACTTGAGGGAATATACCAATCAAGAGACATTATGTATTCTCACTTTTGATAGTGAAGGAGTTTTCCACTGATGACTGCAAACCCTAATGTAATGAAAAATGACTCTAGATCTTGTTCCTCGAGCAATGATTTGGAGTCGATGGGAAAAGATCAAATGGAAGGAAGGAAATAAGGCCTCCCACATCAACCAACATGAGTGTAACCCACAAGCCAATAATTTGGAATAACATGTGCGAAAAGAGATGAAGTAACCATTTCGAAGTACATTTATGACATACATAAGATGTGGCTAGTGTACGATAGAAACCCTCTGAACCAACCATTAATGAAAGCTGACATGAAGGCGAGGAATCCACCTATAGGGTCATATGGAAACCAAGATATTTCACAAATCCTAATGTGTGATAATGTAAGTTGACTTCGAACACAAGGGAAACCTATAATTCAAAGACCCATGATACTGATCGAAGCTGAGCACAAGGTTGCCTATTAATGATGTAAATAGGGCTAGGGTGCGGCTCTAGGCCTACTCTGAGAGTAATTTTTTGGAGTCGATAAGAGAAGACCCTCCAGTAAGAAGCCAATGGATACCTTAACCAACAAGAGCGAAGGACCAAATAGATGATGTGATACTGAACATAACTTGATAGACTGGGTATGGTCGACTAAAAATGAGTCGAGAGACACCGCAGAATGCCCAACATAGGCTGACTTCCCTTGAAAAAAATCACAACACAATGTGACTTTATGGAAGCATAAAATAATTTTTTATAAGTTTGTAATGCAAGACGTATTAACAGACTCTCCATATGATTGGAAGAGATAACCAATTGGAGGAGGATTGACTCAAGTGTAAGGTTACAACTTTCCTAAAGTTAAACTAAGTCCCATCCCAAATGGAGGAAAGAATTATTTAGTGCTTTATTCAAGGGCTGCATAACTAACTCTTGCTTCCATCAAATATGGAAGAAAATGTCTCGTTCCCGTTATTTTTGAAATACATGATTTTTTTGTCTTTTTCATATTTAAATCCTAAAAAAGAATAAAATTATGCCCATAGTACAATGGAAAGAACAAGTGTTAAGGGAAGATGCACTAATTCTCGGGACTGAAACATTCTATGCTCAATGCAAGGTGGCAGATACTGGTCATCAACACTCAAAGGAATGTTATTTCCACAGATACAGTGTG
Source organism: Pinus albicaulis (assembly GCA_034641835.2). Taxonomy (NCBI): domain Eukaryota; kingdom Viridiplantae; phylum Streptophyta; class Pinopsida; order Pinales; family Pinaceae; genus Pinus; species Pinus albicaulis. The sequence goes on along the minus strand of CM076584.1, from coordinate 625,106,992 downwards.
TCAAGTTGCAGAGTCTAATGAATGCATGGTTCATATTGGTAGAAAGGTCATGGTTAAAAGTGGCTTATACACAAGTCCAAATGGAGTCGGATTAAGGAAAAACAATACAAGTAGTCAATATGAAATGCAATAGTAAAACTTAACACATGGGAGCCTCTAAGGTTTAAAGCCAAAAATATAGCGAAGAAGAAGAAAGATGAGGCTTCAATGCAAAGACTTGGCGCGACTAAAGAGGACTCCCGAGCCTACACAATTCTTGCAACATGGGAAACATATGCTAGCGATGATTTAACTAGGAATCCCATGGAATGAGTGGCTCTATCACTATGTTACGACTTTAAAATATGATGAGTGAGAGTGGTTTGAAAATAACAACATAATGGGTTCGACCCTATGGAAAAATATCACAGTATGAGGTTAAGATGCATAATGAAACATAAAAGTGATATGTCCTAGCCTATATGTCAGTGAAGGAAATGATACCTTCTAAGATAGGTTAGCGATTGTGGAGTTGAAGTGGCAGAAAAAATCACTAAGTCTTCATTTACCCTAAAAAACAACCTTCCCAAACACTCCAAGAAAAAGTTAAAAATTTCATGAAATTATAAAGTTAAAAATGATGAACTATATAAAAGTGGGTTTCTAAAATTTCATTATAAAAGGACTTTTCAACTCACCCAAATTCATTTTAACTTTGAAAGTGTTGAGAAGATAGAACTTTGAAAGTGTTGAGAAGAGAGAGCTTTAGAGAAAGCTTGGGCAACTCAATTCAATCAATCTCTCCAACGAATTCATCCACCATGGTTTCCAGGTAACTGTAAATCTTAATTTTGTCCATTTAGTTGTAAATTTTCATAAATTCATTTGATTTTCACCGGAGATTTTTATTTTTTAAACACCTCTTTGCGTGTATGCAGGTCGATAATTTAAAAATCATGTGTAGAAATAGCTACACGTGATTTTACAAAGGGAAAGCTACGTGTATACGCGACTGTATTTTTAAGAAGGCCACGTACTGTTGGGCTAGGGTCCCCTAGGTCGAGTCTTGAGTCAATTTTGATCATTTTTGTTAAAGTGCAATGCGTAGGTCAAGGGGATTTGGGGCGGGTCAAAGCTCCTTCATATTGTAATGGGAAAAATGGTAAAACATGGGGCTCAAACAATGGTTTGAGTCCATGTTTTTTGCACGTCTAAGTCATATAAAAATGCATGTATGAGTCGAGCTGAGAATCATAACATCATAGATCATCTTATCTTTTGCATATGTGATTTTGGGCAAGTTTCTATGATAATTTTGAGTAGAGATAGGCTCCTGTGGTTGTTTGCGCTGAGACCTAAGTCTTGGGTTGTGTGCGCAAGAGAAATAATTGTAGTCATTGAAGATTTTCCTAATAAAGAGAAGGTTTCGCAAAGTATCTGGTTTATTTGTCTAATTCTTCTTGATGTGTTAAATTCTTTATGAGCTAAGGATTTTCTTATAGATCTGTGGTGTAATTGCTGTTAATTGATGTGCATCTATTTGGGTCGATTACATAACAATAGATATTTGTGTTTGCACAAAAATTGTATATGTATCAAGGGTTTATGTTAAGTAAATCAGAATAAAAGTATATCTCTGTGTTTGCGCGATAACTACATTTGTGTTAAGAGTTTTGTTGAAGTTAGATATGAATTAGGTTAAGAGCCCTAGCGCAGTGCAATAGTGATTAGATTAGACTAGGAATGTTTATATCCACATCATATTCCTCCCTCAAGGTGCGTAGACCTGGTTCTAGCACCTCCCCATTGCTACTTTAGGTGAGGCTTTGGTCTGCACAAGAATATCACTATCGAAAGGGCCAGTGGTTGGAGGGTTTTGTTGGTTGCACGAATACAATCTAAAATTAGGTCTGGAACCCTACTACGCTGCAAGCACTTGGCACCAGTGACATGAAGAAGTAGAAAAAATGTCAAATATTAGGTACCCATAAGTATCCATGTAAGCTGACCCCGAAGTCAAAATATACCCCTCGCGTTGATAGGCAGAAGAAACCGATGGAAGAATAACCGAAGGTAACTGCGCTGGAGGAAGGCTTCTTAGAGGATGTGGAGCCAATATTGCATGTACATGGCCTTTTGAAAGTTGATAGTAGATGTGTCCAAGGACCTTGATAAGTTCAAGGCTACAATCCATACACATTTTCTCCCTGAAGATGTTCCTTTTTAAGGTCACCTATTGGAGAAGGTTCCTTCTCTCAAGTTGGAGGATTGGAATTTGGAGGACCTCACAAAGTTCCCTAATCTTGTGCCATCAAAATACTTGGAGAAGGTCCTTTATGAAGAAGAATGCATCATCAAAGTGGAACTAATGCAATGGGCCCCAGGACTGCAGAATTACCATCTCCTAAATTTATTGACTGTCCCTCATTTTGGTTGCAAAAACATAAATGATACCTGTTTGCACAAGCTGCTGGCTCTGGTGCACATAAATTTACTGTGGTTGGGAACACTGATCCCTATAGAATACATTATCATCCACCACATTATCTTCATACCATAATAAGGAGAAATCCCTGCAGAAGCCTTCAGAGGGAAGGGCATGGAGAATAAGGTTGTAGATGATGTAAAGAAAGAATATAGTGTGGATATAAATGCACAGGGATTCACTGTCAACAACATCAATGACACCCCTATCCACTTTGCCACGCAAATATTGGCCTGCAAGATGATGCGAAAATGTTGTGCCAAGGAAGTTCCAACACTGATCATTGTGTTAGCAGCACAATGTGTCAAAGGGGTTCAATACAACTGGGCCAAGTACCTATGCCAAGAATTCTTAGAGAATGTACGTGAGGCATAGGAGGAAGGGAAATATTTCCACTACGTGTGGCTTTTGTTCCACGTCGCACTAGTGGGATGGAAGCCATTGTTGAAGTCACAACTCCCTGTGATTAAACGTGTTATATGCGAAGTAGTGCATTATGCATCACTTTGGGTGAAAAATATTCCAGCACGAGTGATCGAGAACATTTTTTTTTGGGTTTTATTCCAAATGGAGCTTCACTAAGTGGTTCAAATAAAGCCGCACCTCTTGCCCAGACTGTATGACCAATATAAAAACATTGGAGACTTCAAAGAGTCATTTCACAATGTGCACATTTGTGCAAATGCAGATATGTCCAAGCTGTGGTATGACCTGCCTTACCTTGTCACAAAGGATGACCTCATCCAAGTCACCTCCAATTGACATCCTTTCAGGTTGACTGCAACAAATGATATCGGCACCACCTTTTCCACCTAGCCTAAGCCGTTTACGTCAAATCCATGCACCAAGAAAGGCACAAATAAATAAACATATGCACGTATGAAAATGACAGAGATGGAGGAGCAACCAAAAAATACTATGGATGTTCCCAATGACGAAGAGTTATAAGAGAGTGATGGAGACAGTGCAAACACTCCTTCTATGTAGATAGACACCCATCGAGGTACCAAGAGAGGACCCCAATCCCAAATCATATCGCGAAGGAAGAGAAAAGTCCCCAGAAGACCAGGACTGAGCCCCTCACATTAACCGAAGGTGACTATGACGAAATACGGAACACAGTCAAGATAGGAGATGATGAAGCTTGGAGTACCAATGAACAACAATACAATACTGTTCTCGATGACATTCAACAAGGCCTCCAACAACTACGGATTTAAGTGAGTGAGATTCAGACAAGCGTGCATCAAGTGAGCGTAGTTTAATCGAGCCTTATTTCCGAGTTTGCACTCCGGTCATAGAATCCACCACATAAAGAAGATTAATAGAGATTCCTGGAAGAGCACTTCATTCATCACACCTATTGTAGTGCACCACAACTCGATCCTGGTTAGAAATTGGAGTCAACTTGGCTGCACTCCCCAGTGCCCACCTGCACATGATGCATAGCACAATTACAGATGAGTTGCATTATCGAGATTAATAGGCTTCACGTGCTCAAAAATAAGAAAAAAAACTGATCGAGAAGTTACATCAAGACCGATAGCATGCCAAACAGGCACATCATGCCACAGAGAGTCAGTGCCAACAACTTGAAGAACTTATCACCCATCTCTATGACGAGATTCTAGGATTGCCTGTGCCATTCGACATTGCACCTTCCACAAAGATCAAGATCCTCACAACCACAATAAAGGCTTCAAAGACAAATATTGAGATAGTGTGTGCTGAATTGGAGCAGAGCATTGTTGACCTATAGGCTAATTTACAACCAAAAACTCCACCAGAGGCCCGGGCATAACGAACTGCCATTGTTAAGAAATAAACATCCAAGATTATCGCAATTGTGGACGAGCACAAAAACTTGTTCGGGGAAACCATGGGGATATGGTCCTCCATCCAAGAAGATACAGTGCTAGAGAAATTATGGGTAGACCTGAGGGATAAGTAAAATCAATTCTTTGAAATTTGGGTCATTGTACGGACCCTACTTTCCACACAATGATTGATCAGGTTACAGGAAGGCTGAAAAATTTAGGGTGAGATTGATGCACTACGCTGCAAGGATCAACTTGTGGTAGCAAGGACCAAAAATTGGGTCGAGGAAGCACTTCAACTGTCCCAGACCATTGAGGGTGCACTCAAGGGACTCCAATAGACTCAATGCAGCATTAGCTTGGCAGCGGAGGGGCATAGCACAAAAAATTGAGTCATAGAAGCACTGAACGCTGCAACACCTAGTGCCAAGGCCATCAAGCCTCTTTATGAATCCATCCAGGCGCTCAAGGCCAAAATGTAAGAATCCGGAGCAAAGTGACTTGAGGACGAGTCACGAGTTTTTGTTGGGGGCCTGTTGGGCTAGGGTCCCCTAGGCTGAGTCTTGAGTCAATTTTGATCATTTTTGTTAAAGTGCAGTGTGCAGGTCAAGGGGCTTTGGGGCAGGTCAAAACTTCTTCATATTGTAATTAGAAAAAGGGTAAAAAATTGGGCTCAAACCAGAGTTTGATTTCATGTATTTCGTGCATCTAAGTCATATAAAAAGGCATGTATGAGTCAAGTTGAGAATCATAACATCATAGATCATCTTATTTTTTTCATATGTGATTTTGGGCAAGTTTCTGTGACAATTATGAGTAGAGATAGGCTTCCGCGGCTGGGTGTGCAGAGACCTAAGTCCTGGGATGTGTGCGAGGACTCTGCGGTTGTGTGCACAAGAGAAAAATTTGTAGTCATTGAAGATCTGCTTAATAAAGAGAAGGTTTTGCAAATTCTGGTTTATTTGCGTGATTCTGTTCGATGTGTTAAATTATTTTTGAGTTAAGGATTTTCTTATCGATCTGTGGTGTAATTGTTTTTAATTGATGCACATCTGTGTAGGTAAATTACATAATAATAGATCTATGTGTTTTTGTGAAAAGTATATATGTATTAAGGGTTTATGTTAAGTAGATTAGAATAAAATTAGATCTCTCTGTTTGCATGATAACTACATCTGTGTTAAGGGTTTTTTTGAATTTATATTTGAATTAGGTTAAGAGCGCTATCGGAGCACAATAATGATGAGATCCAACTAGGAAGGGTTAGATCCACATCATATTCCTCCCTTAGGGTGCGAAAACTTGGTTCCAACACCCCCCGATTTCTACTTCGGGTGAGACTTTGGTCTACACAAGAAGATCACTTCCAAAAGGGCCAGTAGTTGGAGGGTTTTTTGGATGCGCGAATACAGTCTGAACCTGGGTCTAGACCCCTCAAGCCAGCATGTACACCCAAATAAAAATGAAAAACTTGAATTCTAATGGATGGAATTTCTCAATTTTGCAATATGTCAATAATTTGTAGAGAGAGGGAGCACAATGATGTTGAAAATGAGTTTTTGAATGATCCCAAATCATTGGATGCATTAAGAGGTTGTTGTTGGGAAAGATACTAAGAGGGGGGGGGAGGGGGGGGGGGGTGAATCAGTATCTAGATCTATCAATCAAATTTTTACTTTTCTTTTCTCAAAAAACCATACGCTACTTTACAGACCAAAACTCGCGTATATACGCGGATATCCTTAAGGAAACTCACGTATTCTCAGATCTCTTATTATGCAGATAATTATTATCTTAGATTATTGCATCATTCACTTATTGGATGTTAGTAAGCAGTAAACATGTACAGTAAGAACAGAATAAATCAACACACATAAGAATCACACATGAACACCAAGATTTTAGGTGGAAACCCAATTCGGGAGAAAACCACCGCTGCCGTTGTCTCAGTCTTCAATATTTATTATAAAGAAAACATCTTACAACTATGTATTGGCGCAGACTCATACCAGCACGCAGGCACCCACCTACAGAAGGCTACAACCTTCTCTCGTTTACCAGCCTCTCCTGGACGGGAGCCACTACCCCTTGCTCTCGTTTACCAGCCTCTCCTGGAAGGGAGCCACTACCCCCTGCACTCGTTTACCAGCTACCATTGGAAGGGAGCTACTACCCCCTTACTAAAGGCTTCGACCCTCAGCTCCACTGCAGACCACGTTTCATCAATTTTCAAACTGGATCAAACAACTTCAATACAACCCTTCACTTATCAACAATCATACCTTGCCCATTGCTTCCAACAGAACAGTGAAACCACTGTAACCAGAATATCAGAGATAACCCAGACTTTAGAATAGATATGCAGAATCACATTCAACCTTGAGCAACTATAAGTTCAGATACCATACGTGCCTTTGTTTAAACAGATTCGCGTATACACGCTCTTTTCACGAAATGAACCCGCGTATACATCTGTGCATTTTTCAGAACAATCCTAACTTCCCATACGTGCCTTTGTTTAAACAGATCCGCGTATACATGTGCTTTTTATGAAATGAACCTGCGTATAGATCTATAAAAGATAAACTTTGCAGAATAGACCAGATCTATGAACTTACCCAGATTTCTTCAATTTCTTCAACAGATTTGCGCCAGGTCTTCAATACTTCTTTTCAGATCATCCTAGAGATTCATCATTTTCAGATCTAGAGATTTTGAACCTTCATCATATTCATAGGTGCATCATAGATTCAGATCTATCGATTAAGAACAGAGTTCAACCATACAGATAAACTTCAGAGTGAAGTATTCATTTAAAGCCCAGACACATGCACACCTTTGCACAATGATCTTCTTCTCCTTATATAGGTTTAGCCTTTATCAATACCATGAGTCAAAAACACACCACTTCCGATGGTATTCCTGGACGGGACCAAATAGATAATCAAGCGCTCAATACAATGGGTCAATACCATGGTAACACCCCTTGGTATTCTAAATTTGGAGCGCAAAAGGGGCATACACGACTTGGCACGTACTTTTCCGCATGCATACGCTACTTCGCCTTAACAAACCTGCGTATGCTTTGTGACACATCATATTTATCATTTTTCTGGCACTTCCTTTCTTCTGTTCCTTCTGAGCTGATCTGTAGATACATCATCCTTACATATTTAACACACAGGTTGCTTATCAAGAACAACACATTGCATCATATCGCCAACAGTCTTATTTCATCAAGTAGGTTTCCATCAAGGACAACACATGCCAACAATCTCCCCCTTTGGACTTGATGGCAACCATGATGGTGTTTGATCACCACAACAACAGATAGATACATTGATTATAACCATTATGCAAACATCATGAAATTCTCCCCCTATTCAAACACCATGCTACTCTCACCCTTTGACATCAAGGGAAAAGGGCAGATCAAAGCCAAGACAATGTTTTTCTCCACATGTAGAAAGAAGAGCTCTATAGATCTGATGTGCATTGAAGTTACCATGCTCCCCCTGAGTTCATGCTAAGTCTTCAACATAATATTCAATGAAGTACATGACTCTATGACCTTTCCTATCACCAAGGACTCATAATTACATCAATGATCCAACCAAGTGGATTTACATATGTGACACAAGTACCCAACCAAGTGGGTTTACAAATTTGAACAAGCCCTTTACAAGACTGAATATTACAATTTACATCATAGGTCTCAACATAACCTTTTCATCAAATTACAAATATGACTTTTTATAACCAATACCAAAAAGACCTCAAGAAAGAGATCACATTTCAGAATCATCATAATGCCAACAATGCATTACACTCATCAAATGCTCCCCCTGAAATTGTGCTCCTATTCTTGAGTCATCTCACTGTTTTCCTTAACATAAAAGCATACGCTTTTGTCTCCATTGGAACTCGCATGTATACGAGACTTTGCTTCATAACACCCGCGTATGGAAAGTGAAAAACTGAAAATTTCACACTTGTTCTTCTCCCCCTGAATCTGTACCACCTGTATCTGTCTTCTTTTGTCACATCAGATGCACTGTCAGAAATAAACATAACCAGAATTACCAAAACCAACCATGGGAATCATCATACATTGCTCCCCCTGAACACTTTCAACAACCAATCATCAAGGAATATTTACCCAATATCAGAGAATGAAACAGAAATATAAGAGCTGAAACATTATCAGAGATATCATACAACATCAGAGATACCAAACAGTACTGCAGTTATGCTAAAAATGCTGACCCAAAACAAAATTTGTCACCATATGCAGTTTTCTGTGTATAAACCCGCGTATACATGCGATTGTCTTTCAGGAAACCCGCGTATCCAATTTAATCTTCTGAATTTAAGCAGTTCTCATTTTCTGCAAGGCAGAGACTACTCCCAGCTTCTGTCTGAGATATTCGAATGCTTCCCTGGGCAGAGGTTTGGTAAATATATCAACAACTTGTTCTTTGGAGGGAACATACTCCAACTTCACCTTTTGTTCAAGCACTTGTTCACGTAAGAAGTGATACTTTATGGGAATGTGCTTGGTCTTAGAATGCATAACATGATTCTTTAAGATACTGATGGCGCTTGTATTATCACACATAATGGAGATAGGAGGTGAACATTTGATTTGAAAATCTTGTAAGGTTTGCATCATCCAAAGAAGTTGAGTGCAACATGATGCTGCAGCCACATATTCTCCTTCTGTTGTAGATAAGGCAATAGAGTTTTGCTTCTTGCTGAACCAAGATACTAGCTGGGGCCCCATATAGAATTCACCACCACTAGTGCTTTTCCGATCATCAACATTTCCAGCCCAATCTGCATCAGTGTAAGCATGAAGAGTAAGATCAGGATTCTTTGGATACCATAGTCCAAAGTCTTGAGTTCCTTGTAGATATTTGAATATTTTCTTTTCACAGCCTGAAGATGAGACTCTTTTGGATTATCTTGGAATCGTCCAACAATCCCAACTACATGCATGATGTCTGGTCTTGTCCCAGTAAGATAAATTAGACTTCCTATCATAGATCCGTATTCAGGTTGATTCACCATGGGGGAATCATCATTAGAACTAAGATTACATCCGGTTATCATTGGTGTACTTATAGGTTTGCATTCTTCCATGCCATACTTCTTTAGGATTTGCTTGAGGTATTTTGCTTGTGATAAGAATATGCCATCTGTTGCTTGTTGTACTTGCAAGCCAATAAAGAATGTTAGTTCCCCAAGCAAAGACATTTCAAATTCTTTCTGCATATCAGAAGCAAATTTCTGACTCATAGACTCTTTATTACTTCCAAAAATGATATCATCAACATATACAACCACAATCAATAGTTTGTCATTTTCATTTTTTGTGTATAAGTTGCTATTAGCAGACCCTTTTGAAAATCCTTGTTGATGAAGATATTTGTCAAGACGATAATACCATGCCCTTGAAGCTTGTTTGAGACCATATAGAGCCTTTTTAATTCTACAAACAAGTTTTTCATCATTTCCCAAAATGAATCCTTATGGTTGTTCTATATACACTTCTTCTTCTAGATCACCATTGAGAAAAGCATAGTTAACATCCATTTGATAAACTTTTATTTTTTGGAAGCTTGAAAAAGCAAGAAACATTATTATGGCTTCAAGTCTAGCTATAGGAGCAAAAGTTTCTTCAAAGTCTATACCTTCTTGTTGAGCATACCCCTTGCAGAAAAGTCTAGCTTTATTTCTTATAACCTCCCCATTCTCATTTAACTTGTTTTTGAATATCCATTTGGTTCCAATGACATTTTTGTCATGAGGTCTTCGGTACTAATTCCCAAGTGTGATTCTTTTCAATTTGATCAAGCCTTCATTCATGTAGCCGGAACCCAACATTCATCTATGCTAGCTTGATTGACATTGTGAGGTTCAATAGTAGATAGAAATGCCAAATAGCTGGAAGATCCCACAAGAGTCCTTCTTGTTTGTATACCTGATCCCTTATCTCCCAAAATTTGAGATTTTGGATGATTCTTTTGAACATATCTGGATGGAGCCTTTTCAGATAAATCATCTTTAGGTTCTTCATTGGGTTCACTGTCTATATCATTGCTATTTGATGTAGAATGAAATAAGTCACCATCGTCTTCATTTGTTGTTTTTTTTTCTTCCTTTGGGGCTACAGGAGACTCATCAATAACAACATCAATACATTCAACAATCTTCTGAAGTATTTTATTGTAACATTTATATGCTCTACTCGTGGAGGAGTAACCAAGAAGTATTCCTTCATCTGCTCTAGGTTCAAACTTGCCAAGTTTTTCATCATTATTCTTGATAAAGCATTTACTTCCAAACACTCTAAAATGCTTCACAGATGGAGAATTACCATACCAGAGTTCATATGGAGTTTTGTCACTATTTACACGAATATGTGCCTTGTTGAAAATGTTTACTGTTGTATGTTCTGCTTCTCCCCGAAATGTGTCAGGTGTTCTAGAATCATCAATCATAGCTCTAGCTATTTGTTGAACTGTTCTATTCATTCCTTATGCTACGCCATTTTGTTGTGGAATTCCAGCTACAGAAAATTGTTTTTTATGCCATGTTGTTCACAAAATTCAAGAAATTCATTTGAAGTATATTCTCCTCCTCGATCTGATCTAAGACATTTGAGTTTTAGATCTACTTCATTTTCAACCAGAGCCTTGAAGATCTGAAATTTCTCAAATGCTTCATCTTTGTGCTTCAGCAACCCAATCCAACACATTCTAGAGAAATCATCAATAAACAAGATGTAATATTGTTCACCACGAGGTGAATTCTTCCTCATAGGTCCACATATGTCAGTATGAATGAGTTCAAGAGGCCTACTTGAGGATCTTTCCTTGGCATTAAATTTCACTCTGGTCTGCTTGCTGAATTGCAAGATTTTCATATGATACTTTCAGATAGAGTAATATTGGGAAGACCACAAAAAGCATTAAGTCTGCTTGAATTTTTGATTTGAGAGAAGCTTAAATGTCCCAACCTTCTATGCCATAGCCAATTTTCTGAAGATTTACTCAAGTAACATTGTTCTTTGCAATTATTCAATATATATAGGTTGCTTGGAGTTATTTTTCCTTTTAATTGTTTTACCTGTATCAAGATCACGAACCACACATTCTTTTGAACTAAAGACAAATTCAGTTCCTTGATCACACATTTGACTTACATTTAACAGGTTATGTCTTAATCCATCCACATACATGACATCATTAGCCTTCACCTTTTCTTTTAGAAACACAGACCCTTTTCCTTTAATTATAGTAGGAGTATCATTTCCAAAAGTAACTTTCTTTTCCTTTTCTAGTGTACTATATGCACAAAGTTTGGTTTTGTCACCTATCATGTGTCTTGAGCATCCGCTATCAATGTACCATTTATTTTCTTCACCTTCCGCAAATAACACTATGCCACAATTTTCAACCTGTAATTCCTTCTTTTTCCATACTTTGGAACTTGAAGGAAAATGCTCTTTTGGCTGAACTTTGCTCCTGCATTCAGATTCTTCATGCCCAAATTTATTGCAATAAGCGCATTCAAATTCATTTAGAAGAGGAGAATTTTTTTTATAGGTATTATTCTTTGTTTCAATATCAATCCTTTTCTTTCTCGCTTCTCTTGTCATGATGGTTTTATATGCAACACATTGAACAGACGAGACCAAAATTGTGACAATAGAAAATATCATCGCTGAAGAAGAAATTTCTGCGATCATGAAATCTTCTACTTGAATTTACCTGTTGATTGGTGTTTCTTTGAAAGATATTCCTGTTAGTGTTCTTTGAATTGAGATGATCATGCTTTACCTGTAAAGATTCTTTATTCCCTTGTTGAGTGGCAGAATTTTGTAATCCTGCTGTAGCTGCTTTTAGATAATTTGGTGCTGAAGCCTGAGAAGATTCCTCGGTATATCCAAGACCTGTCTTTACAAGAGGAGAGCGTTGTACCTTGATAATCTCATTTAAGGTTTAAGATCCTTTAGAAAATCTAAGATTCAGAGTCTTTTCTTTCTCAAAATATTTTCTTAGACTTACCACTTCACATTCTAATTTCTCAATGTGTTTCTTTGCTTCTTCAAACCGCCTTTCCAGAGTCTCTATGGTTATTTTCCTTTCTTCTAAGAGTATTTTACTTTCTTCTAAGTGTATTTCTCTTGAGTTGATTGTTTTCTTCAAGAAAATCATCGTCCTCTTCGTAGCATCCATAAAAGTATCCTTTTCTTCTCTAGATTCTTTTTCAAATGCCATGAGAAGTCTAAGATCTTGTTCACATTCTTCCTCACTATCAGATAAACCATCACTATCTTCATGAGTATAGTAACTTTTTCTAGTGCTAGATCGGTTCTTATTCCTTCTTGCTACTTCTTTCCCTTTTGCAGATGTCTCTTTATAAGGAAACTTAGCATCATAATGACCAACTCTTCCACAATCAAAACATTTGAAAGGAATCTTACCTCTGAACCGTCCTGTGCCAAGTTGAAGTTTCTTTACAAAATTTACCTCATCTTCTTCTTAGATATATCCTAATCCTTCTGCTTCTTGTACTTATTTTCATTTTGTAGAAGCTATAAAGACAACTTCTTTGACTTTAGATGGTCCTCCTCTTCTCATTTCATATGCAGTTAGTATGCCATGAATTTGCACCACAGTAAGATTTTGAAGATCCTATTTTTCTTCAAGAGCAGAGACTTTTAACTCAAATTTTGTCGTTAGAGATCTTAAATTTTTCTCAACCAAAGTAGATTCAGTTATTGTTTATCCCAGATTTCTCATATGATTTACAACATCATCAAGACGTAAAAAGAAACTGGCAATACTCTCATCACTATGCATATTCAAATTTTCATATTCACCCGAGAGTTTGTTTTACACTTTTATTGGAAATGTTGTCATTGATGGAAAAGGTAAAGACAGGAGAACCACCTAAACTATTCACAAGGCATGAGACATGAAGAAGAGGCATTTTTAGAGGAGCTTCAGGAACATATGAGTTCTGGATGAATGGTAGAAGATTTCTGTACAACCAAGTTGACAGTGATTCTACATGGGATTGAAATAAATTGATGTCAGTGAAATTATTTAGTATGCCTAGCCATACCTGCAGAAGCAATTAGAGGGATAAGATTGTGAAACTATATTTACCTTGGCGCCACAACACACGTTTTTATATCTAGTGAATATTTAATGGTCATGCGAGGAAAGACCAACCATATCAGAATTCTGTTTGAATGTTGGTATGAATCCTCGTGAGGGATTATGGAGGTCCATTGAAAATTGGAGGAGTTCCCTGCTCAGACGTAGTGAGAAGTTGAGTTCACGTCCATGGTTAATGTGTTTATGGTGATTATCGAAGCGCGGAAAGGCCAGAAAGGAATCCCATTCCTAGATCAACCACAGTGGTGAGAGTCGAACTGGAGGCTGATGATTTGGGGTGACAGAACCTTGGGAGCATAGAGAAATAGAACTGTGTGTTATACATTTGATAAAACCATGGTACATAATATAGGCGGACCGGAACCTGGAGTGGAGAACGGAACCATGACCAGATGAACAGTGAACGCGGATTGCCGAAAACCACCTTGCCATTTCGCACCACTTTTCCGGAGCAGGTGGTATTTTGTGAATTGCAGCGATTCCACAGGATTGATGACACTTGTCCCGACCGACATTTCAAAACCATTTTTTAAAGTGAGCCTTCGCGCGTTATACCTCGACTGAAGATGTGGAGCGGAATTAACATACACCATTGATCTAGAGGCTTGATATCTAACGGTGGTCGCTCTCTGAACTTGCCCGAAGTTTAATGGAAGAGCCCAGAGGATAAGCCAAGTACGGAGTATGTGTTCGTTTGATTGTATTGTGGGCCCAAATCAAATATATATTAAGGTTTATGAGTTTATAAGGTTGGCGGCATAATATAAAGTTCGAAAATAATATGCATCGAGACTGATATGAAGATTTAATATGGTGGATTAACGCAGATTCACACAGATTAATATCTGAATATTAATCTGAAATATTATACGTTGAGTTTTTTATTATGGTATAACCACAGTTTTGAAGAGGCCGAGAGTTGATTTAACCAAAGGGTTCATTATAATGGTGAAAGCGTCATATATATTAACATATGTGAAATGCGAGAAATTATTTTTGTTCTGTTATATGTAATATAGACCAACATATATTATGAAGAAATTGGATATGCGTTGAATAACCCTGTGGGCCCGAGTCATTCAATTAAGTGATTTGTTCAAAAGTTAAATGGGTCGGAGGTCAATGGAGAAAAGAACAGCTTATAAACATAGTAAGCTTAAGCCATGGTTTAAACCATATGAAAGCCATTGCATGAGGGTTGAATCGAGACTGTTTATTTGGTTTAATAATGATAGGAGAACCTTGGAAGAAAAAGCCTCTAGATATGTTTATTGAAATTGCCAGATCAACAGTTATATATATACAGCACAAACACAATCACGGTGAACAAGAATTTGTACAGGAACAAATCTGACAGGTGTACAAGCACAGAAAACTGGAAAATAAGCAGAAGACAGTGAGCAGAAGAAGACAACAGTTTCCTTCCAGCAGCAGAAATGACAAATCCAGTAAATCCAAAATCCAGAAAAGGAGCTGAGTGGAATTGAGATGTATAACTGAAAAATTTAAATGTTGTAATTATTTTTATTGTTTGTGATGCAAAGGCAAGTATCCTAAGGAAAAGACAAAATCCCACAGTAGCATGGAAATTTGTACATATTATTATTATAATTGAGTTGGATAAAGGAATGAGAAGACAGAAGTCAAAAGGTCAGGACTATTCACTTCAAATTCCCTGTGAAATACAAACAATCATGTGAGAATTTCTATATATAATACCAATTTTGATAAGCTCGAGGCAGAGAGAGAGAGAAAATATAGAGAATGCAGAATATAGAAGAATAAGGCAGAGAATATTAAGAGAAGAAGAGCAGAAAAGAGAAGCTATAGAACAGAGCTAATATCTAAAGTAAATCAACAAACATTCAGTTTGATAAATTGAGGAAGTTGGAGCTTCCCTATGAAGTTGCAGCTTGATAGCTGTCAGTTGTAGCTGACTGAGGTTGAAGCCTCTTGTAGGTTGCTGCCTGCAGAAAATTGAAGGGAGTTGGTGCTTCCTTGCAAGTTGTAGCTTGCAGAATTGAGGTTGGAGCCTCTTGTAGGTTGGTGCCTGCAGAAAAATAGTGGTGAGAGGGAGTTGGAGCTTGTCTTTGCATCAAAACAATAATAAGATGTGTTTTTATCCCTTTATGGGTTTCCACTAATATCTGGTGTCTCTGTGTATGATATTTATGTATTGATCTGATATGTATCATCTGCTTAATACTTGTTGCTCTCATATTAAGTCTACTGTTATATTATACTAATACCTGCCGCTTACATTCTAAGATTACTCACACATTAAATTGGATATGAAATGAAGGTGTAAATAAGTTTAATGAAAAGTTTTTAAAGATCAGGAAGGTGTTAAACTGATTCACCCCCCCCCCCCCCTTCTCAGTTTAACTAAAGGTTCAACAATTGGTATCAGAGCCAAG
Organism: Pinus albicaulis; assembly: GCA_034641835.2. Classification (NCBI taxonomy): domain Eukaryota; kingdom Viridiplantae; phylum Streptophyta; class Pinopsida; order Pinales; family Pinaceae; genus Pinus; species Pinus albicaulis. The sequence continues at coordinate 625,091,103 of CM076584.1, read as the reverse complement.
TTCCTTTTATATCAGTCTAAGAACTGAAAGGAGATCCTAGGCTCTCAAGATGGCTTGTCAAGAAGGAAGCTCAACCAATAAAGCCCCTTTCTTTACAGGTGAAAATTATGCCTTTTGGAAAATCAGAATGAAAGCATATATAATGTCTTTAGGATTAGAAGTTTGGGATGTTGTGGAATTTGGATATGTCCCAAAGTGAACTGATTCAGAGAAAGAAGCTAAACAAAGCTTTGTAGCTAATGCAAAAGCAATGAATGCAATCTTAAATGGACTATGTGAAGCTGAGTTTATCAAAATAATGCACAGTAAGACTACCAAAGATACGTGGGACACTCTAGAGAATATCCATGAGGGAAATAAAAAGGTAAAGACTGCCAAACTTCAAATATATACAGCCCAGTTTGAAAATTTAAAAATGAATGATGATGAAGATATTGGCAGCTTCTTCTTAAAAGTTGCAGAAATTGTTAACAATATGAAAGCTGTTGGAGAAACCATGCCAGAAGGTATAGTTTTGCAAAATATTCTAAGTTCACTCCCATCCAGATTTAATCCCAAGGTGTCTGCAATAGAAGAGACAGCTGATTGGGAGACTTTGACCATGAACCAGCTACTTGGAAATATAACAGCATATGAGATGAGGCTCCCACAGAAGAAGCCAAGTACGAGGGAAGCATATTTTAAAAAAGAAAAGAAGAAAGAAGAAATGGAAGACATATGCTCTTGCTCTGATGAAGAAGAGGCTAAATTTGTCAAGAAAATAGATAGAGGCTCAGGTAGATACAAAGGTAAAATACCCTTTCAAATTATTTAACCGTGGAAGAGTTGGAAATTATGTCGATATGTCCCCACAACAAGTAATAAACTGCTCAAGAATCAAAGAAAAATTCATCAAAGAACTGGCAGAAAGGAAAGAGATTCAGCAGAAAATCCTTCTATGCTCAACAAGACAACAGTACATCTGAAGACTCAGATGAATCCTCAGGAGAAGAAGGAACCTCTGAATTTTTACTGATGGCCATAGAAGAACTTGAAGGAATCTTGCTAGAAGACGAAGAAGAAGGAGAAGTTGACCTTGAGGGGGAGCTAAGAAGTGCTCTGGAGGAGATTGACAGACTGAAACTAAAGTGCAGAAAAAAAAGAAGATTCTCCTCAGATGTGTGAAGGAAGAAAAAAATTCATAAGTTCTCATGCAACTGAAGGTAAATCTTGAAGAAGCCAATAAGATTAAAGATATGTTACTTCAACAAATCAAGGATAAAACTCGAGAACAAGAGAAGCTGGAAGAAGAAATTGTATGTCTGAGGAATAAATTAGAAAGTGCTCAACGGAAAGTGTATATATAACCTTCTCAAATGACAAGATCTGGTAAATTGAATGAAATATTGGATGCTCAAAGATCTCCTCTAATAAAAACTGGGATAGGGTATGAAGGAGAATCAAGTAAAGGCAAAGAAAAGGAAAACAAAAATATAATTTTTTTGAAAGCAAAGAAGGTTGATGAAGCAGCTCAAATAATTCCTACAAAAGAAGAAACATGTAATGAGAAAGACAGAGACTAGAAGAAACCTCTAATAACAAAGAATGCAACAAATACTAAGACAACAGAGAAAGGATCATATACTCCTGATCATATCAAATTTGCAAGCCATCAAAGGAGATTCTTCCCTCCTATGAAGAATGCCACCTGTTATGTCTGCCACAAGCTGGGACACATTGCTGCATATTTTCATACAAGGAGGAGTAATTCAAACCTGCAAAAGATGCAAACAATGAAGAAACTGCCTCAAACAAGCAACTGGAGAAGACAACCTCACATCAGGTATGCAAACAGTTTCTATGGTTAATGTTTTTATTGTAAAGAATTTGGCCATAAAATCATTGAATGTAGAAATTATGGACAAAGATTGATTTTCAACACTTCAAGGAGGTTTATGAATCAAAGAAATTTTGTTCATACTCACAATTCTGCAAAAACTATGATCAAATGCTTTATATGCAATCAATCTGGACATATGCCTTTCAAATGTCCTTTGAAAGAGAGTGATTCATCATCTCACAAAAGATATAAAACAAAAGGATGCCTCCAATGGGAAAAGAAGGAGAATAAGTGTGACCTAGCTCTAACTGCTCAAGACCTGAAAAGCCAGTGGTATTTGGACAGTTCTGCTCTAAACACATGACTGGAGACAAAAGCAAGTTTATAACTCTTGATGAAAAGAAATTTGGCAATGTTACTTTTGGCAATGATAAATCAGGAAAGATCAAGGGAAAAGTCTCAGTCAACATAGACAATGGCAGAGGAAAGGCCCAAGATGTACTATTTGTGGATGGACTGAAAGAAAATTTACTAAGTGTGAGTCAGATGTGTGAAAAAGGGTGTGAAGTTCTTTTTAGAGCACAAGATTGTGTAGTCAGGTCAAGCACAACTGGAAAGACTCTACTCAAAGGTATTTGAACAGAGAGTAATGTGTACATAGTGAAAGAGGAAGATGAAGCCTGCCACCTTAGAAAACTTGAGGAGTCATGGTCATGGCATAGGAGATTGGGACATCTCAGTTTCGACCATATCATCAGACTGAGCAAGAAGAAAGCTATCAGAGATATGCTAGAAATAAAAAGACCTTCAAATACCATATGAAAATCTTGTCAATTGGGGAAACAGACTCGAAAATCCTTTAAATCTAAAGATGAGCTATCAACAAGAAGACCACTCCAGCTTGTGCACATGGACCTGTGTGGACCTACTAGAACTAAGACACCAAGTGGAGAATCCTATTTCATGCTAATAATAGATGATTTCTCCAGAATGACATGGGTTGCATTTCTCATGAACAAATCAGAAGCACTAGAAAAATTTAAGATATTCAAAGCATTAGCATAAAATCAAACTGGATGCAAGCTAAAATGTATCAGATCAGACAGATGAGGAGAATTCACAGATTATGAGTTTGCAGACCTATGTAATGAACATGGAATAAAGCAACAATTTACCATTGCAAGGACACCTCAGCAGAATGGAGTAGCAGAGAGACAAAATAGGTCTGTACAACAAATGGTCAGAGCTATGATGCAAGAGAATAACATTACTCAAACCTTTTGGGCAGAAGTTTTACACATAGCAGTACATATTCTAAACAAAGCTCATTTAAGACCTAACAATGACAAGACACCTTAGAGCTATGGCATGGTAAACCTGCATCAATCAAGCACTTTAGAGTCTTTGGCAGCAAGTGCTACATAAAGAACAATGATGAAAATCCGGGGAAGTTTGATGCAAGAGCAGATGAAGGAATACTCTTAGGATATGCATCTAAGAGTAAAGGATATAGATGCTACAACAAGACTCTTAGAAAAATTGTAGAAAGTATTGATGTAAGATTTGATGAAGAACTTCCAAACAGGACAAGAGATATAGACTGCAGCAGCCATCCTGAAAATCATGAAGAAGAGGACCAAGATGATGAAGAAACAAACAAAACATCAGAAAATGCTGAACTGAACTCAAAAACCCCCTCAAGATACACTCAAAAGAACCATCTAGAAGATCAAATCATAGGAGACAAGAGTGTAGGAGTGCAAACAAGAAGGCAACTAACTAAATAGACAAAAGAAGTATACATAGCCATGTTATCACAAATAGAACCAAAGAAGTTTGAAGAAGCCAGCAAGGACAAGTATTGGGTAAAAGAAATGAATGAAGAATTGGACCAAATTGAGAAGAAAAATACTTGGGAACTAGTTCCTAGACCTGCTGAGAAGAATGGCATAGGCTCAAAATGGGTATTCAAAAATAAAATGAATGAGGAAGGACAAGTAATCAGGAATAAAGCCAGACTTGTCTGCAAAGGATACTCACAAATTGAAGGACTTGATTATGATGAAAATTTTTCCCCTGTAGCCAGAATGGAAGCTATCAGAATGTTCCTGGCATTTGCATGCTATCAAAACTTCAAAGTATATCAAATGGATGTAAAATCTGCATTTCTGAATGGAGACTTAGAAGAAGAAGTCTACATGGAACAACCAGAAGGCTTCTCATTGACAGAAAAAGAAGACTATGTGTGCAGACTAAAGAAGGCCCTATATGGACTGAAACAGGCTCTTCGTGCTTGGTACTCAAGACTGGATAAATATTTGCAAAAATAGGGTTTTAAGAGAGGTGGAGTAGACAACAATTTATACATAAAATCCCATGAAAACGAACTCCTGATTGTTGTTGTAGATGTTGATGACATTATGTTTGGAAGCAACAAAGATGAACTAGCAAAAGGGTTTGTTGATGAGATGAAAACAGAGTTTGAAATGTCTATGATTGGAGAACTCAGTTTCTACTTAGGATTGCAAATTCAACAAAAGAACACAGGCACATTCATCTCTCAAGAAAAATATTTAAAAGAAATGCTGAAAAAATTCAAAATGGAGGACTGCAAACCTGTGACAACCCCCATGATAACGGGATGCAAGCTGTGTGATGATGATGGGACTGAAGATGTGGATCAAAAACTCTACAGATCCATGATAGGAAGCCTATTGTATCTGACAGCATCAAGACCAGACATCATGCTAGCAGTAGGACTAGTGGCAAGATATCAAGCAACACCTAAGAAAAACCATCTTCTAACAGTAAAAAAAATACTCGGATGTCTACAAGGAACAACATAGTATGGACTTTGGTATCCTAAAGGCAAAATCTTCACTTTAACAGCATACACAGATGCAGATTGGGCCAGTTGTGTTGATGACAGGAAAAGTACAAGTGGAGGTGCTTTCTATCTAGGAGAAAGTCTAGTGGCATGGTTAAGCAAGAAACAAACATCCATCTCTCTGTCTACAGCTGAAGCAAAATATATAGCAGCAGCAGCATGTTGTACACAAGTCATGTGGATGAAGAAAACTCTTCAAGACATGAAGGTAAGCATTAATGAACCTATCTCAATCAAATGTGATAATAAAAGTGCGATAAGTATATCTAAAAATCATGTGCTTCATTAAAAAACCAAACATATTCCAATCAAGTATCATTTTCTCCGAGAACAAGTAGCTCAGAAAACAGTAAAACTGGAGTATGTACCAACAAAAGAACAAAAAATAGATATATTTACCAAACCACTTGCAAGAGAACCATTTGAATATTTAAGAGATAAACTAGGGGTAGTATCTGTTGATGCTACTCTCTGAGATAAAGAGAAAGCACAGGTTCAGGGGGAGAACAAAACCGAAAATATTAGTCCAGGGGGAGATCAGACAACATGGAAAGTATAATACAGGTCCTCAGGATCAAAGGATTAAGGCAAAAGAACACCATGTGTATATTCAAGATCGATAATATTCAAAGTGTTCTCTCAACAAGTCTTATATATTAGTCTGGAGCAGCATGGTACAAAGTCAGTAGAAGAGGGCCTAAACATAACTCAGAGTGAGGAAATGCAGAAAGAAAACTAGGAAATGAGCAACCCTTTTCCATTGATGTCAAAGGGGGAGGAAAAGGAAAAAGGGACTTCTAAAAGGAAAGCAGAAGAAGCATAGGATTATTGGTGGGGGTGTTGCCATCAATGCCAAATGGGGAGACTGTTGGAAATGTTGTCATTGATGGCAAAGGTAAAGACAGGAGCAGCACATAAACTATTCACAAGGCATGAGACATGAAGAAGAGGCAGTTTTAGAGGAGCTTCAGGAACATATGAGTTTTGGATGAATGGTAGCAGATTTCTGTACAACCAAGTTGATAGTGATTCTACATGGGATTGAAATAAATTGATGTCAGTGAAATTATTTACTATGCCTAGCCATACTTGTAGAAGCAATTAGAGGGATAAGACTATGAAACAATATTTACCTTGGTGCCACAACACACGTTTTTTTATATCTAGTGAATATTTAATGATCATGCGAGGAAAGACCGACCATATCAGAATTCTGTTCGAATGTTGGTATGAATCCTCGTGAGGGATTATGGAGGTCCGTTGAAAATTGGAGGAGTTCCCTGCTCAGACGTAGTGATAAGTTGAGTTAATGTCCAAGGTTAACGTGTTTATGGTGATTATCGAAGCGCAGAAAGGCCGGAAAGGAATCCCATTCCTAGATCAACCACGGTGGTGAGAGCTGAACTGGAGGCTGATGATTCGGGGTGATAGAACCTTGGGAGCACAGAGAAATAGAATTGTGCGTTATACATTTGATAGAACCCTGGTACATAATATAGGTGGACCGGAACCTAGAGTGGAGAATGGAACCACGACCAGATGAACAGTGAATGCGGATTGTCGAAAACCACCCTGCCATTTCGCACCACCTTTCCGGAGCAGGTGGTATTTTGTGAATTGGAGCGATTCCATACAGGAATCGACACATGGCAAGGAACCCATTTCAAAACCTCCCTTTAAAGTGCGCCTTCGCGCGTTATACATCGACTGAAGACATCGAGCGAAATCGATACACATCGTTGATCTGGAGGCTCGATATCCGACGACGATCAATTACAGATTTTGCTCGAAGTTTAACTAAGGTGTGCGGAGGTTAAGCTAGGTACGGTGTATGTGTTCATTTGATTGTATTGTGGGCCCAAATCAAATATATATTAAGGTTTATGAGTTTATAAGGTTGGCGACATAATATAAAGTTCAAAAATAATAAGCATCGAGACTGATATGAAGGTTTAATATGGTGGATTAATGCAGATTAACGCAGATTAATATTTGAATATTAATCTGAAATATTATACGTTGAGTTTTTTATTATGGTCTAACCACAGTTTTGAAGAGGCCGAGAGTTGATTTAACCAAAGGGTTCATTATAATGGTGAAAGCGTCGTATATATTAACATATGTGAAATGCGAGAAATTATTGTTGGTTTGTTATATGTAATATAGACCAACATATATTATGAAGAAATTGGATATGCGTTGAATAACCCTGTGGGCCCGAGTCATTCAATTAAGTGATTTGTTCAAAAGTTAAATGGGTCAGAGGTCAATAGAGAAAAGAACAACTTATAAACATAGTAAGCTTAAGCCATGGTCTAAACCATATGTAATCCACTGCATGAGGGCTGAATTGAGACTATTTATTTGGTTTAATAACCATAAGAGAACCTTGGAAGAAAAAGCCTCCAGATATGTTTATTGAAATTTCCAGATCAACAGTTATATATATACAGCACAAACACAATCACGGTGAACAAGAATTTGCACAGGAACAAATTTGACAGGTGTACAAGCACAGAAAACTAGAAAATAAGAAGAAGAAAGTGAGTAGAAGAAGACAATAGTTTGCTTCTAGCAGCAGAAATGACAAATCCAGTAAATCCAAAATCTAGAAAAGGAGCTGAGTGGAATTGAGATGTATAACTGAAAAATGTAAATTGTGTAATTATTTTTATTGTTTGTGATGAAAAGGCAAGTATCCTAAGGAAAAGACAAAATCCCACTGTAGCATGGAAATATGTACATATTGTAGTAATTCTAAAAAATGAGTTGGAAAAAGGAATAAGAAGACAGAAGCCAAAGAGTCATGACTGTTCACTTCAAATTCCTTTTGAAATACAAAAAGTCATGTGAGAATTTCTATATATAATATCAATTTTGATAAGCTCAGGAGAGGGGTTGAGAGAGAGAGCAAATATAGAGAATGCAGAATATAGAAGAATAAGGCAGAGAAGATTAAGAGAAGAAGAGCAGAAAAGAGAAGCTACAGAATAGAGCTGATATTTGAACTAAATCAGCAAACATTCAGTTTGATAAATTGAGGAAGTTGGAGCTTCCCTATAAAGTTGCAGCTTAATAGCTGTTAGTTGTAGCTGACTGAGGTTGAAGCCTCCTGTAGGTTGGTGCCTGCAGAAAAACAGTGGTGAGAGGGAGTTGGAGCTTGCCTTTGCATCACAACAATAATAAGATGTGGTTTTCTCCCTTTATGGGTTTCCACTTATATCTGGTGTCTCTGTGTATGATATTTATGTATTGATCTGATATGTATCATCTGCTTAATACATGCTGCTCTCATATTAAATCTACTGTTATATTATACTAATACCTACTGCTTACATTCTAATATTACTCACACATTAAATTGGATATGAAGTGAAGGTGTAAATAAGTTTAATGAATAGTTTTAAAAGATCAGGAAGGTGTTAAACTGATTCACCCCCCCCCCCCTCTCAGTTTAACTAAAGGTTCAACACTTTTTACCTTTGCATCACCTTCATAACTTAGAATGATTTTGTCCCACATTTCCTTTGCTGTATTTAGCTGCATAACTTTGACAAATTCAGATTCAGTCAGACTTCCCGTTATAGCATTGACCACCTTTGCATTTGATTCATAATTCTTCTTTTCAGTCGGATCTGTTGGTATTGTAGCTGGATATTGATATCCTTATTGAACAATGGCCCATACATCTGTTCCCATAGACTGAAGATAGGATCTCATCCTTGTTTTCCAGAATATTAAATTGCTTCCATTAAAGAGGGGAGGCTTGATAGATGTTGTTCCATCTTGATTTCTCATCTTGCTTGATCTTCCTTCTAGCGGCTAAGATTTTTCAGAAGGACCTACTCTGATACCAATTGTTGGGAAAGATACTGAGAGGGGGGGGTGAATCAGTATCTAGATCTGTCAATCAAATTTTTACTTTTCTTTTCTGAAAAACCCATACGCTACTTTACAGACCAAAACTCGCGTATATACGCGGATATCCTTAAGGAAACTCGTGTATTCTTAGATCTCTTATTATGCAGATAATTCTTATCTTAGATTATTGCATCATTCACTTATTGGATGTTAGTAAGTAGTAAACATGTACAATAAGAACAGAATAAATCAACACACATAAGCATCACACATGAACACCAGGATTTTAGGTGGAAACCCAATTTGGGAGAAAACCACCACTGCCGTCATCTCAGTCCTCAATATTTATTATAAAGAAAACATTTTACAACTATGTACTAGTGCAGACTCATACCAGCACGCAGGCACCCACCTGCAGAAGGCTACAACCTTCTCTCATTTACTAGCCTCTCCTGGAAGGGAGCCACTACCCCTTCCAATGGTATTCCTGGACAGGACCAAATAGATAATCAAGCGCTCAATACAATGGGTCAATACCATGGTAACACCCCTTGGTATTCTAAATTTGGAGTGCAAAAGGGGCATACGCGACTTGGCACGTACTTTTCTGCGTGCATACGCTACTTCGCCGTAACAAACCCGCGTATGCTTTGTGACACATCATATTTATCACTTTTCTGGCACTTCCTTTCTTCTATTCCTTCTGAGCTGATCTGTAGATACATCATCCTTACATATTTAACACACAGGTTGCTTATCAAGAACAACACATTGCATCATATTGCCGACAGTCTTATTTCATCAAGTAGGTTGCCATCAAGGACAACACATGCGAATAGTTGTGGATTTCTCAAATTTTTTATGATGCTAAATATGAAAACAAAAAATTGGTACTGGAAATGATTATTCATTAGTGGGACCTAGAGCAAGATATTTTTATGAATGATTAGATGCCCTTACAAATTGAGGTAGAGGATATATATTTCATCACAAGACATTCCTGAAGAGGGGAAGCAGTCAATTCGAGAGGGAGGGCCCGTGGAGGCCTTAATGTTTCATATTACATAGGTTTATACTGTACAATAGAGACAGACAAGGTTGGATCACATATTCCAATAAAAAATTTCATGAGGCTACCGATCAAAATCATCCTCTTCACAATTTTTAGAATAACAGGTTCACCCTCATTACATCAGGCTTATCGAATTGCTATGTTCTTGGAAGTGGAGTTCCTACGACCGATAGTCTATGATTGGGGTACACCACTCTTGATCAACATGAAAAATAAATTGACATCGGTGAGACAAGATAAGACCAATAATTTAGGCTATGGAAACATACTTTTCTCATTTTTATTTGAGCAAGTCCAACACTTCGACCTAGAGTGTCTACAAAAATTAGTATTCCCAGAGATGCTAGGATGGCTATATGGGTAGACTTGATCAAGCGACTTGGCAGAGGCGAAGTCACTCGAGTAAATTTTGACGACAAGTTATTCCTCTGGTGGGAGCAACAAGTCATAGCCATAGATGATTACCCATATGCAGGAATAGATTATAGAGAGGACCCAATTCTAGTACTTCCGGATGGCGCTGCATGGGGTGAAATTGGTAAATTTTTTGAATTTGATCTTATTTAGTTTTTTTGGATTTTTTGAATATGATCTTAAGAAGTCAGAAATATTTGTTGTGAAACAAAAATATTACAAGATTAAATGATCATGATGTAGATGTTGGACTAGTGAGACTTGAGGGTCTATCGAGGCACAAACGTCTCGACAGAGACAGAGAGAGCGACAAAAAAGTCTGAGAGAGTCATGCATATAGTTCAAAGGAACTTGGAGAGTTTGACCTGCCAGGTTCCCATGGTAGCAATAGAGGATCTACCTGAGGTCATGCAAATATGGGTGGTAGGAGTACCATGAGAGTGGGTGTGACTCTTCCAACGAGTGGCGAATGCCATTGTATTTTTATGAGATGCTCATCTAGGGCAGGGCCCACAAATTAAATTAGATGACTAATATTTTTGAGATATGGACATGATCTGTCTTAATCCCTAATTTTTTAGGACAATTTTCCACATTTGTAATATTTTGGAAATATTATTTCTATATTTATACATAGATTTTGTGATGGTTTTATCATATATACATATTATTTTATGATATTTTGAATTTTAATGTGATGAATGATTAATATGCCAATCTAGTGCTTGATTAGATATAGAATCAGCAAGTGAATTGTATGATCGTGGAATATGAATGAAAGTAATAAAATTAAATGATATTTGTAATAATCTAACTCTCAGAAGTTGGTGATGTAATAAAATATCCCTCACATGATAAATGTTATTCAATTGAGACAAACCAACTATGAATCCAAATAAACCATTAATGAAGCAGGACTGATACATATGCCTCTTGAGACTAGAAACTAAATATATGGATAATATATTACCCAATCAATGAAAGCTAGGTTCTGAGTATGTCTACTAGCACCATCAACGAATCCTAAATACACCAGATCACCCATCGAAACCTGCCAAATAAGATTAAAAATAGCATCATCACCATGAGACCTATAAACATAAACAAAAACTATGTACAATATTTAAAAAAAAAAGAAAATTCTAGGCAACAACCTAGGAATAATAATTCTTAAGATAGAGCCCATTTCTGGGCTCTAACAACACATTTCCTTCAAAGTCAACCAACTCCAGCACACCTTTCTTCAAGACCTTCTTCATAATAAAAGGACCATACCACATAGGTTTGAAATTACCTTCCCACAAGGTTTATTTATCTTTGTCATAGACTAGGATAATGTCACCTTCATCGAAAACCCTAGGATGTACAATTTTGTCATATTGGGATTTTACTCTCTTTTTATAAGTTTAATTCATTGTGGCTGCATCTTGACACTACTCATCAAGGTGATCCAGATGAATAAGGTGTACTTCAAGACTGGAGGTGTTCGAAATAAGTTGGAATTATAATTTGAGAGATGGAATCTCACATTCCACAGGGAAAATTAATTCCAAACAATAAAGTAGATGAAAAAGGAGTAAAACCCGTAGCGGTCTTGAAAAATATCTGGTATGCCCAAAGCCCAGGATATAACATGTTGTTCCAGTTGGACATAGCTTTATTGATTTTCATTTGTAGGATAGTTTTGAGGGATTTTTTTACGACCTCTACCTGATGATTAACTTCAGGGTAATACAAAGATGAATCCTCTTGCTGAATTCCCAATTTCAAAGCCAACTCAGAAATCATCTTATTCTAGAAATGACTTCCATTATCAGTGACAATATCTCTTGGAATATCGAAGCTTGAAATTATTTGGTTGAAAATGGAAAGTTTTGTTGTCTCACAGTCATTATTAAAAGTAGGCATAACTTTGAACCACTTATTAAAGTAGTCTACTATGACGATAATGTACATGTGACCCTTAGCCAAAGCTAGATTACAATTATTAAAATCAATACCCCACTTAGTGAATGGAACGACAACGATGACAAGCAAAAGTGGAGCTATATGGGAGTGAATTTTCTGAGTATACACTTGACAAGGATGGTGCTTCTTGAGCGTTTCAATACAATATTTGATAATAAAGGGCTAAAAATAGCAAACAGTAATATTTTTTTGGGTAGTAGCAATCCAATATAAATGACCTCCACAATATCCATTATGGTAGTCATTCAAAACAGATTCAACTTTTTATAAGGTTAAAAAACACCTAAGGATTGAGTCAATCCAATGATGATATAAAGTATCATTGATAATAAGATAATTTTTAGCTAGGTGATGAAATTTCCTACGTTCATCCTTAGAAAAATTCCGAGGGAAATTTTGAGCTAAGTATGCCAGACTATGCGCTGAAATGAAATATAGAATATTTGCAAGAACTCCAAAGCCCAACTATTGAAGGGTTTATCCCTTCAATGGATTCCAAGCGGAATTTCTATGGAATTTCACTTTCTTCCGATGAACTCTGCTATTGGATTGCGTAAGTCACTGAGTGAATGCGTAACACTAGAGGGTCTGCAAGTGGCCTAAAGGTCGGATGATGAAATAAGCTCACATGGAAAACAAGAATCCTCTCCTGAGTAGGAACTCGAAGTCCCCCAAGGATGAGGTTGGAATCTCTGCTCAGAGACACCCTTGTGCTAAATTTCATTGCAAACTCGGCTAAATAGCTCAAGCGTGCTCAAGTCGTGAATCACAAGAAAATAATAATAATCTAGAATGCTCTCTATGGCTGCCATCCCCTTCCTTATATGCTTGTGAGCCCTCACCCTCTTGGCCCCACAAAATAATGATGCTACACACATGGCCACTAGCCTCCATTATGACTTTGTTGTCCTCCATTGTGTCCACTACCTCTATGATTGCGTTGTTGATTTAGTCAAATTGACCCCATCCACATGCATTGACCCACATTCACCAAGAAGTGGTTTATTCATCTTGACCCCATCTAGATGCATTGATCCTCATTCACATTAATAAGTGGTTTTATTCCTACTAAATGGATTTATGGGTCCCTCTACTCTCTTATTCATCTATTAATTAAGGAAGACAAAATTTAATATTCTAATTAGTTAAAAGCTAAATTAGGAATATTATAGAATTACTAGCTGGAATTCAGTTGACAAGGAAAGTAAAAGAAGGATAATTTTAAATAAGGAGAAGCATCAATTTAGGGGGAGAATCCCTTTTATGTTATAAGAGATACTTTGTAAGGAAGCACAAGCACGGGAGGAGTACTGTCAAGAATAGGGATATAGAAAAGAAAATTTTGCATGTAGGGATAGATATATAAATAGATTCTTGACAAGGGAAGCCTAGTTGCAAATAAAGGAGAAGTGATCAATCAAGGGAGGTAATAATTCATTATTAAGGTCTCATGGGGAGAAAATGAAGCTACAAGGAAAAGAAACCATTTTCCATTCATAAAGAGAGAGAATATGCATACATAAGAAAATATGGTAGAAAGAGGGAGCAGTTGTAATTACTAATAGGAAATTGAAATATATTTAACAAATTTGTGCTCATAAATTTTTTTTAATATCTTAGGCCAAGATGGATGTAATCTCCTCTTCACAAGTGGGAGTAGTCCTCTTATTTCAGCGAATAAAAATGTTAAAAATGGGATTTCAAGGAAAGAGCATGAATAATCTTGGGGGAGTGTATTCCTTTTGTCATTGATATCAAAAGGGGAGAATATGCAGACATCCGAAGGAGCGCAGTCAGAAAGGAAATAGGGGGAGTCTAGCCCATGATCATGAATGAATAGCAAATGTTTGATGGTGTTACGATAAATTACAAAGGGGTGTATTATTGAATGTGTTGTCATTTATTTCAAATACAGAGTAATTGATTATAAAAGTCTAGTAGGATGGCAAGATGGTTAATATTATATTCAAGAAGCATTATGAATGGTATGGTATCAAAGCTCCAATTTTGGTAGCATATCTTTGAATGAATTCCTTCTATAAATTCCTAATCCAAATGAGAAATAAATTTGTATGGTTAAATAGCCTATTCTGAGATATTTCCAATTATATATGGCACTTCTTCTAATTCCATAGGGATAAGGAGAAAATTGAACATGAAGAGAATAAGTCACATCATAGTTCTAGTTGGTCAAAGTTCCATCTTATAGCTAAATCAGGGCCATTTGGGGATGCACTAAGGCATTGGGGCATATGGGATCTTTGTTGTGAATAACAATGTCTTAAAATATAGATACCATATAAATTCAGATAAGTTGTTTACATCCACGAATTTGGGCCTCTGGACATTTGACAAGGAAAAAATTAAGAAAATAGTTGGATACCAGATACATTCAAATAAGTTATTTTCATCCAAGCATATGGGCCTCTAGGAAAGAAAAAATGAAATTCTTAAGAAATTTTTAGATATTGGATTTCCTAGTGCCAAACACCAGGTGGAACCTAGTGTGAAGTGGAAGTATAGGTTGTCCTAGGTTGCAGAGTAATGATGTGGCAACTAGAGGAAGTTACATGTGGTAGTAACATGGAGATGAGATGGCATGAAAAGTGGAAGAATGATGATATGGAAATAATGATATAGTAGATATGGCAAAGTGATTATATGGAAGAGTGATGATATGGTGCTAGGTGGTAACACCATGTTGTATAAGAGTAAATCAAAAAAGATAAAAAATTGGACCCCCCCCTCCCCCTCCATGTTAATGTTTGAAAATTCGAGGGGGGAGGGAGGAGGTGGGGGCATAGTGATATCTCTATAGCCAGATTTTTTTGGTGCATGGGATCACCCAATGTGCTCCAAAAGGGTGGTGGACATTTAATTGCATATATGACAAAGTGCACCCCTTGCTCCCTTTATTAAAGTTTATATAGGTAGGGGGGCCTCGAAGTGACTTCTCTATCATTGATTTTAATCTGATCAATTGGCATGTGGTGGTTTAACACTAGATGATTTGCACAAATATAGGTCTAAGTGCCCTTAGTACTTAAGAACTTGGTCCTATCCCTGGTTCATGAAGTGTTAGGTGTCAAAGCACAAAGAATAGGTGAACTAGCCAATAAAGGTGTGGTTCCAACACTCGGACATATGGGGTGACTTTGGAGCTCTAGAGCTAGAATTCATATTAAGCAATTTGAGTAAACATAACATCCAGGTGTCCATTTCAGCTAAGTGAACCCATATCTAAATATGTTAAAATGGTTTAAAAAGCATGGCATATTGTAATGTTTCAAGGGTATAAATTTGATCCCAATGGGATAGAGAGGCCATGGAAATAAGATATATCCAGTTCATCCAAATTGTGTCTCTAGCAGAATATATTATAGTAATACTCCATGTTTTATGAATGGTCCCCCATGGAATGTTGTCCTTTCAGTGATTTGTTGATTTGGTAAAGTATAAATAAAGTAGAACAATTTTGAGTCTAAATGGTGAGTGAATGTGTAGTTCATATAGTGGTGCTTATGTAACATAGTGAGCGATCATCTTTCTAGCTAGGTTACATGAATAATGAGAAAGAAAATGCAATGAAAAGAAGGTTTGTGTGACACAAAGAAAAACAATACCAAGAAATAAAGTCCATGAAAAATGTATGAACAAATAAGTGGTTAAAGGATAAATTCGAGGAATAAGTGTAAAGTTGTTCAATCTGAGTGCAAATGAATGTTGTGAAATCTATAAGTTTGATATGTAGAAATAATATTTTGAATTTTGAGTTGTAAATAAGTGGAAAAGAGTATAGCCTCCAAGATATTAGAGTATATTTGTAGAATAGATGAGTAGCATATGAGGACTATAGATAAAATAGAACTAAAGACACAGTGCAGAAATCGATATGCAGAAGTAGAGGAGAAATTGAGGAGAGCCAAATTGAATCAGAAATCAAGAAAATTGTATAAGCAATAACACATGTAGATTTGAATTTGAAAATGTTGATCTAATAGGTGGTTCATTCTGATGCATGCATTTCTCAAGGGACTTGTGTCTCCCTTTGATTGGTGCGAGTAAATCATTTTAGGTTGGTTCTTACATTTCATAAGGGACAAGTGTCTCCTTGTAATTAGTGCCAGTAAATCATTTCAGGGGGTTGGTGCCAAAAAATTAATGTAATAGCAGGTTGGTTATTACAATATCATTCAATAATAAAATAAAATTCTTATATATATCCAGTGAGTGTTTATGCTGTTGTTGTGATTAATATTATATATTCATTAAATTGTTTTAAATTAATTAAAATTGGTCATTATACTTGGTGAGCCGTGTTATTGCACCAAGAATGTTATAACTCCCAGAGGCTGCCCTACTTTACTTTATCAACCCAAGGTTTGTACAAACTTGGAGGTGACAGTGTTATATACTCAGCACATGCATTCTACTCATGTCATCCTCTTCCGAGCTTTACGAAAGGGTGCTACTTCTAGGGTTTCTAGGTGAAGTCTGTCACACTTATGAAATGAGGCCTAGGGCTACAAACGATTCAAAGCCAAGGCGCTATCAGTGAGTACATAACTATACTAAAACAAAAAATTAAATCTAAATATTCTTCAATGAAATAAATCTACTTATTCTACTATGATAAGAATTGAAAAGAAACCTAGGCATCTTGCATGAAGTAAATTGTTGAACTGAAGTGGCATAAAGGAAACTAATATAATCACGCTTTGATAGGAAAAATGGCTAAACACACTCTAATTACCCTATGCTCTATCTATCATGTTTTTATTCATCCAACTATTCATGACCTAACTATGCTTGAAAATGTGTTGTTTTGTAGCTAAAGAAGAAAGTCCTAAGGTGGTTATGGATGGCTTGAACAAATGGGGGCAAGGCTGGAGGTGTATGAGTGGTTTTTGTAGGTTAAGAATATGGTGATGGTGGTTTATGGGCTTAAGGAGGGACCCAGAGGTGCTATTTCAAGTGCTGCTACTGGTTTCCTGTAGTGCTATAGGCAAGTCCTGAATTTCTACAATAAACAGTTCGAGGGAAATTTGAGGTCAAAAATAGGTGGAAAAAGGGTAGGGAAGGTGGTGTGAAGGTGGATTAGGATGAGTGGAAGGTGTCCCACCCATTGGCCAAGATCAGAACCTCTTGGGAGGCATGTCTTGCACGCCTAGGGTTTTCTCACGGTGTAGGGATGAAAAATCTGAAAACGGGGCTGATGGTGATTTTCATGAACAGAGGGTTGATGGAAGATGAGAGATGAAGATGTAGGTGTTGGTGAAGTTCTCCTTGGATGTTCCACCTGTACTTGCAAGCACACTACCTATTTATGCAATTAAAATGGAAAAATTCATGATAAATACAATGGAAAATATGACTTGAATTTGTAAAGAAAATCTACCCTAATCTAGAAATAGAGATCTACCATAGCATACTAAACATATTCATGGAATCATGACATCTAATATCATCCATTCCGAGAAATCATAAACTAAGAAGCATTTTTTGTTTATGGGGAAGGTCTACCCTCCTCAAGCTCTATTGAAAGGGGTGAGAGGGGGGAGTCTTGACTCACAGCATTATGAAGTTATCACCTATTCTACCACTCATGTAAGGAGACTAAATCTACAACAAAAGACTAATGGAAGCAAACTAAAAAAAGTAAATGGAAATACCAACAAATTAACTAGATATTCATAACAAAAGCTAGCTAAATAACATGAAAGTAAAGAATGATTACACAAGAGATGTTGATACACATGGATTGGTCCCTAACCCACAAGCCTAGCTCTCTGAAACTAGATCAGTAAGGCAAAGTCTGAATACTCATTTCATTTCAAAAGGTAGTCTCATTACATCAATATAAAAGTCTTGAAAAAGTTATTACAAGAGCAAAGAGCCTAATGAATTTCTCCAAAGTTCGAATCCTAATGAGCTCTTGCTCAACTCTATTTAACCTAAAGGGTAGCTACCAACAACTCCCTAGAAAATAGGTGATGAGTCCACTTGACTCCAAGTGAAGTATGACTTGAATGCACTTGATCTTGAATTTTCCTGGCTTCCTTTGATTTCGAGTTGTTGGAGGGAATATCGAAGATCCCTAGGCTGCCTTTGGGAGTTAAGGAGGGTATACAACCCCATAGAATATCTCCTTGTTGTCTACTCCAAGTCTTTATGACAAAATCTCCACAAAAATGTCATATCTTCATTATTTTCCTGAATTTAACTTATGCTAGGTACTCGAGGTATGTTAAGCCTCAATATCCACCTACACTTGCAGCATAAGACCATAATATAATTAAAATTCAAGAAAAATAGACTTAATAAGGAAAAAAGGTGACCATTAACCCCTCCAAATGTACCTAATTATGGAGCTCATCATCATCCCCCTACTAAATGGTTACTCATCCTTTAGGGCTTTGATGGACCCTCTGATTTCCCAAGGAATAAGTTTGGGAGTCCCTTCAGGAGGGTAGAACCCGTCATTATTTTCTGCTTCCCCCCATTCTCTATTGTGCTCATATTGATCCTTCCCATCACTCAATCCCAACAGTAAGGGTGGACTGAGCTTCAAGGACATGCCACTGAATATTTTTGGCATGCATGACCTCTCGTACAATGGTGCTCTCTCCAAGGCACCCCTCAATATTTCTGGTGTGTGGTACTCCATGTTTCTAAGGCTATGAGGGAGTTTATTCCATCTTATTTGGCTAGCCATAATGTACTCATCTCCCAACAACCTAGAAACATCATCAAAGTGGTCCATTACTTGAGCTTGTGTATGGAGGTACCTTTTAGCTAGTTCATGATCCTTTTGAATCTTCAGATGGTTATTGATGACTCATCTAGGGATGAACAGTTCTGCCCTAATGTGTAAGGGTTCTTTGCTTTCTCTTCTCATAACCCTCATCATATCTTGTGCTCTTGTCTCCTCATTCACCATCCAGGATGCCAAAGCCATTAATTGCATATCCCACATCCTAGGATTGGGGTCCCAAATATTTAAATCTATTAACACAAGGTTATGCATATAAAACTCTTCCATTATCACCTTGTCAGCCATGCTAGCTTGATTGAAAAAATTAATGAACTGTCTACAATTTTGGAGAGGTAAGGATCCATGGGAAGCTAAAGTTTTAATTTGAAATAGGATTCACTGTTCCTTGAGGTAAACTGCATATGAATCTAAAGGATACCTGTGTTGAATGGCCTCCATGCATAAATCTTCCATGGTGGCCACTTGTTTAAATTTTTGCTAAAACTTCTCTTGTAGTGCTACATTCTCTACCTGTGCTTTCTGAAGCTCCTCCTTCAAAACTGACTCTTTGAGCTGTTGGCAATATGATGAAGAGTGTTGTCCTTGATGGAAACCTACTTGATAAAGTTGATGGCAACCTATTTGATGAAGTTGTTCTTGATGGAAACCTATTGTACTTAATGGAATCATACTTGATGACGTTGTCCTTTATGGAAACCTACTTGATGAATTAAGGAGGAGATTGTTGGCAATGTGACACAATGTATTGACTTTGATGGAACCTGCTTGATGAAGATGTCCTTGATGAAAACAATGTAAATCTGATATATCTACATATCAGTTTAGAAGTAGCAGAAGAAAGAAATTTAGAAAGTGCCAGAATAATGTTGAACAAGGTATGTCAGAAGGCATACGCGGGTTTGTTGAGGCAAAGTAGCGTATGTACGCGGAAAAGTACGAGCCAAGTTGTGTATGCCCTATTGCGCTCTTAATTCATAAAACCAGGGGGAATTACCATGGTATTGACCCATTGTATTGAGCGCTGAATTACCTATTTGATCCCGTCCAGGAATACCATCGGAAGTGGTGTGGTTTTGGCTCATGGTATTGACAAAGGCTAAATGTATATAAGGAGAAGAAGATCATTGTTCAAGGGGGGAAAGTGTCTAGACTTTAATGAATACTTCACTCTGAAGTTTATCTGTATGGTTGAACTCTGTTCTCAATTGATAGATCTGAATCTATGATGCACCTATGAATATGATGAAGGTCCAAAATCTCTAGATCTGGAAATGATGAATCTCTAGGATGATCTGAAAAGAAGTAATGAAGACCTGGCGCAAATCTATTGAAGAAATTGAAGAAATCTGGGTAAGTTCATAGATCTGGTCTGTTCTACAAATTTTATCTTTTATAGATCTATACGCAGGTTCATTTCGTGAAAAGCGCATATATACGCGGATCTATTTAAACAAAGGCACGTATGGGCAGTTAGAATTATTCTGAAAAATGCACAGATGTATACGCGGGTTCATTTCGTGAAAAACGCGTGTATACGTGGATATGTTTAACTAAAGGCGCGTATGGTATCTGAACTTATAGTTGCTCAAGGTTGAATTTGATTCTGCATATCTATTCTGAATTCTGGGTTATCTCTAATATTCTAGTTACAGTGGTTTCACTGTTCTGTTGGAAGCAATGGGAAAGGTATGATTGTTGATAAGTGAAGGGTTGTGTTGAAGCGGTTGGATCCAGTTTGAAAATTGATGAAACGTGGTCCGCAGAGGTGCTGAAGGTCGAAGCCTTCAGTGAGGGGGTTGTAGCTCCCTTCTAGGAGAGGCTGGTAAACGAGTGCAGGGGGTAGTGGCTCCCTTCCAGGAGAGGCTGGTAAATGAGAGCAGGGGGTTGTAGCTCCCTTCCAGGAGAGGGTGGTAAACAAGAAGAAGGTTGTAGCCTTCTGCAGGTGGGTTCCTGCGTGCTGGTATGAGTCTGCGCCAGTACATAGTTGTAAGATGTTTTCTGTATAATAAATATTGAAGACTGAGACAACGACAGTGGTGGTTTTCTCCCGAAATGGGTTTCCACCTAAAATCCTGGTGTTCACGTGTGATGCTTATGTGGGTTGATTTATTTTGTTCTTACTGTACATATTAACTGCTTACTAACATCTAATAAATGAATGATGCAATAATCTAAGATAAGAATTATCTGCATAATAAGAGATCTGAGCATACGCGAGTTTCATTAAGGATATCCGTGTACATACGCTAGTTTTGTTCTATAAAGTAGCGTATGGGTTTTTGAGAAAAGAAAAGAAAAAGTTGATTGACAGATAAAGATACTGATTCACCCCCCCTCTCAGTATCTTTCCCAACATTAGCCTCACATCAAATAAATCCTTCCCCAACTCAGTTAAATTTCCTTCCATGACCCCTATGTATACACTCCTTTAGATGTGGCAAGCTTCATCCAATGATGAGTGTGTGACCTCTCTTCCTCCAACTGATAAAACAAAGAAATTGTGAATTTTTGAGGAATTAATCTAACCCCTTCAATGTATGTGTAGTAAGAGCTGAGATTGGGTTGAGGGCTAGGGTTTGGTACCATTGAAACATCTATGGGGATTGATTTTTGTGAGGTGGAATATTCTTTATCATTCTTTCCTCCCTCTTTTTCATCATGTTTTTCCTCTTTTGTCTTTCCCTGAGTTTCATGACCTATTGCCCTTCTATGACTGTCTTTTCCTCTTCAACCAAGGCATTTTTCTCCAAATTTGTGCTTGTTGGAGTTTCCTGTAGAAAAAAAATAGATTTTCCTGTAGAAAACCCTATTTTTCTTGCTTTAGACCCTCTTCTCCTTGTTTTTCACTCTTTTCACTCCTTGGAGGGTCAGTGGAGGTTGCATGAGGTGTATGGGCTACCGATCTGGCTAAATGTCTCTTGATATATGTTACAGGAGTCCTTATGGGTGAAGTGACTTATTGAACCCTTGATTCCTCTAATCTGATTTATTCCTCCTTCTTTGGTGATTCTTCAATGGTGATAGGGATCTTGGTGGGAGTTTGTGGTTTCCCTATCTCACCCTCTAACTCTTCCTAGTTTTGAAGTACAGAGGTTTCTACCTCTTTCTTTATGTTTTGATAGGTGTGTTCAAAGTAGTTAGGGTGGCATCTACCTCTTGATCTGTGATGCCAAGGTGACATGCTTGTATCTTGAGTGGTGGTTTCATGGCCTAAGATAGGGTCCACATCTTATTTTTCCTCATTCTTTTTTTCCTCCTTTCCTTCAACTTCTTCTTGCTCTCTTTCTGTTGTCTCAATGTTTTTTTGTCTCAATTTCCATATCTTCCTTTTTTCTCTATTTTCTAACTCTTCTTCCTCTTCTTCCTCCTCCTCTTCTACCTCCTCTTCTGCTTCCTCTTCTACTTCTTCTTCTCTAGGCTAGAAGTAGAGGCTTTCCCTTTTTGGGTAGCCATAAAGGCTTCCCTATCCATGTCTATGAAAGAATACAAGGATATAGGTAGGTTTAACCTTCTCAAAAAATCATTTACAATTACTTTTATTAGGCCATGATGGGACAAGTGCTAATATTTCCTTTGTCTCACTTTATGGCTCATGTCAGTGATGGAGTTTAGGAGAAAGGAGGGACACTTAATCTCTTGGAACTTAAGATCATTTAAAAATATGAAATGATACCCATATACCACACCCAATCTACCTTCACAAGAGATGAATTTCATGATGTGGAAGGAAACTTCACCTCAGGGCTATGGAAGGCTCACTCTCCTTACTCCATTTGTATCTTCAATATACTCCTATCTTGGTAAGAATAAATTGTTTTTGGTTGCAGTGCTAGTGATTCTTTCCTTGACCCATTTGAATCCTAAGGGCAAGGTGGTCACTCTTCTTATGAGTTCAGGAGATAGAGTGATGACTAGTCCTCTAATCACAGTGGTGGCTCTCTCTTCTGAATGCGACTATAGAGCCACTGCAAATTCTTTATCTATTTCATCATCAAAACCTTTCAATAGCTCAAATAACCCTAGCCATAGGTGATTTCAGAATATTTCCATAACCTGAGGGTGCTGCCTAATTCTCTTAATGTCTATAGGCTCCCTTCTGTTGAATCCCCCTCCCATTTTAATGTTGTGAGATGAAGGTGGTGAGAGATTTTCAGAGGTATGTCTTGGAGATGGAGACCTTGAAGAAAAATGCAAGAAAATTATTTTACCCTTTAATTTGTCAAATTTAATTTTGCAGAGTGTGAATTGTATGGAGAAATTTCAGTGATGGAGGATGAAAATCCACTTACCATGGTCCTCTGCTATTTTGATTTGATATATGGAGGCTTTGGGAAGCCAATTCACCCACAGGTGACTCTTTGTTTCCCTCTAATCTGTTAGTGTCAGTCTTTGCAGCCTGTCACCAGGGATCAACATGAGCTCTTACTATGTCTGGTTTTGTCAGATGTTTTGCACATGATGTTTAGCACAAAACATGTCACAAGTGTGTCCATCAGAAGAATCTCGGAAAAAAAATTTCCAACGGTATATCATACTCCCGTAACCAGCTTCCGGATTAGAAGATATGATCGAAATGAATGAGTGATTCTTGGTTATGTATGTTTTGAGGTCAGTTGCTGCACAAAATGACAAGTTTAGTACAAAATCAGTTTGTGAAATAATGGTAAAGAATTTTTCAAAAGTGAAAGAGGTTTTTGTTCATCACATAGCAAATAACAAAAACCTCCTTCATTTTATACACATGTGCTACTATGTGGGAGATATACAGTGATATTTGGAGCCTACATTAAAACAAAGCAAAATTTTCATATTTTTTATTGTTTTAGTCATTTTAGTGCGCGGCCATTTTACAACATATTGAAAATAATCCTGCAAAACCCAAGGAGGTTTTTGTTAACCACAAGGCATATAACAAAAACCTCTTTCAGTTTATTCAAAGGTGTCACGAATTGGGATATGTGACTAGATATTTACAGCTCATTTTCACAGATTTAAATTTTTAATGATTTTCTGTTTTAGAGATGATTTTGTGGAATATATTGCAAGTAACTGGAAACTAATTTCCCCACTTTGAGAGAGGTTTTTCTCCAAAATGACCTTATCTACAAAAACCTCTTTCATTTTTGTAACAGGTGCTATGGTTTAGGAGATACGAGTTCATCTTCAACACCTATTTTCAGAAATTCGGCCCAAGTTTAATGTAACTGATTCTATTTTTAAGAAAATGGTTGAGCTCAATTCCCTTAGTACAAGGATGAGAAAATGTATATATTTTATGAATTTAATAGTGTAGAGGTTGGATTTTTGAGGCAGAGTGAGGCTGCTATTGGAATTGTAAAGTTTCCTTTGAATATTATTTTAATAAAGCTTTTTTCTGCTCTTTAAATTTGGGATTCATCACGGTGTTTAATGTGTAGCATGTTTTCTTGTAAATTCATTTCCATGCTTTGTTTTTTCTGCTAATTTGTTTACAAAATTCTCTAAGGGAAGTGTTAGGAATCCATCTATGCACGATGCTCCTCTCATAATGATTATGTCGTTTGATGTAGTGGTTATCTTTTCAGAATGCATCCTTTGTTTGATGCTCTGTTGAGTAACCCAGTGCTTCTCTTTCTTCTAAAGTTGTCACTGTAGATCCATCCCCTGATTGATGCCTACAGGGCAGAAATATTTTCCCTATTTTCTTCTCTCGTTACATATTTAATTTGGTTGTACATTTCACTTACTTTGCCCCAAGTTTTCCGACAGAAACTAGCCCCAATTTCATAGCCCAATAGTCCCTTCTCTTGTTGTTTTCAACCCACAATTTTTAATCAAATCCTTTCACCTATATACCTAGCCTAAAATTAGTTGTTGTTTCAGTCATCTCAGGCCCCTTTGAATATTTTCATCGAGATTGACCCGGAGAGAGCCCTCTCCTGTCCTCGTAGGGATAGCTACGAGTTTGAGTGTGGTTTGGTGTTGTCCTTCTTCTGCCTTATTTCAGCCTAAGGTGGATTTGGGAACTAACATAGTGGCGACCATACTGGGGAAGAAAATTTTGTTGTTTTCTTTATAAACTACAGACGGAGCCTAAAGTTAGCCAGGTAGCCTTCGAAACGCTCTTGCTTTTCATGAGCGAAAGTAGATGAATGCTGCTTCAGTCAATCTCTGGTCTAGTTTATGAACTGAACATCTGGTTTCCTCAGTAACATGTATCAAGTTCAGATCTGATTGTTGATGGTGGACAGCAGTCAGACACATATGAAGGCTGAAACATTCACCTGGAGACTCCAACTCAATCCAGAGATTCCAGTGCTCACTGATCCATTCATGCACTAAAATAAAATGGTAGGGTATGTGGAAAACCCTTCGCTTTGTGAAGTTTTAAAAGAAGTTAGAGATCAGTTAGTGGATATTGAAATTGATGAAGTATTTTTCATTGTCCTGCTTCAATGTTTGAGATCTCTGAAGTTTCCTTCTAAAGCTAAAACTGGTTTCTTTGAGTTAGTTGTTGAAAAATTTGAGAAGGAGATTCAATATTTAAATGATCAGATCTAATCATATGAATTTCGAGATCCCAAATTTTTTTTGGAAACTCTCCCTCCTTCAAAACAAGAAACAATAGAGTTGCCCGTGGATATTTTCATTGATATTTTGCAGCTGGAAGCATGTATTGTGGAGTTGGGGCAGCAAACAGAGTCTGGTTTTTCCGATCCTATTGCAACATGCATGGAAATTTTTTTCAGTTTGAATGACAGATCAAATTGTCTTTTACATAACCAAACTTGTTATGTGCATGTATGGCTGTTAGCATTTACATTTGTGTCCAAGTTGAAGCACTTTCAAGCAGCATCCTTGTCACAGTTACTTGATAGGTTGATCTGGCATTACAGCGTTACTTGATCTATTGGTTTTGCAGCAAAGTAGGGGAGATTTGTAAATAAATAAGCTGCCAAAGGCAACATTTCAGTTTCTGGTATTTGTTTATGTACAGGTTGCAGTATGTATATGTTTTTGGATTGGTATGAGTTGTTTTGGGTTTGCAGTTATTGATTCCATGCCCAATGGATAAAGGCACTGCTCTGCTATCCCAAAGGTCTGCCGTTCTTGGAACCTCCAAGGAGCTACCATCCCCATTGGAGCCAATGTTAGTGTCAGTCTTTGCAACCTGTCACTTGAGATCAACATGAGCTCTTACTGTGTCTGGTTTTGTTAGATGTTTTGCACATGAATGTTTAGCACAAAACATGTCACAAGTGTTTCCATCAAAATAAGCTCGGAAAAATATTTCCAACAGTATATCACACTCCCGTAACTGGCTCCCGGATTAGAAGATATGATCAAAATGAATGAGTGATTCTTGGTTATGCATGTTTTGAGGTCAGTTGCTGCACACAATGACAAGTTTAGTACAAAATCCGTTTGTGAAATAATGGTGAGGTATTTTTCAAAAGTGAAAGAGGTTTTTGTTCATAACATTACAAATAACAAAAACCTCCTTCATTTTATGCACATGTGCAACTATGTGGGAGATATACAATGATATTTTGAGCCTACATTAAAACAAAGCAAAATTTTCATATGTTTTTACTGTTTTAGTCATTTTAGTGCAGAGCCATTTTACAGCATATGGAAATTAATTTTGCAAAACCCAAAGAGGTTTTTGTTAAAAACGAGCCATATAACAAAAACCTCTTTCATTTTATTCAAAGGTGTCACGCATTTGGATATGTGACTAGATCTTTACAGCTCATTTTCACATATTTAAATTTTTAATGATTTCCTGTTTTAGAGATGATTTTGTGGAACATATTGCGAGAAATTGGAAACGAATTTTCCAAATTTGAGAGAGGTTTTCCTCCAAAATGACCTTATCTACCAAAACCTCTTTCCGTTTTGTAACAGGTGCTATGGTTTGGGAGATACGAGTTCATATTCAACACCTATTTTCAGAAATTCGGCCCAAGTTTAATGTAACTGATTCTATTTTTAAGAAAATGGTTGAGCTCAATTCCCTTAGTACAAGGATGAGAAAATGTATATATTTTATGAATTTAATAGTGTAGAGGTTGGATTTTTGAGGTAGAGTGAGGCTTCTATTGGAATTGTAAAGTTTCCTTTGAATATTATTTTAATAAAGCTTTTTTCTGCTCTTTAAATTTGGGATTCATCACGGTGTTTAATGTGTAGCATGTTTTTCTTGTAAATTCTTTTCCATGCTTTGTTTTTTATGCTAATTTGTTTACAACATTATCTAAGGGAAGTGTTAGGAATCCATCTATGCACGATGCTCCTCTCATAATGATTATGTTGTTTGATGTAGTGGTTATCTTTTCAGAATCCATCCTTTGTTAGATGCTCTGTTGAGTAACCCGGTGCTTCTCTTTCTTCTAAAGTTTTCACTGTAGATCCATCCCCTAATTGATGCCTACAGGGCAGCAGTATATTCCCTATTTTCTTCTCTCATTACATATTTTATTTGGCTGTACATTGCGCTTACTTTTCCCCAAGTTTGCCGGCAGAAACTAGCCCCAATTTCATAGCTCAATAGTCCCTTCTCTTGCTGTTTTCAACCCACAATTTTTAATCAAATCCTTTCAGCTATATACCTAGCCTAAAATTAGTTGTTGTTTCAGTAATCTCAAGCCCCTTTGAATATTTTCATCGAGATTGACCCGGAGAGAGCCCTCTCCTGTCCTCGTAGGGCTAGCTACGAGGCTGAGCACGGTTTGGTGTTTTCCTTCTTCTGCCTTATTTTAGCCTAAGGTGGATTTGGGAACTAACATAAGCCTCTACTGGTGTGCTACTGAAATTGCTTGTAGAAAAACGTTGTTTCCTGTAGCACAATGGTGCATGCAAGCCCAAACCTTGATACTGCTCTTATGATGGCTCCCAATAATCTCCTGCTCTTGTTTCTTCTCTAAATTCTCAATGCAATGGTGGAAATGAGACAAATATTACCTTTATTGGATTTTTAACCAAATTTGGAGCATTGTGGTGACTCGTACTTAACACGAGTTTCCTCTTTGAGATCGTTCGCCCCCACTTCAGTTAAAATTTGTTGACCTGATGATCAATTCCATTCATACTCATCCACTCTTACTTGAATCGATTTGACTTTCCCAGGTGGCATGCACTTTCACTTTTCCTCCAGCTTCACTTTACGAAGGTGCCCAAGTTAACTGACCACCTTTTTTCCTTTCAAATTTCTAAATCTTGACATTCAACTATTTTTCCCATTATGGATACACAACGAGAGGTTAGAGGCCATACCTGAGCTTACATGGTATTGGTGAGGTACTGAAGGAGATGGTGCAAGGAGCTGGAGCTGCTGGTGGCAGCCTTAGTCTTTTATTTGCTATGTCTTCAATTTTATTTTTTTTCTGAGTGAGGAGCTTATTCTAAGTGAGATGCTTATCTTTTTTGAGTGAGCTTCTTACCCTTTTCTTGTTTTATTTCTTTTTCAGGTACCGCATGAAGGGCTTAAGATTATATGGCTAGTGTGATTTTCCATTTGGAGTGTTCTCGTGGTCTCCTAGATTCATCTACATCATATTTCCTTCATCTTTTGGCCTTGTTGTACCACACACAGATTTTGTACAGGAAACTTTCTGATACTTGTAGAATTATGTTTCTTGCCTCTTATTGCTTCATTTTTCTCAAAAATGGAGGGATATGGTTTATGGAGGCTATGGAGGAAGTCATGGAATGAATGGATTGGATGATAGGCAAGAGAAAGGTTTCATATGCCAAGTTTCCAAAGATTTAGTTGCCAAAGGTGAAACATAGGGTTTAGATAGGGAAACCTCGTACATGGAATGAAAAAGGGATTTGGGAATGGTAGGTATAGGAAAAGAATGAATTAGCATGCCCTAATTGAAATTCGAAAACCCTTAGTCAACCTCTTTTCTTCACAAATGATTTTCCTGTAGCATTTACAGGAGTTTCCTGTAGTGCTACAGGGATGTTATAGCTCCCTAATTTTCCTGTAGTAATTACAAATTATGGAAAAAAATGAAGTTGTTACCTATCTGATGGGTGAAATGGATGAAGGGATGGATGATGGAGTGCCTTATGGAGTGTGCAAGTGGATAATAAGAAATAAAGAAGACAAATCGCTACTTTGGATCCTGAAAACCATCTTCAATTTTTAACCTGCAAAACAAAAAAACACATAAATGCACAGGTATTTATTTTTCTTTCTTTCTTTTTATATTTTTCTATTTTTTCTTGAAGGCAAGTGGGATGCCTCCATGGATCTTTTCAACACAGAGGCCTGCCTTGGGCGCCTCAGAAAGGTTTTCACCAAAGGATCTTTTATTCTCTATTTTTTTTTCTTGCTCCAGGACTGCTTCATGGAGGTTTTCAATCCTAGAGTTGGCCTAGGGTGCCTTAGAGAGGTTTTCACCCATACCACTTTATTATTTTTTTTTCTTTTTTTCTTTTTTTTTTCTAGGAGGTGCTAGAAACTATAGAGTTTCCTATGACATACACCTCCCTGTTTGTGGAATTTATAAATTATGCCCTAAACAGGGGCTTCTTGTAAAATTTGAGCCTGTAGCCATTTACAAGTAGGGGAATTTCTTTCTCATATATGGTTTTGATCTGTACTGTGCCATTATCATAACATTTGTACACTTTTTAGGGTCCCAAAAATCTTTTCATCAGTTTTCCTTTGAAGTCCTTAAACCTATAGTCATACAACAACGTCCAATATCCTTCTTGAAAGGTATTTTTGTTAATTTTCTTCTCAAGCCAGACCTTCCTTTGAAGCTGAATTACCTCTGTGTGAAGAAGTGATTGAATCTTGAACTCATCCAATCCATTTAATTGAAAAAACCTCTCTTTTTGGGAATTTGATATATCTAGGTTTAACTCAGCTGTCATCCTTAAGGTGTTGAATTCAAATTCAATTGAAAGCAAAGCTTTCTTGCCATAGACTAGGTCATAAGGAGTGAATCTTGTTGTTGTTTTCCAAGTAGTGTTGTAGGTCCAAGTAGCTTCTCCCAATATATCCACCCAATATTTCCTGTTGCTACTCAAAACCTTGGTGAGGATACTCTCCAAGGCTTTTTTAGTCACTTCCACTTGGCCATTTTCCTGATGGTGGTAGGCAGTAGAATTCTTATGCTTTATCTTATGCCTCCTTAGAATATTATCAATGAGATGTGAAGTGAATTGTGCCTCTTGATCAGTGACTACTTCTCTGGGGTACCCAAACTTGTAAGACACATTTTCCTCATAAATTATGCTACTTTCTCCTTGAATTCTACCTTCACATATTTTTTTTCAGCCCACTTTGTTAGGTAGTCAGGTCAGACTATGATATAAATTTTCTTTCCAAATGGTGGATCAATATGTCCAATGAAGTCCATGGCCCATTTTTCAAGTGGCTTAAGGGCCACCTGAGGGTGCAAAGGCATCTCATCCCTTTGTGTAGGCTTCCCCATCCTTTGGCACCGGTCACACCTGCTAGTGTATCTTCTGGAATCCTGGTGAAGGGTAGGCCAATAGTATCCCGCCCGCAAAACTTTGAAAACAATCCTTTTTGCAGAAAATTGGCCTCCACAAGGGCTATCGTGAAATGCAGAGATGATATCCAAAACTTCTTCCTCCCTCACACATCTTCTGAGGATTTGGTCAGGGCCCAACATGAAAATATTTTCCCCAATCCATGTGAAAGGGGTGATTTTTCTAATGATCTTTCTTTTCTCCTTAAATGAGAGATTAGGAGGAAAATTTCCATCAACCAAGTAGTTAGCTACGTCAGAAAACCATGGTGAGAGTGTTGATATAGAAAAGAGATGTTCATTTGGAACCTGGTCATCCACAATTCCTTCTTCACTTGCAGATTGAGATAACCTGGATAAAAAATCTGCAACAACATTCCCCTTTCCAGGTTTATGATTAATGGTTAGGTCAAACTGTTGTAAACGTAACAACTATCTAATTATCCTAGCATTAACATACGGTTTGTTCATTAAATATTTGATGGTTGCATGGTCAGTGTGAACAAAGGTCTGATACCCAATTACATAATGTCTAAATTTTTTTAAAGCATGGAAAATGGCTAACATCTCCTTCTGTATGACAATATAATTGAGCTTGACCTTAAACAAGTTATTACTGATGAAATAAATTTCATAAGGTAATTTGTCTTATAGCTACCCTAATTATTCCCCCACAACTTTTTCGGATGCATCTGTTTGGATGTGGAAAGGAAGTGTCCAATTTGGACCTAGAAGAATGGGGGCTATAATCAACTTCCCCTTAATGATCTCAAAATCCTCTTGACAAGGACTGGACAAAGTAAAATCAATATATTTTTCCAATAATTTACCAAATAGTGGGCAAAGACATCTTACTGAAATCTTTGATGAATCTTCTATAATATCCAGCTAACCCTAAGAAGCTCCTAACATCTCTCTGCTTTTGAGGAGAAGGTACCCTTTTGATAATAGTGATTTTTCTTAAGTCCACATGTGTTCTTGCTTGGGAGACTAAGTTTCCTAATACAAATCCTGCTCTTTTAAGGAATTCACACATTTTTGGGCTCAGGGAGAGATGCATCTCAACCCACCTTCTCAACACTTTTCCCAAATTGAAGAGAGCTTCCTAGAAGTCGTCCCCATAAGGTGTGAAACCATCCATGAGGATTTCAACAGATTCATGGACTAGCTCAGAGAAAATTCTCAAGATAGCTCTTTGGAATGTAGTTGGGGAATTGCACAACCCAAAGGATAGGAATCTGTAAGCAAAGGTACCCCAAGGGTAGGTGAAAGTAGTCGTATCCTAATCTTCAGGGCTGATTTGGATTTGGTTATATCTACTGAACCCATCTAAGAAGGAATATAACTTCTTTCCTGCAAGGCCATCTAGGAATTGTTATATAAAGGGAAAATGGAAATGGTCCTTCTTGGTGGCTTTGTTAAGTTCTTGATAATCAACACAAATTCTCCATTTACCATTCTTCTTCGGGACTAGGAAAAGAGGAGATACCCACTCACTATCTGATATAGGATAAATGAAACCTGCATCCAATAGTTTCTACAGCTATTTCTTGACTATTTCCTTTAGATATGGGTTCATCCTTCTTTGGGGTTGTCGCATAGGCTTGCATCCTTCTTTGATGTAAATATGATGGCTGCATATTGAAGGATGCACCCCTTTCATGTCCTTGTAATCCCAAGAAAATGCATCTAGGTTTTCTTTTAAAATTTGGCATAGCTTATTTTCTTCTTCATCTAAGAGGTTTGAGTTGATTTTTAGAGATCTGGATGGGCCAAACTCAATAGCCTTGGTGGTTTCAGAGGTTGAATCAACTGAGTGGAATTCCATCCAAGGTTGGCTTTCAAACTCTTTGACCAGGTTTTCAAGTGTACTGTTAGTGGGGGACTAGTTTTGAATGGCATGGTCAATGAGTTCGTCTTCATCAAGCTTCCCCCCTCTAATAACAACACCTATGGTACAAATGGGGGTACTGTTAAATACCTCATCTTCTTCATCCTCCAACCATATAGGTAGATCATTATAAATGGAAGGTTGTACTGGAGGATATAATACCATCTGCTTAGACAAGGGCCCATTTTTAATAGTCATCTTTCCAGCCCGACAGCTGATATAAGCATCTGCAGTGGCTAACCAAGGTCTCCCTAAGATGAGAGGATATCCATTGAACATGGTTTTTGGTTGCATAACCAAGAAATTTGTAGGATAATCCCAAAAGTCAATTGAAACCATAACATCCTCAACAATTCCTTCCAGAGTTATTGTGGACTGATCTACAAGTTGTAGAACTATTGTGGTTTTCCTCAAAGTCCCTTGGAGGTTGAGTTTCAACATAGTTTCCTTGGTCATGACATTGATGACAACCCATAGATCAATCAAATTATTGGGGAATATGACACCACCTATGTGCACATCTACAACTGGACTGCTAGGGTCCAAGTACTTTGGAAATATCACCCTTCCCAACATTTAGTTGGACATATTTCCTACTGCATCGATGGTGGGGGTATCTTTCTTCTTTCTCCCAAGTTTCTTGAAGCAATTTTCCTTGATGAGCCTATTATAAATAGAGACATCCTTAATGGCCTGGAGAAGTGGTATATTTACACACAAATTTTTCAACTCTCTCAGAAGTGCAGTCCTCTGGGGTGTGCTGACAAGGATGGATCGAACACTCAGGAAAAGGAGGTTGTTGGATATAAGCGTTACCTTCTTCCTTTTCCTCCTCAACCTCTATATGTGGATATGGAGGGTGGTTTTCTAGGAGTACTCTTCCTGACCTGAGATTAATATCTTGTATCTCCACAACATAAGATGGATAGGATGTCTCTCCACTATAAACCTGATGTGCATGTCTGTTGTTTGGGTTCAGATTTTACTGTGCAAGAATTTGAGGCATCTTGGGTGGAGCAGCATGAGTAAGATGAGTTTGAGGTTGGGGTGGAGGAATTAGAGTAGGTGGTTGATTATGTTGAGGCCTCCACCCTTGGGATGGATTGTTTCAGTGAGATCGTTGAGGAACATACTGCTGAAATGGTTGGTTCACAAGCTGAGGATGATATGGAGGGTTGTAAGGCCAAGTAGGAGGTGTAGGCCAAGATGGAGGAGTGGGGACGTACCAAGGTTGCATGGGTGCACTCTGATTATTGTGATATTAAGAGTAAGGTGCACCTTGCATACCCTGTTGATATTTCCTAGGGCCTTAAGGCCTTCTCTTGTTGATGAAACATAGTTGCTCTGGCCCCAATTCCCCACCTTGATATACAACTTTAAGTCAAAGTAAGGAGGGACACTTGTCTATGGCATGATTCTCCTCACATACTAAGCAAACCTCTATGACACTTAGTGGAAATTCCTTTCTAGGGTGATTTTTGGTACATCTAGGGAAAAAGATAGCCAAAGCTCTTTATGCTTCCTCTTGCTTCCTTTTGACCTGCATTATGTCCATTTGCAAAGCAAAGGTGTGCAGCATGTCACTCTTGAATTCCTCCAACATATTTCCAATCTCATGTTTGATGGAGGTGGAAGAGGAAGGGGTATTGGATGTACTTTGGCCAACTCTGCCTTTCTTCTTGACTGCCCTAGAATGGTTCTCGAACATAGTTTTGATTGTTTCATAAGGAATTTGGTAGATATCTCCTCCTGATAACATATTTAAGGTTTTTATCCTCCTCTATGATCCCTCGGAGAAGTACTAGTTTAAGTGATCCAAGATAAAGAGTACAGTTGGCTCTCTTATAGTTTAACTGAAACCTCTCTTCATAGTCTTCTATAGATTCATTAGGCCATAGAGTCATCCTGAATATCTTGTCCTTATTTTCCTTGGACCTACAATAGTTTATGTACTTGTTTTTTAAGGTCTCTTGCATCTGTGCCTAGGTAGTGATATTGTTCCGAGGTAGACCCATGAACCAGCGCAAGGCTGCATCCTTAAGGGTGGATGGGAATAGCTTCAGTTTTTGATAATCTGAGGCATAGTCATAGGTCCTACAGACAACAGTAAATCCAAACATGATTTTTTCAGGATCTTCTGAGGTAATTGCATGAAAGTGTGGAAGAGCTGAGGGGCTAATTTTTTTCATCTTAGTTTCCCCATCTATCTGTTGAGTTGCCTTTTTGTTCATATTTTTACAATTTTTATTAGATAATTTTGTGCTCGTACCTAGTATTTTAATCCTTACTATCTTATTTAGTTGATGATTAGAGGCATTTAGAAACATTAATTATTAAATTATAAATTATTGTTATTAATTAATTTGAAGAGTATTTTTGTGCAAATTTTATTAATAAATGCCTTCTTGGTGCGAGGTGAATAAGCCTAGTACAACAATGCAGTTGAGTATGGATTCATCTCAGGTTGTTAGGTCCCTATATTACTAGTATAGTCCCTTATTGTTGTTAGTGTAACCCCCTTATTGTTATTATTGTGCCCTTGTAACCCCCATATTGTTATTATTGTGCCCTTAAATTATTATTGTTAGGTCGGCTAGGATTACATTTTTGCCCCACTAGGATTACATTGTGGCCCCATGGACTCCTATATATAGAAAGGAGGCTTTGTAATTTGGATCATCCAAGAATTTTTCATTCATGTAATGTATTTGAGGTTGCCCCCTCGAGGTGGCTTATTTTGAAAGTGTTGACATCTCTTTTCTTCTACTTTTGGAGTTGGTTTCACAACATTTGGTATCAGAGCTTTAGATTCTAGGGTTTCCGCTGCTCCAAACTAGTCATTGTGGAAATTTCGCTATAGCTTTTTTTCTACGAAGGTCCAGAAGCTGAAACTTTTATATTGTGAACCCGAAATATAGTGGAACATCGTCACAAACTTTCAGAGCTTGATTTTCAACATTTTCGGAGATATGATCTATGGAAGTTAGGGCTTTTTCCAGGCTCCTTAATTTAACCTAAACAGGTCATCGCGAAATTTGCGCTATAACGTTTTTTATATGACGTTTCAGAAGCTGAAATTTTTATAGAGAGAAGATGAAATCTTGAGGAACATCGTTATAAAATTTCAGAGCTTGGTTCACAATATTTTCGGAGATATGATCTGTGGAAGTTAGGTCTTTTTCAGGCTCCCGAATTTCATCTCAAAGAGGTCTTTGAGCATTGGATTGGAATTTTGTAAAAATTGGTCGCAAGTACACAGACTGTAGCTTATATTCTATCAATTTTAGAGCCAAAGGAGGAAACAGTGACATGTGGCAAGTCGTACAATTTCGCTCTACTGAACCAGTCCATAATTGGGTCATTCTGGGAGATTGGACCTAACATTTCCTTGAAGAATCCAAATCAGGTCAGACCTATGACATTTGAAATAAGCTTCAGAGGGATAATATAAGGCCGAATTTCAGATATTTAGGATCTACAATTACATAGATAATTCAATTTCAATATAGAGCTCCTCAAAAGCAAGTAAAAGGTGTGTATTTTTTTTTCCTGAATTGCATAAGTCTTGTTTGAAGAATCAAGTTGAATTGATTCCAAGGGAATATGGTAGAATATATATCAGTATTAGATTCTAAAATGGCCCCTAAAAATAATTCAACACCCATTAAGCCTTTAGAAGGCTCTACTGTGACTCATGAAGAAGAAGAATGGCAACATGACATATCAAATTTACAAGAGCAAGTGCAACAAATTTCTCTCTCACAAAGAGAAACAAAAAATGACATGGAAGTTTTGAAGAAATGCGTGGAAACTAAGATGGATGGTTTGAAGAAAGGCGTGGAATCTAAGATGGATGGTTTGAAGAATGGCATAGAACTAAGATAGATGGCATGGAATCTAAGATGGATGACAAGGAAGCTAAGATCGATGAAAAAATGGAAAACATGAAAAATGATCTAAAAGCGGACATGGAAAGTTTGACAAAGTTGATACAAAAAATGTTTCCTAATGGTGAAAAGATAGTAGAGGAAACTCATGATGAGAACAAAATAAATGTTAATCGTGATTTCATAAACTCTAATGTTGGCGGGAAGAGCCACCATATTCCAAAAATGGATATGAGGAAGTTTGATGGAAAGGATCCTGTAACATGGATACTACAGATGGAGCAATATTTTGATCTCCATAATGTGCAAAACACACAAAAGGTACGCATTGCAACTTTACATTTAGAACAAAATGCATTTGTATGGTATCGATGGCTTTGCTCCCATAAAATTTTTTTCACTTGGTCAATTTTTACAGAGGAAATGATAGCACATTATGAGGATACAAAGAGCAACACCTTCTTTAGCCAATTGATAAATCTCAAACAAAAGGGTTTAGTGGGGGAGCACATTGAGGACTTACAAAAATTGAATATAAGGGTAACTGATATTCCAGAGGAACACAGGATTGATCTCTTCATAGGTACTTTAAAGGATAACATCCAACATGAAGTTCGTGTTTTGGAACCTAATTCATTGGAGAAGGCATTCAGGTTGGCAAGAAAAATTGAATGTAAAATTATGGCGACAAGGAAGCCTACCACTCACTTCTATAAAGAGGGAAGTGTTACTACTCCTAGATTTCCACAACCTACAAGGTTGACACCACAACAATTGGAAGAAAAAAGAGCAAAAGGGCTTTGCTACAGTTGTGATAGCAAATACACTAAAGGTCATAAGTGTGCTGAGAAGAAATTATATTACATAGATTGTGAAGAGGAAGAAGAAAATGAACAAGAAGAGGATATACACCAGGAACCAGCTCTAGAAGAGGAAGAAATGAATCCGACCATATCGTGTAATGCACTGGTAGGAATTACCACTCCTCAAACTCTCAAGATAGCAGGACAAATCAAGAAGAAAAAGGTAATAGTGTTGATTGATTCAGGTAGCACCCATAATTTTATTCATTGTAAGGTAGCCAAGGAATTAAATTGTTTCCTATACCCAGCACCAGAATGTCAAGTCATGGTTGCAAATGGAGGAACTATAAATTGCTCTGGAAAATGCCATAATATCAAGCTAACCATGGGGGAATATGTATTGAATAGTCCAATGCTTTCCATTCCTATGGGAGGTGTTGATGTTGTACTAGAAGTACAATGGTTACAATCTTTGGGGACGATAGCTTTTAATTTTCAAGAACTTTTCTTGAAATTTTTTTCAGAAGGAAAGGAAGTCGAATTACGGGGTATTGCAGGGAAGCCAGGAAAGATAATAAGCTCTAATGTCATGAAAAAGCTTCTAAAGAAAGAACAACGAGGCGTAATTGCACAGTTATGCTCACTAGAAGTTCCAACATCAAAATCATCTATTTCTGCAGATCTCCAACAAGTCTTGGACAATCATTCCAAGGTGTTTGAAACTCCCAAAGGACTCCCACCTATTCGTTATCATGATCATGGTATTCATTTGATTCCAGGAAGTGTTCCTCCAAACATCAGGCCTTATAGATATCCTTACTTCCAAAAGAGCTAAATTGAACGTATGATTGCAGAAATGTTAGAGGCAGGTATAATTCAACCTAGTCAAAGTTCTTTCTCTGCTCCTGTAGTATTGGTACACAAGAAGGATGGATCATGGCGAATGTGTCCGGATTATAGGGAGCTCAATACGCTCACCATTAAAGATAAATTTCCCATTCCTGTGATTGATGAATTATTGGATGAATTACATGGAGCAATTTATTTTACCAAGTTGGATCTTCGTTCAGGATATCATCAAATTAGAATGAAGACTAAAGATATTCCAAAAATAGCATTTTGAACTCATGAGGGTCATTATGAATTTTTGGTCATGCCTTTTGGCCTTACCAATGCACCTTCTACATTTCAAGGGTTGATGAATTCCATTTTCAAACCCTTCTTAGAAAATTTGTGCTAGTATTTTTTGATGATATACTAATCTACAGCAGGTCTTGGAAGGATCATGTTGAACATGTTGACAGGGTGCTCAAACTATTGCAGGAGAAACAATTATATGAAAAAACATCCAAATGTTTCTTTGGAGTACAAGAGGTAGAATATCTGGGTCATATTGTATCTCACGAGGGTGTTAAGGTAGACCTTAACAAAATTAAAGCCATTAAGGAATGGAAAGTCCCCACAACCATAAAGCAGTTCGGGTTAACAGGGTATTATCGCAAGTTTGTTAAGAATTATGGGAGAATAGCAACACCTCTAATAACATTATTGAAGAAAGATGCATTTTCATGGACTCCTGAAGCAACTAAGGCCTTTGAACATCTTAAAGAGGCAATGTGCCTAACATCGGTCTTAGCTACGCCAGACTTCACAAAAACCTTTATTGTGGAATGTGATGCCTAAGGAAATGGAATTGGTGTTGTTTTAATGTAAGAAGGAAGACCCATTGCTTTTGAAAGTCGTCCAATCAAAGGAAATTATTTACAGAAACCTATTTATGAGAAGGAAATGTTAGCAATACTGCATGCACTAAAGAAATGGAGAAATTACCTAATGGGAAGACACTTCAAGGTAAAAATTGATCATGGTAGCCTTAAACACTTTTTGGAACAAATACTATCTTTAGAAGAGCAGCAAAAATGGGTCACAAAGATGTCGGATTATGACTTTGAAATAATCTACAAAAAGGGGAAGCTAAATTTTGTTGCAGATGCACTCTCAAGAAAGAATGAAGAGGTGGACGCATTGCTTTGTGCCATTTCTATTATCCATCCAGATTGGATAACCGAAGCAAGAGATGAATGGAAGAAGGACGAAGAAGCGTGGAAACTCATTCAAAAGTTGCAGCAAGATCCTAGTACATCTGATACATTTATTTGGAAAAATGATTCCTTATGGTACAAAGATCGCTTATATCTTTGTAAGAATTCAGAACTAAAACAAAATATTCTTTTGTAATTGCACACTTCTCCTTTAGGAGGACACTCAGGATTTTTAAAAACTTACCACAGGGTGAAGGAAGATTTTTTTTGGGATGGCCTTAAATCTGGTATTCAAAAGTTTGTGGCGGAATGTTTGGTTTTCCAGCAGAATAAATTTGAGACAATTAAGACCCCAGGTGTTCTACAACCTTCATCCATTCCAAGTCAATGTTGGGAGGATATTTCAATGGACTTTATCACAGGTTTACCTAACTCTGAAGGAAAGAGTGTCATCATGGTGGTAGTTGATAGACTTACCAAGTATGCACACTTTTGTGCATTATCTCATCCATTTAAAGCAAGTATAGTTGCTACTACATTTATGGACACAATTCAAAAGCTACATGGAAACCGAAGTGTTATTGTGAGTGACAGAGATCCCATTTTTACTGGAAATTTTTGGACAGAGTTATTTTCTTGTTTGGGTACTCAATTAGCTCATAACGCATATTATCATCCTCAATCCAATGGTCAAACGGAGATAGTAAATAAATTTTTTGAAGGATATCTTCGTTGTTTTGTATCTAATAAAAAAACACAATGGGTCAAGTGGTTACCTCTCGCTGAATGGTGGTATAACACTTCCTTCCATGCTGCAGCAAAAATGACCCCATTTATGGCACTTTATGGATATCATCCACCATCCATCACATCATATTTAAGATAAATTTCAAAGGTTCAAGCAGTGGAAGATCACATCAAGCATCAACAAGAAGTTCTCCAACTCTTAAAGGACAACCTGAATTTGGCACAAAATCGAATGAAACAACAGGCAGATCAACATCGCAGCGAGAGAATTTTTGATGTAGGAGACTGGGTATTTTTATGGCTACAACCGTACAAACAAATGTCCCTCAAGCAAGCTAAGAAGGATAATAAATTATCGCCAAAGTACTATGGTCCTTACAAGGTGTTGCAAAAGATTGGTACTATGGCATACAAATTGGAGCTTCCTGCTTCTTCACGAGTGCATCCAATTTTTGATGTTTCATGCTTAAAAAAGGTTATAAGTGAAAATATTCCAGTTCAAACAGTATTGCGAAAACTTGATGAGGAATGAAAAATCACATTGGAACCTGAAGCGGCCACGGAAACAAGAACTTGACAGTTACAGAATCGATCAATTTCAGAGTATCTCATCAAGTGGAAGAACTTACCCAGTGACGATTCTACATGGGAGGATGAGAATTTTATACAGAATCACCCAGAGCTACTCAAGCGTTGAGGACAACATTTTTTTGAAGGAGAGGGGCATGTTAGGTCCCTATATTACTAGTATATTCCCTTATTGTTGTTAGCGTAATCCCCTTATTGTTATTATTATACCCTTGTAACCCCCATATTTTTATTATTGTGCCCTTAAATTATTATTGTTGGGTCGGCTAGGATTACATTGTGGCCCCACTAAGATTACTTTGTGGCCCCATGGACTCCTATATATAGAAAGGAGGTTTTGTAATTTGGATCATCCAAGAATTGCTCATTCATGTAATGTTTTGGAGGTTGCCCCCTCGAAGTTGCTTATTTCTAAGGCGTTGATATCTCTTTTCTTCTATTTTTGGAGTTGGTTTCACAAAACAGGTTTGGCAAATAGTTTCAAATGAAGTTTCAATAC
Source organism: Pinus albicaulis (assembly GCA_034641835.2). Lineage (NCBI taxonomy): Eukaryota > Viridiplantae > Streptophyta > Pinopsida > Pinales > Pinaceae > Pinus > Pinus albicaulis. Next base: position 625,050,358 of record CM076584.1, on the reverse strand, counting down.
AGAGGATGTAAAATTAATTTGAAGAGTTTATCTTCTAAATTCCATACAAATTATGGACACATGCGGGAGACCTTAACGAAGTCCTAAATTCTTATTTCAATGAAGGATAACATGTTCTAACACGACCATATCATGATGAGGGTACCTAATCTGATTGGATGGAATAGATTCAACCACCTAATATGGAAGCTCGATACCCATTTGAGCCTTTCCCTTCTATTCCTACGAATATCCTGCAATCAGATCAATAAATCGAGCGCTTATGAGTAGTCATATATCTGGTAGGAGAAGTACATCTTGCATTCCTTTTAGGAATTCAATGGCATATGTTTCTCATCCAAGAAATGTGAAAACTATTCCAATTGATTTGAAGGATGAGGGTCAAGTAGCGATGGAAATCCTGCTCCAGCCATTGAGGAGGTGTATGCCAGTGTTCATGCAAAAGGTCTCGAAGTTAGAGGGAAACTTATATTTGATGCTTGCAAAAACCATCTCAGTTGAATCTACCTAATAAATATTATGGCGAAATTAAGGATCTTGAGTTTCATGTTATTGTCAGTGGGAGTTCAGTTGGTACCAACATTCTTCAATAGTGTGCCTAGACTAGAGCTTTCATCTTCGGGTGCAACTGAGGTTTTTTATGAATTTTCCCAATGTCATCTCCATATCTCAGATGGTGGCTGGTCCATTGCTTGGATGGGCGATTCTGAGTGAATTGTATTTTCCAGCTTTTGTGGGATTGGTATTCACTGGAGCTAGCAATTGGCTTGATGGTTATGTGGTTCGCAAAATGAAGATTCATTCTTTTGAAATCACAACCGAAAGAGGATTTATTTTTAGAAGTGTCATTCCTTAATTTCACAATACTTTCAAAAACATGCCTATGAACAATATCAAGTGCAGAGGTTATAACTACATTGCCAGCGATAGAATTGGATCTTCACACATAATCAACGACGTTTAGTGTCAATGACTCTCCCCTTTGGTGGTCGTGATGGAACCCAGCTAATTGGAGCACTTTATCGAACCCACAAAAATCATAGTGGTGTTAAGCGCACAACTCCTATTACAACTATGTAGTTCTGAACGTTTTCTCTTTTGGCAGGAGGTCCATTTCTCCTTTCTTGTACCAAGGATGGAGGGCTATCTTTCTTCTGTGTTGCTTTGGAGGTGGGTGATCATTTGACCCTCAAGTGCTCACTGATGTTAGCCCCTCAAGCATTGAATATACAAGCTTCGCTACTATCCTTAGAGAAAGGACAAATGTGAGCTTAATTTTTACATGGGATAAATTGTTTGGTGGAACATCGTATTATTCTAGAGGCCTTTCATGAGTAATGATGGAGTGCGTGGCATGCCTCTGCATCACAAGACCACAGGAGGTTATCCACTAGTTATTTTTTCAATTACTTCTTGCCAATGAATGATTGGAACTATGGCATTGAGATCTAGTAAGCGGAAAGGATGATGACGGATTGGAGTCTTCCAGTTGTGTGCCAGTGATATGATAAAGTTAAATTACTTCTAGAAGCTATATTCACACCAATTCGAACCCAATTTGAAATAAATCTTAACCAATTTGTATTAATTATAAATCTACATGAAATGTAACAACAGATCCAGTTATTCAGGGGTAACGTTGCTACTATATAATAGAGCATTGCGCACCGATAAAGGGGGGAATGTTGTGTAAAAAACTAGAATCGTTGTGCCTGTGACTTGTGTAAATCAACTTCCAAATGTTGAATTAAATATACATGGTTGCCTTCAAGTTGTGAGTAGAAGTTTTGTTGCCATGATTCATTTCTGATTTTGTCTTTGATGTTTTGAATCTCTCTTCTTTCATTGCAGTAAGTCAGCTTACTCCAAGCGTGGGAGGGACCACCACTTTTGGAGATAAGCTTCATTAAATGGTCAGGTAGTTAGATTACATAACTTAAGTATTGCTCTCCTATGTTAAAGATATTTTATTTGTTTTATAACTGTGTTCACATTTTAACACAGATTCATGCTCTGTTTCTCCATTCGAATCACATTTATTCATATTTATAACTGGAGAATCCACGATATAGGAATATAATGATTTTTTATTTTTATCAGAATTAGAACAGATTTTAATGCTTTGAATTTGAGTATGTTAATACTGCCAATTTAGAATATTGATTCAAGGTTTGCATTACTTAGTTTCTTTTGTACGTTTGCGGGATTTAATGCTCATTTGATTTGTTTATTCATCCCGGGACTTCACTTAGTAATTAGATCTTTTTTCAATTATAATCTTTCTTTTTTTTCATAGTGTAATCAATTTATTTATAAGAGTAAGTCTGAGTGTGAATTTGATTATGCAGGTAGAGATATCAATTCTAATGCATAGTGATTTAGATTCATTATGAGTTACATAATTTCGAAGAGTGAGCTTGCTTTTGAATAATTCATTTCATCTAGATTAAATTCTTTGAATTGAAGGTTTCTCATAGATTATTTTCAATGGGATTTTTAATAGGATCTTTTAGGTGTTATTTTACATGAAGTGAAGTGGTTTTCTTCCAGCAACAGTTAGAACTTTCCTTTATGAATCTTGAATATGTTATCAAGAGTAGTTCTAGTTAGTTTAAGATGTGAAGTTATCATTAGAATAATGTGTGTCCTTTTTGTTATCTCAAGTTTAGTTTCAAGTGTTAGTTTCAAGTTAATGAGAGAAGAAAATAGATTAGGGTTTTAAAGATATCATAGGAGATTTAAAAAGTAGAATTCTAAGGTTATTCAGCTACAGTGCGAGAATGTTATATGATTGAGGATTGCTTTGTATTTCCTTATATTTTCATTGTAGTATGGAGTTTGCAGTGAATGCTAGATATAGTTTAAAGTACAAATTCTTCTTAAGTACAGAATTGATTGACTAATAAGGAATATTAAATTAATTTTAGAAATTGAATGTGATTATTGATTTTGCCTCGTCAACCAATGAGATTTATTTCTATTTCAGAAAATTGAATTTAACTATCAAGATTGCACGAAGCTTGAATATGATGGCATGATAAAATTGGTTAAGTAGGTATCCTTTTCAAGATTGTTTATCTACTAGCAAATGTGTGTTTCATTCAAGTACCTAGTTTATCATTACAAAGGAATATTTATAATCTAACTTTAAGCTGAACCAAAAACGTAGTACAAATCGTGCTTACAAGTCTCAAATTGACAATTAAATATTAAGATTTTTAATTCACCAATTAAAACTCTTAACACTGCCTCTGTAATGGGAAAGGCTTCCTGAGTTTCAGAGTCAGCCATGGTTGAGATAATTGAATCAGTTCCCTCAGTTGAAACAAGATATTCTTCTTCCCCAATATGTTCTTCAAAATTTTCAGAAGGCTCACCTATGGTGTGTTCAACCTCATAGCCACTGAAGAAGAGTGAGGGGTGACTATGTGGTGATGTGGGGGTTTTGGGTAAAAAAATTCCTTGAGTGTCCCCACTCCTACGAGGCATGAAAATCATTTTTTTTTCAGTATTTGTGAAACAACATGAAAAAGAAAAGCATATTATAATGCTAAAAAAAATCAAAGCATCTACTAGACACCTCCCCGGAATGGTGCCAAAATGTGGTGAGCCCTGGTATTGTACCAAGAATGTTGCAACTCCCAGAGGCTGACCTAATTTACTTTATCAACTTGGATTTCATACAAAATTGGAGGTGACAGTGGTATATACTCAACACATGCATTCTACTCATGTCATCCTCTTCTGAGCTTTACGAAAGGGTGCTACTTCTAGGGTTTCTAGGTGCAGTCAGTCACACTTTTGAAATTAGGCCTAGGGCTACAAATGATTCAAAGCCAAGGCATTATCAGCAAGTACAAAAATATACTACATCAAACAAGTACATCTAACTATAATTCTGCAATGAAATAAATCTACTTATTTGACTATGATAAGAATTGAAAAGAAACCTAGGGATCTTGCATGAAGTAAATTGTTGAATTGAAGTGGCATAAAGGAGACTAATCTAATCAAAATTTTCTAGGAAAAATGGCTAATCATACTCTACTTACCCTATTCTCTACCAATTATTCTTTTTTTCATGCAATTATTCATGACCTAACTATGCTTGAAAATGTGTTGTTTTGCAGCCACGAGAAGAAAGTGCTAAGATGGCTTATGGAAGGCTTGAACACATGGGGCAAGATTGGAGGTGTATGAGTGGTTTTTTCAGGTTTAGAAGATGGTGATTGTGGTTTCTAGGCTTAAGGAGGGGCCCAAATGTGTTATTTCAAGTGCTGATATAGGTTTATTGTAGTGCTACAGGCAAGTCATGAATTTCTACAGGAAACAGTCCGAGGGAAATATGAGGACAAAAATATGTGGAAAAGGGGTAGGGAAAGTGGTGTGAAGGTGGATTAGGATGAGTGGAAGGTGACCCACCCCTTTTCAAATCTTATAACCTCTTGGGAGGCCATTATTTCACCCCTAGGGTTTGCTCCAAGTGTAGGGATGAAAAATATGAAAACCAGGTTGATGGTGATTTTGATGAACAGAGGGCCGATGGAAGATGAGAGATGAAGAAGGAGGTGCTGGTGAAGTTATCCTTGGTTGTGCTACCTGTACCTGCAAGCACATTACCTCTTTATGCAATAAAAATGGACAAATTCATGATAAATACAATGGAAAATATGACTTGAACTTGTAAATCAAATCTACACTAATCTACAAACAGAGATCTACCACAACATACTAAACATATTTGTGGCATCACAACAACTAATCTCATGCTTTCCAAGAAATCATAAACTAAGAATCATTTTTGGTCTGTGGGGAAGGTATACCCTCCTTAAGATGTATTGACAAAGATGAGAGGGGGAGGCTTGACTCACATCTTTATGAATATATCACCTATTCTACCACTCACGTAACCAGACTAAGTCTACATCAAAAGACAAATGGAAGAAAACTAAAAATAGTATATGGAAATACCAACAAACTAACTAGATATTCATAAGAAAAGCTAGCTAAATTGAATGAAAGTAAAAAATGATTACACAAGAGAGGCTAAGGCACATGGATTGGGCCCTAACCCATAAGCCTAGCTCTCTGAAACTAGATCAGTAACTCAAAGTCTAAACACTCATTTCATTTCAAAATATAGTCTCATTACATCAATTTAAAAGTCTTAAAAAAATGATTACAACAGAAAAGACCCTAATGGCGTTCTCAAAAGTTCGAATCCTAATGAGCTCTTTCTTAACTATATTTAAACTAAAGGGTAGCTACCAACAGCTCCCTAGAAAATATGTGATGAGTCCACTTGACTCCAAATGAAGTATGGCTTGAGTGCACTTGATCTCGAGTTTGCTTAGTTGCCTTTGATTTCAAGCTATTGGAAGGAATCTCGAGGATCCCTTGGCTTCCTTTGATTTCAAGCTATTGGAGAGAATATCAAGGATCCTTTGGCTTCCTTTGGGAGTTAACGAGGGTGGACAACCCCCTAGAATCTCTCCTTGTTGTCTACTCCGAGTCTTTATGACAAAATCTCCACAAAAATTCCATATCTTCATGATTTTCCTGCATTTAACTTATGTTAGGTACTCAAAGTATGTTAAGCCTCAATCACCACCTACACTAACATCATAAGATCATAATATAATTAAAATGCAAGAAAAAAAGACGTAATAAGGAAAAAAGGTGACCATTAACCCCTCCAAATGTACCTAATGATGGTGCTCATCAATATTGATTCACCCTACCCCTCTTAGTATAATAATATTTTCAACATATTTTCACCAACAATACACTACACTTTATATACCAGTAAGGGACATAACCAATTTACAAGGTTCATGTTTGGTTTCCTTTTAAGATAAGCCAACACTTGTCAAATACATCCTTATTGATGAGGTGAATTTCAAAGGGATAAATTTGTTAAACATAAATTGATACTCGACTTTTTCAACCTTATCATGAAAGTTCTATTATTTATTTTGGAGGTAGATCAATTATATTAGTAGGTGATTTGGGACAAATGCCTCCTATTATGAATAAACCTGCATATGCATGTGAAGGTCATGTAAAATAATTATGGAATTTATTCACAATTACTATAATTCTTGATACAATGTTTAGACAAGATCGACAAAGATATGATAAAAAATGTTTTTTAAATCTATTAATGAATTTTAGAGATGTGATTCCAACTATACAATATTATAAATTAACTATTGACGTGTTCAGATACCAATATGGAGGTTTCAAAAAAATATTCATTTGATAAGGATATACATTATTTGCAGAAAAATATAGTGTCTACAATCACATTAAGTGTTGCTTAGTGTCCCTAAATCACCATATTGTATGTCGTGTTGCTAGAAGTAAATAGAAACCAATCCATGGAAGAAGATGAGGAACAAATGAGAAATGGTCTTCTTCTTTTTTTCATAGCTAGGGTTATTAATCTAGGTGTATATTGGTGGCCACCCACCCATTCCATTTGGACCCCCACCATTAGTTCTTTCCATTTTTCAATTTCATCACAACTTACTATTTTTAGCAGTTTTTCGGGTCCTAAACTTCCGGAGCCATTTTGAGGCCCTAAATGACATTTTTTGGGAAAACCGAGAGCAACATGGAATTTCATTTAATATTTATCATGTCAAAAGTTGTAGTCCTTGGATAGATCTTTCTAACGAGGTATTGAGCACGTCAAACAGAGATCATATGCCAAAGTTACATCCACGAGAAGTTGATATTCCAATTTACCCAAACGAAGCCCATAGTTTTGGTGCTTCATCTCCTAGGGTTAGGTTTTTGGATGTTTAGGGTTTTCCATTGTTTCTCAACAATAAATAGGCCTTCGAGCCTCATTGTAACATATTTCAAAGGCCTGTAGCTGCCACATATATTCTCAAAGATAAGCTACCAGTGACCTAGCTAGTTTATTTCCATTATTTCTGTAAGCATATTTCAATCATTTGATTTTAATAAAATGAAGTTTTATTTCCGCTGCATCTCTATGTTTATATCTATTTCTATATTTTATAACATTCCTGCATAAATTTGGATTAGTGGTATTAGAGCATTCTGCTCTTTCTCTATTTTTCTTTGCATGTCCCCAACGCAGTCAGGGTATGAGTTAGAACTCGATCTGGTTGAACCCTTGCAATATCAGCCTCGCAAACCTCGACGACCTTCCATGGTGGAAGAAAAGAAAGATGAGGGACCAGGATATCTTATCAAATTATTTCTTGAGGAGGCCCTCGAGAAACAAAGGAATGCAATAATGGATAACTTTGGCCATATCCTTCAACGACTACCCACCGGCTACGCATATGAAACCAACAGCCACTCTGGAGGCATCACTCCTTTTAAGGTACATGTCAACTTTGACATTCCTTTATTTGAAGGCCAGATAGATGCATACACCATAGATATATGGTTGAATTTTTTGGAAGGGTACTTCTCAGTCCATGGTTTCTATGACTGAGAAAAGATTACTTTTGCACTCCTCAAAGGCACCCCCCATGTCAAATATTGGTGGGAAACCTTGTTGTGAAACCAGCTCCAAAAAGAGAAGAAAAGAGATATCAAAACCTTATAAATAAGCCACTTCGAGGGGGAAACCTCCAATACAATACATGAATGAACAATTCTTGGATGATTCAAATTACAAAACCTCCTTTCTATATATAGGAGTCCATGGGGCCATAATGTAATCCTAGTGGGGACACAATGTAATCCTAGCCAACCTAACAATAATAATTTAAGGGCACAATAATAACAATATGGGGGTTACAGGGGTACAATAATAATAATAAGGGGGTTACACTAACAGAAATAAGGGACTATACTAGTAGTATAGGGGCCTAACATGCACCTCTCCTTCAAAAAAGTGTTGTCCTCAACACTTGAGTAGCTCTGGGTGCTTCTGTATAAAATTCTCATCCTTCCATGTAGAATATTTAGTGGGTAAGTTCTTCCACTTGATGAGATACTCTGAAATTGATTGATTTCATAGCTGTCGAGTTCTTGTTTTCATGACTGCTTTAGGTTCCAAAATGATTTTTATTTCCTCATCAAGTTCTGGAAATATTGTTTGAACTGGAATATTTTCACCTATAACCTTCTTTAAGCATGAAACATGGAAAACTGGATGCACTCATGAAGAAGCAGAAAGATCCAATTTGTATGTGGTAGTACCAATCTTTTGCAACACCTTGTAAGGACCATAGTAATTTGGCGATAATTTATTATCCTTCTTAGATTGCTTGAGGGACATTTGTTTGTATGGTTGTAGCCGTAAAAATACCTTGTCTCCTACATCAAAACTTCTCTCGCTGCGATGTTGATTTGCCTGTTGTTTCATTCGATTTTGTGTCAAATTTAGGTTATCCTTTAAGAGTTGGAGAACTTATTCTTGATGCTCGATGTGCTCTTCCACTGCTTGAACCCTTGAATTTTCTCTTAAAGATGATGTGATGGAGGGTGGATGATATCCATAAAGTGCCATAAATGGGGTCATTTTTACTGCAATATGGAAGGAAGTGTTATACCACCATTCAACGAGAGGTAAGCACTTAACCCATTGTGTTTTTTTATCAGATACAAAACAATGAAGATATCCTTCCAAACATGTATTTACTATCTCAATATGACCATCGGATTGAGGATGATAAGATGAGCTATGAGCTAATTGAGTACCCAAACAAGAAAATAACTCCATCCAAAAATTTCCAGAAAAAATGGGATCTTTGTCACTCACAATAACCCTTGGGTTTCCATGTAGCTTTTGAATTGTGTCCATAAATGTAGTAGCAATTATACTTGCTTTAAATGGATGAGATAATGCACAAAAGTGTGCATACTTGGTAATTCTATCAACTACCACCATGATGACACTCTTTCCTTCGGACTTAGGTAAACCTGTGATAAAATCCATTGAAATCTCCTCCCAACGTCGACTTGGAATGGATAAAGGTTGTAGAAGTCCCGGGGTCTTAATTGTTTCCACTTTATTCTGCTGGCAAACCAAACATTCCGCCACAAAATTTTGAATATCAGATTTAAGGCCATCCCAAAAAAATTCTTTCTTCACCCTATGGTAAGTTTTTAAAAATCCTGAGTGTCCTCCTAAAGGAGAAGCGTGCAATTCCAGAAGAATCTTTTGTTTTAGTTGGGAATTCTTACAAAGATATAAGCGATCTTTGTACCATAAGGAATCATTTTTCCAACTAAATGTATCAGATGTACTAGGATCTTGCTGCAACTTTTGAATGAGTGTCCACACTTCTTCATCCTTATTCCATTCATCCCTTGCTTCGGTTATCCAATCTGGTTGGATAATAGAAATGGCACAAAGCAATGCTTCCACCTCTTCATTCTTTCTTGAGAGTGCATCTGCAACAACATTTAACTTCCCTTTTTTGTATATTATTTCAAAGTCATAACCCAACATCTTTGTGACCCATTTTTGCTACTCTTCTGAAGATAGTCTTTGTTCCAAAAAGTGTTTAAGACTATCATGATCATTTTTTACCTTGAAGTGTCTTCCCGTTAGGTAAGTTCGCCATTTCTTTAGTGCATGAAATATTGCTAACATTTCCTTCTTGTAAATATATTTCTATAAATACTTTCTTTTTATTGGACAACTTTCAAAAGCAATGGGTCTTCCTTCTTGCATTAAAAGAGCACCAATTCCATTTCCTAAGGCATCACATTCCACAATAAAGGTTTTTGTGAAATCTAGTGTAGCTAAAACCAGTGCTAGGCACATTGCTTCTTTAAGATGTTCAAAGGCCTTAGTTGGTTCAGGAGTCCATGAAAATGCATCTTTCTTCAATAATTTTGTTAGAGGTGCTACTATTCTCCCATAATCCTTAACAAACTTGTGATAATACCCTGTTAACCCGAGAAATCCTCGCAACTGCTTTATGGTTGTGGGGACTTTCCATTCCTTAATGGATTTAATTTTGTTAGGATCTACCTTAACACCCTCCTAAGATACAATATGACCCAGATATTCCACCTCTTGTACTCCAAAGAAAAATTTGGATGTTTTTTCATATAATTGTTTCTCCTACAATAGTTTGAGCACCCTATCAACATGTCGAACATGATCCTTCCAAGAACTTCTGTAGATTAGTATCATCAAAAAATACTAGCACAAATTTTCTAAGGAAGGGTATGAAAATGGAATTCATCAACCCTTGAAATGTAGAAGGTGCATTGGTAAGGCCAAAAGGCATCACCAAAAATTCATAATGACCCTCATGAGTTCGAAATGCTGTTTTCAGAATATCTTCAGTCTTCATTCTAATTTGATGATATCCTGAATGAAGATCCAACTTGGTAAAATAAATTGCTCCATGTAATTCATCCAATAATTCATTAAACACAGGAATGGGAAATTTATCTTTAATGGTGAGCTTATTGAGCTCCCTATAATCTGAACACATGTGGCATGATCCATCCTTCTTGTGTACCAATACTACAGGAGCAGAGAAATAACTTTGACTAGGTTTAATTAATCCAACCTTTAACATTTCTGCAATCATACGTTCAATTTCGCTCTTTTGGACATAAGGATATCTATAAGGCCTGATGTTTGGAGCAACACTTCCTGGAATCAAATGAATATAATGATCATGATCACAGATAGGTGGGAGTCCTTTGGGAGTTTCAAACACCTTCGAATGATTGTCCAAGACTTTTTGGAGATCTGAAGAAATAGATGATTTTGATGTTGGAACTTTTAGTGAGCATAATTGTGCAATTACGCCTCGTTGTTATTTATTTAGAAGCTTTGTCATGACATTAGAGCTTATTATCTTTCCCTACTTCCCTGCAATACCCCGTAATTCAACTTCCTTTCCTTTAGAAAAAAATTTCAATAGAAGTTCTTGAAAATTAAAAGCTATCGTCCCCAAAGATTGTAACCATTGTACTCCTAGTACAACATCAGCACCTCCCATATGAATGGAAAGCATTGGACTATTCAATACATATTCCCCCATGGTTAGCTTGATATTATGGCATTTTTCGGAGCAATTTATAGTTCCTCCATTTGCAACCATCACTTGACATTCTGGTGCTGGGTATAGGAAACAATTCAATTCCTTTGCTACCTTACAAAGAATAAAATTATGGGGACTACCTAAATCAATCAACACTATTACCTTTTTCTTCTTGATATGTCCTTCTATCTTGAGAGTTTGAGGAGTGGTAATTCCTTCCAATGCATTACACGATATGGTCGGACTCATTTCTTCCTCTTCTAGGTTTGGTTCATGGTGTATACCCTCTTCTTTTGAAGATTCTTGTTCATTTTCTTCTTCCTCTTCACAATCTATGTAAAATAATTTCTTCTCAGCACACTTATGACCTTTAGTGTATTTGCTATCACAACTGTAGAAAAGCCCTTTTTCTCTTTTTTCTTCCAATTGTTGTGGTGTCAACCTTGTAGGTTGTGAAAATCTAGGCGTAGCAACACTTCCTTCTTTATAGAATTGAGTGGTAGGCTTCCTTGTCGCCATAATTTTACATTCAACTTTTCTTGCCAACCTGAATGCCTTCTCCAATGAATCAGGTTCCAGAACGCGAACTTCATGTTGTATGTTATCCTTTAAAGTGCCTATGAAGAGATCAATTCTGTGTTCCTCTGGAATATCAGTTACCCTTATATTCAATTTTTGGAAGTCCTCAATGTGCTACCCCACTAAACCCTTTTGTTTGAGATTTATCAATTGGCTAAAGAAGGTGTTGCTCTTTGTATCCTCATAATGTGCTATCATTTCCTCCATAAAAAATGACCAAGTGACAATTTTTTTATGGGAGCAAAGCCATCGATACCATACAAATGTATTTTGTTCTAAATGTAAAGTTGCAATGCGTACCTTTTGTGTGTTTTGCACATTATTGAGATCAAAATATTTCTCCATATGTAGTATCCATGTTACAGGATCCTTTCCGTCAAACTTCCTCATATCCATTTTTGGAATATGGTGGTTCTTCCCTCCAACATTAGAGTTTATGAAATCATGATTAACATTTATTTTGTTCTCCTCATGAGTTTCCTCTACTATCTTTTCACCATTAGGAAAAATTTCTTGTATCAACTTTGCCAAACCTTCTATGTCTACTTTTAGATCATTCTTCATGTTTTCCATGTTGTCTTTCATTTTTTCATCGATCTTAGCTTCCATATTATCCATCTTAGCTTCCATGCCCACTTCTATGCCATCCATCTTAGCTTCCAAACCATTCATCTTAGCTTCCATGCCTTTCTTCAAACCATCCATCTTAGTTTCCATGCCTTTCTTCAAAACTTCCATTTAATTTTTTGTTGCTCTTGGCGAGAGCGAAATTTGTTGCACTTGCTCTTGTAATTTTGATATGTCATGTTGCCATTCTTCGTCTTCATGAGTCATAGTAGAGCCTTCTAAAGGCTTAATGGGTGTTGAATTATTTTTAAGGGCCATTTTAGAATCCAGTACTGATATCTATTCTACAATATTCCTTGGAATCAATTCAACTTGATTCTTCAAAAAAGACTTATGCAATTTGGAAAAACAAATACACACCTTTTACTTGCGTTTGAGGAGCTCGATCTTCAAATTGAATTATCTCTATAATTGCAGATCCTCAATATCTAAAATTTGGCCCTGTAGTAGCCCTCTGAAGCTTATTTCAAATGCCATAGGTTTGATCTGATTTGGATTCTTCAAGTCAAATTTATGTCTAATTTCCCACAATGACCAACTTATGGACTAGTTCAGTAAAGCAAATTTGTACAAATTGCCATGTGTCACTGTTTCCTCCTTTGGCTCTGAAATTCATAGACATAAAACTACAATCCATGTACTTGTGGCCACTTTTTACATCATTCCAATTTGATGCTCAGAGAGAGATCTATGAAGATGTTTCCACGGTCACCTCTTTGAAATGAAATTCGGAAGCCTGAAAAAGCCCTAAATTCCACAGATCATATCTCTAAAAATATTGCAAACCAAGATCTAAAATTTTGCGATGATGTTCCTCAGGATTTCGGCTTCGCACTCTAAAAATTTGAGCTTCTGAACCTTTGTAGAAAAACATTTATAGCGAAGATACCACGATTACCTATTTAGGTTAAATTCAGGAGCCTGCAAAATGACCTAAATTCCACAGTTATATCTCCGAAAATAGTGCGAACCAAGCTCTGAAATTTTGCAATGATTTTCCTCGGGATTTTGGCTTTGCACACTAAAAATTTTGACTTCTGAGACTTCGTAGAAAAAAAATTATAGCGAAAATTACACAATGACTTGTTTGGAGCAGTGAAACCCTATAATCCAAAGCTCTAATAACAAGTGTTGTGAAACCAGCTCCAAAAATAGAAGAAAAGAGATATCAACACCTTAGAAATAAGCCACTTTGAGGGGGAAACCTCTGATACGTTACATGAATGAACAATTCTTGGATGATTCAAATTAAAAAACCTCCTTTTTATATATAGGAGTCCATGGGGTCACAATGTAATCCTAGCCGACCTAACAATAATAATTTAAGGGCACAATAATAACAATATGGGAGTTACACGGATACAATAATAACAATAAGGGGGTTACACTAACAAAAATAAGGGACTATACTAGTAATATAGGGACCTAACAAACCTACTATGAGCAAAAGGATGGGATTGAACCCTCTCTGTTATCGGATATACCCACTTGGAATTTTTTTTGAGACAGAATCAAGGAACAATATCACCCTGTGGGGAGCTATGAGGACAAGTACATCCAATGGACCACAATGCAGCAACAAAGGGCCGATTAAGATGTGCACAAACTGATGAATTTGTTCAATACCCTGCGCACAAAGATGGGTATTAAAGGTTCAGAGAGACATTTGGTGCTCAAGTACTGCAAGTATTTGCATATATACATTCAAGAGTAAATGGAGTTCCTGAACATTACCTTGCTTGGCATGGCATATCGCTATGCCGCCAAGATCGAACATAAATTTAAGCAGAAGATGCGAGACTTTGGATCCGCGAATCCGAAGCCAAGGAAAGGCACCCCTGAACCGCAAAACAAGGGGAAAAGCAAAATCTGGTCGACTTAGAACAACACCAGAAATCCAAAGAAGGACACGAGGAAGTGGTTTAAATTTCATAATAGCCCCACTCATAAAAAAAATGAGTGTCAGGTCAAATAGTCACTGGTGGTCGAACTTAAGGCACCTGAATCAGATGCATGTCCTGATCCTGAGTCAGAACCAGACAAGTTTTATGACAAAGGGAAGCAGATCATTGATGTGGATCCCAGTGCCATTTTTTCCACCACCAAGCTCTAGAGGGAGGATCCTGAGGATCCAGGGGAGAGGGAGTGCCTCTTACAATCGTAGATGTGGGTGAAGGGTTCTCCACTACAATTCCTTGTTGATAGTGGAATCCAAAAGAACCTTATTTCAGCAGAGGTCATGAAGAGGATCAACCTACCGACTGCAGCACACCAGCGATCATATACCAACAGGTGGCTTCACCAAGGAAGAGATCTCCGCATCCGCCAGTAGTGTTGCCTTCCGTACAACATCAAGCCATTCACAGATGAGGTACTATGTGATGTTGCTCCTCTTGATGTGTTTGATGTATTATTAGGGCAACCATACTTATGGAAGTGACATGTTGTGTATGAGTCTAGGCCTTCTATTGTTGTTATTACTTTGGGAAATAAATTGTACAAGATACCAGAGGTAGTATCGAATTCTGCCATCTCTTTAACTACTGCAAAACAACGCAGTGAGATTGTTTCCCAAACTAGGAAATTTATTTTCATTGTTATTCACCCACAAAAAAATAAGAATATTGTGTCCACAGCCTCAAAACATGGGTCCTCTGCATGGCAGCAGTAGATGGACAAAGTCGTGGAGAAATACGAGGACATTTTCTTCTCACTCGTAGAGGTTCCTCTACACTATCAGGCTAAGCACTCCATTGATCTGACCCTAGGCACGTCGCCTCCTGATGTTGTGATACCTCATGTGACCACACAGATAGAATCCACACATGTATTTTCTAAGGCTGATAAAGCAACCAAATTTATTGAATGCATCCAACACGTCCGCCAGCAAGGCCATGAAATCTTCGACAAATCTAATATCAAGCTCAATAGAATTTGCCTCATCCCATGGAGGAACTCAACGCAATAGGGACCATTGCTTCCTAAGGGGGTAGGAATGATCTAGGTGGATATTGGCGGCCACGAATCTTGGAGGGAGGCCCCTAAGATCTAAAAAATTGAAATGGATCTGGAAATATCTGCAAAATTAGAATGTGATAAAAATGAGAGAACACACAGTAAATAAAACCACAAAGAAAAATTTTATTAAAATGGAGAATAATTGTAGAAGAAACATTGTGGTGGACAATCTGTGCTTTTACAAAAGGTGACTTGTTACTTATAGCCTTTTTTTGTTGAAATAACACATGTAAATTCCATGGGTGGGTAAACACAATGGGTGGATCTCACTTACAATACCATGGGTGGATGTCACTTACAATACCATGGGTAAATTCCATGGGTGGATAAATACCATGGGCCGATTAATACCATGGGTCGATGACATTTACAATAGCATGGGTAAATTCCATGGGTGGATGGATAACATGAGTGGATGAATACAATGGGTGGATTCCATTTTCCATTCGGATCATTCCTCCCTCCTTAAGAAGCAATGGTTCCCATTGCGTGAAGTTCCCTCCTGAGAAGCCCTTGTTGAATATGGAGAGCCATTGAAGAGAAGGGTTTTGTGTCGTTAACCCATAACCGTGATGAACAAATATCTGAGGATAGAGATACCTTGTAATGCTTGTGACCAATTGTGATATTGACAGTGTGCGGCCTATCAAATGGACTTCGATGAAGTGTGGGTTTGTGGATGACCCATAACCATGAAAAATGAAAATCCAAGGATAGAGATACCATGTAATTCTTATGAAAAACGGTGATGCTAACAGTGTGTGGCCTAGAAAATGGACTTCAATGAAGTGTGGGTTTGTGGATGACCCAGAACCATGACAAACGAAAATCCAAGGATAGAGATACCATGTAATTCTTGTAATCAACTGTGATACTAATAGTGTGCGACCTAGCAAATGGACTTTGATGAGAAGGATTTTGTGCAGTTGACCCATAACCGTGATGTTGATTGTTGATGAATTAGCAGGTGCCTACATAGCCTGGAGTGGGAGGGAAAGTGTTCAAATAAGCCAAGCTGAATGTTGTTATCCTGAAACTGATGAATGTGAAGCAAGTGCCTACTAAAGTGGGGTGGGAGGACACGTCTCCAAAGCAAACCTTCTCTAAATGTTGCTCGAGATTTAAATTGGGCTTAATATGGTCAATATAACTCAAAATATTTATTATAACCTATTTTTTGAAATATAAATATCATTCTTCATCTTCCCATATGTTTGAAATCACTATCTGGAGACTCTAGACTCTGATACTCGCACTGGAACTATCCCACCATCACAAAATTTCTGAAAAAATAGTTGATTTTAAATCAGCGATATATGGGACTCTTCCGGACTTCGATTCGACCGATTTGATTTTTGAAATCAGATGATTTTTTAAGGGGAGCTCAGATGTATAATCATTTCTCTGAAATTTTGCACTAAAAACTAAAAAAAATGACACAAGAATCGTCGTCCATGAATTGTCGTCAGAAACTTTTCTGCAACATTGCTGATTTTGAATCAGCGATATCTTCTTCATCCAGAGTCCAATTCGACTGATTTTGTTTTTTTTGAAATTGGCTATTTTTTCTCAAGGAATCCATAAATGCTATTTTTTTCTAAATATTTTGCACCAATATCTTCATATCGGCTCTACAATCACGTCTCCTAAAAAATTCCTGCAAAAAAATGAAAAAAACAAGAATTCTTCCTACTTTGTCCAAGAAAGTGCTCCATGGAGGTCGTGAAACTTCCATGGAGTTTGCTCAATATGGATGAAAAAACGTTGAAACTGAAATATGCTTCAAACCCTTATTCCCATGGATTCATAACCTGGATCATTGGTATTAATGCGGTCTTCTCTTATCTTTTTTTCTTTGCATGTCCCCAACACAGTCAGGGTATAAGGAGTTAGGGCTCGATCTGGTTGAACCCTTGCAAGATCAGCCTCAGAAACCGTGACGACCTCCCATGGAAGAAGAAAAGAAAGACAAGGGAGCAGGAGATCCTATCAAATTATTGCTCAAGGAGGCCCTCGAGAAACAAAGGAAAGCGATGATGGACAACTTTGCCCAGATCCTTCAACAGCTTCCCACCGACGGCGCATATGCATCCAGCATCCACTCTGGAGGCGCCACTCCTTTCAAGGTACATGTCAACTTTGACATTCCTGTATTTTAAGGACAAAGGGATTCAGATGCCATAGATATATGGTTGAATTCGTTGGAAGGATACTTCTTGGTCCATGATTTCTCAAATTGAGAAAATATTAATTTTTCACTCCTCAAAGGCTGGTGGGAAACCTACTATGAGAAAAAGGAGGGGAGGTAACCTTCTCTATTATCGGTTGCACCCACATGCAATTCATTCCAAGATGACATCATGGAACAATATTACCCTGTGGGGAGCTATGAGGAAAATTACATCCAATGGACCACGTTGCGACAGCAAAGGGATCAAGATGTGCATGAAATAAAAAATTTGTTCCATACTGTTGTGGAGGTAAATCCCCTCTGCGGACAGAGGCGATCCATACTAGCCCAGACCGGGTCTAGCAACAATCGTTCACGCTATAGTTTAGGTTCCTAATTGCAAATAAACCAACTATCGATGAAGGCCTACCTAAAATCCAACGCTGTTGCTCGTAGAAGAGGTAGCGCTCCTGTTCCTTAGCTCTGGTAGATCACGATCCCCACGACTCCGTGATGGACACCTGCACACGCAAGAAACAAAACAAATGCAAGTGTAAAATCCAGTATATGCAACTATATTTCAGTCGGAAAATACATAACTCATCATCATAATTAACAACAAGAGTGGAACCATAACCAATAGTCGCTCATCATTAATCAATCAAAGAAGAATACAACCATAGTTCTGACACTGAATTCTCCTTCGGCGGGTCGTCAGCAGAACATGTCTCGATAAATCCTGTCAGGGATGGGACAAGCCTCTCTCTTCGGATGTCTCAAAAATAATCTCCTCGCTTGGATTTGGCCTTAAAGGAATGAATCAAAGCTCTTGCAGCATTAGGCTCTTGGGAACTTGGAGACTTGAAGACTAGCTTGCAATGGAGATGGGCAAGCTTTTATAGATGGAGGAAGGGGAGTTGGGATCCCTATAATCATGGGATTGGCCCTATCCTCAAGGAAGATTCCATGAGAGGTGGAAAATAACTTCCTCTACATGGAAATTCGGAGCCAAACCTCCCAACTCAAGATAGATACCAGTTCATGAATTGGTTAGGATGAAACTTCCGCCATTTATTTTTTAAAAACACTCCTTAAATTGGCTGGCGCGAGTGTGACTCTGGGACAGAGCGCCAATTGGCGTGACCTCTTTGAAGTATTTTCCCCATTGGCGCGGGTACTGAACTGTCTGCCCGCGCCAATGCAAAAAGGGCCATTTTTAGGGTTTTTCACAAGGAGATGTCTTCAGGGAAATGAAAGCTCTTGTTCAGAGGGATGTCATGAAAGTGATTTCAAGCCATGTCACTGCTCACAGGTCACGGAATGAGCCCTCAAATGTGCGGGATGGGGATTGCAGGGACGGTGAAAAATTACTGTGTAACAGATGCCCCCTAAAGCATGAGGCTAGAGAGAGAGAGAGGAGTGAAATTCTTTACGAAAACATGTCCAAGTGAAAACACCGCCGTCGAAAAACCTGCGTAGAGAAGTACAACTGATATCTAAAATACATGATATATACGTGGTATGGGAGCAGCCATCCATAACAGAGTATGTAATAATCCATATCCGAGGCATGGACGCAGCCATCCAGTGAGGATCGGTAAATAGACTCAGGTATGGTCGCAGCCATCCAATCAGTGAGTCATGTGACTAATCATAATAATCCACAAAATTGTAGCCTAGATTATAATAGATAGGAATCTAGGGTCTTGCGCTCCATCTCGACCCGAACGAAGTACAAGTTCAAGCATGCGAATATATGAGCTGAAGTCGAACATGCAAGAACATCGCCTGATTACCAGCCATTAATGATGAAAGTTGTTAACAGACGTGAGAGGTACCACCATTAATGCCAATGGTCCTCAAGGTACTACAAGTACAATCTACGGCATGTGAATAGTGAGCTGACGTTGAACACCCGCAGAATCACTCGATCAGAGACCAATGATGAAAACCTCACGTCGAATGTGAAGAACCTACCATTGAGGCATGCAGGCTCCAAGGTACCAGAAGGGAGTCTCTAGATCAGCTTCCTGGAGAATGAGCTGAAGTCGACAGGAAGTGACCTTGATCGAAGGTGGGCCATAGTGTTTCCCACATCATCGACGTGAGACAGAGGAACATAATGTTTTTGTGAATCATGATCAGATGAGAATCAGAGGAAGGTTGGTATTTGCAGAGGTCAAATTCTCTTAAACATATCGGCGGCACGACAGTGGATTTGGCAATATTTGACATCAAAAGATCAAAGGTCATGGTGACGAGGCAAAGAGTAGATGAGAGGTCAAAAAGGATCACCCAAACCCACGGAGGCAAGTGGAAAACGAGATGACATGTCCCCAACCTGACACGAATGCAAACAAGTGCCATGTTCAAGAGCGACATACTGTCGACACGACAATGATTGTGGTTCCATTTTCCCCACCATTTCTGGCGATTACCTCTTTATTTTTACACAATCTTGAAGAGGATATCATATGCTTATCATATAAATCCATCCTAGTACATTTAACGAGCCCTAGGAAGGAGAAACTCGAATATCGTCATTACGACTGAATCCAATGTCATCAAGGTTTAATGAGTCTGAAAAAGGAAGAACTCGGCATCTTTTCATGTTTAGAGAGTTTGAAAAGATAGCAGAAAAGTAAACTCCAACGGTCCCTTTTCGTAAATAGTCCCTCAGACCCGAAAAGGTAGAAAACAAAATCCGAGAGAACCTCCTAGTCGCAATAGGCTAGGGTATTCCTTTTTCGTAAATAATCTATCCTAGCCCAAAAAAGGGGTAAACATATACTGGGCAGATGTCATTTCACAGCCACTTTAACGAGATCGAAACAACAAGGGACTCGACAATCTTTTCATGTTTAGAGAGT
This sequence comes from Pinus albicaulis, assembly GCA_034641835.2. Lineage (NCBI taxonomy): Eukaryota > Viridiplantae > Streptophyta > Pinopsida > Pinales > Pinaceae > Pinus > Pinus albicaulis. Next base: position 625,030,094 of record CM076584.1, on the reverse strand, counting down.
CAGAAAAGAGCTAAAAGATGACTCCACCTGGAGGAACGAGTGGTATGAAGGGTAGCAACTGGTTCTGGTAATGGTGGAACTTCTCAGAATAAGTAAAGGTTAAGAGGATGGCTAACAAGACCACTCATCACAGCGGTTCCTCAGGAATGGGTAAAACAACCAAGTGAAGGCATATGATCGGCCAAGAATATGAGTGAGAAAACCAAGGCTCATCTGGCAAAACAGGCTGATAAAATGGAAATCACAAGAGGTAGGATGGGAATGGTTTCATTTTTACACAAGCTTGAAATCAAGAAACTTTGCTTGAAGTTGGTTTCATTTTTACACAAGCTTGAAACAAAGATAAAATATGCTTGAAACCAATTTCATTTTTACACAAGCTTGAAACAGAAACAAACTATGCTTGAAATAGTAAGCATGCCCCCAGCATGGTGACTCAATTCGAGGTACATGCCCCCCAAGCTTTAGTCCATATGAAAGGCAGATGGAGTGAAGGTTCAATTTACGAGATCAAGAGAAAGACTCGACTGGGTTTTTATGAGATCTGATCAAAGACATCGAATTGAACGAGAACATGTTTCATTGTTTTAACGAGGTTGACACATTAAAAGAACTATCCTCAGGACACCTTGTTTCATGGTTTAAGGAGCTTTGCACAAGACAAGGAACTCCGCTTCGACAACCTTGTTTCATTTTTTAAGGAGCTTGACACAAGAAAACGAACTGTGCTCCGACAACCTTGTTTCATTTTTTAAGGAGCTTGACACAAGAAAATGAATTGTGCTCCGTCAACCTTATTTTATTTTTTAAGGAGCTTGACACAATACAAGGAACTCTGCTCCGACAAACTTCATCATAATGAATAAGAAGTCATCACTTCCAAGAGTTCCACTCCCGATGGAAGGAAAACATCCTGGAAGTTAGGACCCAATGCCCCTAGCACCTGATGCATGATGGCACTATCACTGAGCACAGGCATGGGGTAGGCAGCCACATAGTTGACCTGCGGTGGGGCACATACAATGGGTGGATAAAAACCAGGAAGGGATGATGGCGGGCCAGCTGCCACATCAGGACCAAAGAACGAAAGTTGATCAATGGTCACGATCCGTCCTTCATGTGGAAAATAGACCACACGAAAAAGGGAGGAGACAAGCGCTCCCATGGCATAGGTGTAATCACGCCCCAAGAGCAGATTTAAATCCAAGGGGCCTGGAACAACCATCACGTCCATATGGATGGTTTTACCTCCCAAAGTAACAGGTAACCTTGGAAGGATCCCTAATGGTTGACTAGTTCTTTTGTTAAATGCCAACAGATTCTGCGTAACAAGCGCAAGCAGTGGCAAACCGAAAGCTTGCCAAGTATTTGAGGATAAAACACTAACAGATGCGCCTTCGTCTATAATGGTGTTGGGTACGACCATACCAAAAGCCTGTACTATGATCTCGAAAGGCACATAAGACAGAAGGTGGTATCCTGTAAATCGATTCCAATCAAAGGAAGCGACCAAAATACCGGGAGGGGCTACCATTGAACTGAGATGGTCTTCCCTCGGTGTTACGGAAGAAGAAGGAACATCCTCCATGACCTCCATCTCAAAGGTGGGAGGGGTATCCTCTGGGACCTCTATCACGGGAGGTGGAGGAGAAACTTCTTGAGATATAGGGGCAGGAGAATCTTTCTCCAAGTCCGAATAATCTGAAGAAACCAGAAGAACATGAGGGGTATGAGTTCCACTCTAAACAAAAAAGATCTGGTGAACCGCTGACAAGGCCAGCTCAACCGATCCCACAACTAATGGTTGGTCAGGAACAGATTGTTGAATTTGAATTTCCGAGGGAGCGGGATCGACCAAGGATGACTCTTGACCAATCGTAGGATCAACTGGTGGAGGACTCAAAGAAAGTTGTTTATAACCAACTGAAAGGCATGGTGTAGGAACAGTTAAGTTGTCCAAAACTCTCTTGGCTTCATCCATATACGGACAAAGGTGAATGGCATGGTGCCCTTCACACAACTTACAGAGATTGGTAATCTTACCCTGCTTCTTAGGAGCCTTACTAGCACCAGCTGAAGACATGCCCCCAACTTGACTCCCGGAAGCCAAAGGCAACGACGGGTGACCGTTGGACCATACTTCGAGCACCTTGGGAATGTCAGGGAAATCTCTAAGAAGATGGTCTCCCATGCACAACATGCAAGGGAACTTAAATTTTCGTGGAGGGTTGGAAGGTTTATCAATAAGAGCAGGTTTGGAAGTTTTATCCCCAGTGGAGTTGCCAAATTGTTGTGGAGGTAAATCCCCTCTGCGGACAGAGGCGATCCCTACTAGCCCAGACTGGGTCTAGCAAAAATTTTTCACGCTATAGTGCAGGTTCCTAATTGCAAATAAACCAACTAGCAATGAAGGCCTACCTGAAATCCAACATTGTTGCTCGTAGAAGAGGTAGCGCTCCCGTTCCTTAGCTCTGGCAGATCACGATCCCCACGATCTTCGTGATGGACACCTGCACACACAAGAAACAAAACAAACACAAGCGTAAAATCCAGTAGATTCAACTATATGTCAGTCGGAAAAGACATAACTCATCGTCATAATTAACAACAAGAGTGGAACCATAACCAATAGTCGCTCATCATTAATCAATCAAAGAAGAATACAACCATAGTTCCGACGCTGAATTCTCCTTCGGCGGGTCGTCAGCAGAACATGTCTCGATAAAGCTTGTCAGGGATGGGACAAGCCTCTCTCTCCGGATGTCTCAACAATAATCTCCTCGCTTGGATTTGGCCTTAAGGGAATGAATCAAAGCTCTTGCAGCATTAGGCTCTTAGGAACTTGGAGACTTGAAGACTAGCTTGCAATGGATATGGGCAAGCTTTTATAGATGGAGGAAGGGGATTTGGGATCCCTATAATCATGGGATTGGCCCTATCCTCAAGGAAGCTTCCATGAGAGGTGGCAAATCACTTCCTCTACATGGAAATCCGGAGCCAAACCTCCCAACTCAAGATAGATACCAGTTCATGAATTGGTTAGGACGAAACTTCCGCCATTTATTTTTAAAAAACACTCCTTAAATTGGCTAACGCGAGTGCAACTCTGGGACAAAGCGCCAATTGGCGCGACCTCTTTGAAGGATTTTCCCCATTGGCGCGGGTACTGAACTGTCTGCCCGCGCCAATGCAAAAAGGGCCATTTTTAGGGTTTTTCACAAGGAGATGTCTTTAGGGCAATGAAAGCTCTTGTTCAGAGGGATGTCATGAAAGTGATTTCAAGCCATGTCACTGCTCACAGGTCACGGACTGAGCCCTCCAATGTGCGGGACGGGGATTGCAGGGACGGTAAAAAATTACTGTGTAACACATACCCTGTGCAAAATGTTGGGTATTAAAGATTCATAGAGACATTTGGTGCTCAAGTATCGCAGTTTTTTATATAGATAAATTCAGGAGGAAACAGATTTCCTCAACATTACCTCTCTTGGCACGACACATCGTTATGCCGCTAAGATCGAGTAGAAATTTAAGCAGAAGAAGTGAGACTTTTGATCCACGAATCCGAAGCCAGGGAAATGCGCCCACGAACCACAAAAAAAGGGAAAAAACCAAAGTGGGTGACTCAAAATAAAACTACAAATCCAAACAAGGACACGAGGAAGTGGTGTGAATTTCATAACATCCCCACTCACATCATAAATGAGTTTCGGGCCAAACAGTCATTAGTGCTTGAACTTAAGGCACCCGAATCATACCCATGTTCTGATCCTGAGTCATAACTAGACAAGGGCGATGGCTAAGGGAAGCAGATCATTGATGTGGATCCCAGTGCCATTGTTGCCACAACCAAGCTCTAGAGGGAGGATCCCGAGTATCCACAGGACGGGGAACGCCTCTTCCATTCACAGATCTGGGTCAAGGGTTTTCCACTGAAATTCCTTGTCCATAGCGGAAGCCAAATGAACCTCATTTCAGTAGAGGTCGTGATGTGGTTCATCCTAATGACCATAGCACACCCGCAACCATATACCATCAGGTGGCTTCACCAAGGAATAGATCTTCGTGCTCACCAGTAGTGCTGCCTTCTGTATAGCATCAAGCAATTCACGGATGAGGTACTATGTGATGTTTCTCCTCTTGATGTGTATGATTTATTATTGGGCCAACCATACTTGTGGAAACGACATGTTGTGTATGATTCTAGGCCTCCTGTTGCTGTTATTACTTTTGGAAATATATTGTACAGGAAACCGGAGGTAGTACCACCTCCTACCATCTCTTTAACTACTGAAAAACAACGCATTAAGATTTTTTCCCAAAGAAAGAAATTAATTTTCAATATTATTCGCCCACAATAAAATAAGAATATTGTGGCCACAACCTTGAAACAGGTCTCCCATGCATGGCAGCAGTAGATGGATAAAGTCATGCAGGAATAAGAGGACATTTTTTTCTCACCCACAGAGGTTCCTCTACACTATCAAGCCAAACACTTCATTGATTTGACCCTAAGCATGCTACCGCCTGATGTTTCCATACCTCATGCGACCACACATACAGAATCCACACATGTACTACCTAAGGCTGATAAAGCAACCAAGTTTATTGAACGCATCCAACACATCCACCAGCAGGTCCATAAAACCTTCAACAAATCCAATACCAAGTTCAACAAAATTTTCCTCATCCCATGGAGGAACTCAACGCAATGGGGAACATTGCTTCCTAAGTAGGGAGGAATGATCCGGGTGGATATTGGTGGCCATGGATCTTGGTGGGAGGCCCCCAAGATCTAAAATTTAAATGGATCTGGCAAGATCTGCAAAATTATAATGTGAGAAAAAAGGAGAGAACACACAGTAAATAAAACCACAAAGAAACCTTTTATTAAAACGGAGAATAATTGTAGAAGCAACATTGTGGTGGACAATATGTCCTTTTACAAAATGTGACTTGTTACTTATAGCCTTTTTTTGTTACAATACCACAGATAAATTCCATTGGTGGGTAAATACCATGGGTGTATCTCACTTACAATACCATGGGTGAATGAATACCATGGGTGGATGCCACTTACACTACCATGGATAAATTCCATGGGTGGATAAATGCCATGGGCCAATGAATACCATGGGTTGATGCCATTTACAATACCATGGGTGGATGGATAACATGGGTGGATGAATACCATGGAGGGATGCAATTTTCCATTCGGATCATTCCTCCCTCCTTAAAAAGCAATGGTCCCCATTACATGAAGTTCCCTCCTGAGAAGCCTTTGTTGAATATGAAGAGTTACTGAAGAGAAGGGTTTTGTTTGGTTAACCCATAATTGTGATGAACGATGATACGAGGATAGAGATACCTTGTAATGATTGCAACCAACTGTGATATTGACAGTGTGCGGCCTTGAAAATGGACTTCGATAAAGTGTGGGTTTTTCAATGACCCTTAACCATGACAAACGAAAAATCCGAGCATAGAGATACCCTGTAATGCTTATAACCAACTGTGATGCTAACAGTGTGTGACCTAGCAAATGGACTTCGATGAATTTTGGGTTTTTTGGATGACCCAGAACCATGAAAAACAAAGATCTGAGGATAGAGATACCCTATAATGCTTGTGACCGGCTGTGATACTAACAGTGTGCGGCCTAGCAAATGGACTTCGATAAGAAGGATTTTTGGCGGTTGACCCATAACTGTGATGTTGATTGTTGATGAAGTAGCAGGTGCCTACATATCCTGGGGTGGGAGGGCATGTCTCCAAATAACCCAAGCCAAACACTGCTATGCTGGAACTGATGAATGTGAAGTAGGTGCCTACTAAAGCAGGGTGGGAGGGCACGTCTCCAAAGGGAACCCACTCTCTTTGTTCCCTATACGCCTGTGCCACCCCCTTACATTGAATCCCTTGTATAAATGTGTTATGGCCCAATCGTACTTTAATGGCTGGGCCAGGACCAAAGTGTTGCTCTAGATTTAAAATGGGAATAACATGATCAATATAACTAAGAATATTTACTATAACCTATTTTTGAAAATATAATGATCATTCGGCATCTTCCAATGTGCTTGAAATCATTATCTGGACACTCTAGACTCTCACATTTGCACTGGAACTGTCTCGCCGTCACAAAATTTCTGAAAAAATAGATGATTTTAAATCAGCGATAATTCCTTCGTCCAGACTCCGATTCGACCGATTTTTTTTTTAAATCAGGTAATTTTTTCAAGCCGAGCTCAGATATATAACCATTTCTCTGAAATTTCGTACTGAAAACTATAAAAAATTATAGGAGAGTCGTCGTCCACGAATTGTCATCAGAAAAATTTCTGCAACATTGCTGATTTCGAATCAGTGATATCTCCCTCTTCCAGACTCCGATTCGACAAATTTTTTTTTTAATTGGCTATTTTTTCGCAAGAGATACAGATCTACTATTTTTTCTAAAAAAAATTCACCAATATTTCTAGATATTCTCTACAAACTCGTCACCCAAAAAATTCCTGCAAAAAAATGAAAAAAAAAAAACAAGCATTCTTCCCGCTTTGTCCAAGGAAGTGCTCCGTGGAGGTCGTGAAACTTGCATGGAGTTTTCTCAATATGGTTGCAAAAAGTTGAAACTGAAATATGCTTCAAACTCTCATCCCCATGGATTTTTAACTTGAATCTGTGGTATCATAGTGGTCTTCTCTTTCTATGTTTTTCTTTGAATGTCCCCAACGCGGTCAAGGTATAAGGAGTTAGGGCTCGATCTAGTTGAACACTTGCAAGATCATCCTTGCAAACCCAGAAGAACTCCCATGGTGGAAGAAAATAAAGACGAGGGAGCAGGAGATCCTATCAAATTATTTCTCGAGGAGGCCCACGAGAAAAAAAGGAACGCGATGATGGATAACTTTTCCCGGATCCTTCAACGGCTGCCCACCGGCGGCGCATATGCATCTAGAAACCACTCTGGAGGCGCCACTCCTTTCAAGGTATAGGTCAACTTCAACATTCCTGTATTTGAAGGCTAGATAGATGTAGACACTATAGATAGATGGTTGAATTTGCTGGAAGGGTACTTCTTGGTCCATGATTTATATGATCGAGAAAATATTACTTTTTCACTCCTCAAAGCCACCCCCCATGTCAAAGACTAGTGGGAAACCTACTGTGAACAAAAGGACGGGAGGGGACCCTCTCTGTTCTTGGTTGCAGCCACTTGGAATTCATTCTGAGATGACATCAATTAACAATATTACCCTATGGTGAGCTATGAGGACAAGTACATCCAATGGACCACACTGTAGCAACAAAGAGATCAAGTTGTGCACGAATTGACGAATTTGCTCCATACCCTACGCACAAAGTTGGGTATTAAATATTCAGAGAGACATTTGGTGCTCAAGTACTACAATTTTTTGCACAGATACATTCAGGAGGAAATGGATTTCCTCAACATTACCTTGCTTAGCAAAGCATATTTTTATGCCGCCAAGATCGAGCAGAAATTTTAGCATAAGAAGCGAGACTTTGGATGTGCGATTCTGAAGCCAGGGAAAGGCACCCCCGAATCGCAGAACAAGGGGAAAATCCAAAGCAGGGAAACTCAAAACACCACCAAAAATCCAAATAAGGACATGGGGAAGTGGTGTGAATTTCATAACAACCCCACTCACAACACACATGAGTGTCAGGCCAAAGATTCGTTGGTTTCCAAACTTAAGGCACCCGAATCAGATGCATGTTTAGATCCTAAGTCAGAACTAGACAACGGTGATGAAAAAGGGTAGTAGATCATTAATTTGGATCTCAATTCCATTGTTGCCACAACCAAGCTCCAGAGGGAGGATCCTGAGGATCCATAGGAAGGGGAGCGCCTCTTCCATTCGATGATGTGGGTGAAGGGTTCTCCACTACATTTCCTTGTTGACAGAGGAAGCCAAAAGAATCTCATTTCAACAGAGGTCATGAAGCATCTCAACCTACCGATCATAGCACACCCACAATCGTATACCATCGGGTGGCCTCACCAAGGAATAGATCTCCACGTCCGCCAACAGTGTCGCCTTCCATACAACATCAAGCCATTCACAGATGAGGTGTTGTGTGATGTTGCTCCTCTTGATGTGTCTAATGTATTATTGGGCCAACCATACATGTGGGAGCAGCATGATGTGTATGAGTCTAGGCATCACATTGTTTTATTACTTTCGTAAATAAATTTTACAAGATATCGAAGGTAGTACCGCTTCTTTGCATCTCTTTGACAACTGCAAAACAACACAGTAAAATTGTTTCATAAACCAGGAAATTTAGTTTCATTACTATTCACCCATAAGACAATAAGAATTTTGTGGCCATAGCCTTAAAACAGGTCTCCCCTGCACGGAAAAAACATATGGACAAAGTCGCGGAGGAATACGAGAACATTTTCTCCTCACCCACAGAGGTTCCTCTACACTGTCAAGACAAGCACTCCATTGATCTAACCCTAGGTATGCCACCGCCTGATGTTGTCATACCTCATGCGATCACACAGACATAATCCACACATGTACTGTCTGAGGTTGATAAAGCAACCAAATTTATTGAACGCATCCATCATGTCTACTATTAGGTCCATGACATCTTCGACAAATACAGTACCAAGTTTAGCAGAATTTGCCTCATCCCATAGAGGAACTCAACGCAATGGGGAGCATTGATTCCTTTGGGTGGGTTGGGGGGGGGGGGGGGAATGATCCAGTTGGATATTTTTTTCCACCCACCTATTCCATTTGGACCCCCACAATCGATTCTTTCATTTTTTCAGTTTCAGCACAGCTTACTATTTTTAGCATCTTTTCAAGTCCTGAACTTCCAGAACCATTTTGAGGCCCTAAATGATGTTTTTTTTTTTAATCGGGAGAAACATGGAATTTACTTTAATATTTCTCACATCAAAAGTTGTATTCCTTGGATAGATCTTTCTAACAAGGTATTGAGTGCATCAAATGGAGATCATATGCCAAAGTTACATCCCCGAGAAGTTGATATTCCAATTTACCCAAATGGGGCCCATAGTTTTGGTGCTTCATCTCCTACGGTTAGGTTTTTGGATGTTTAGGTTTTTCCATTATTTCTCAATATAAATAGGCCTTCGAGCCTCATTGTAACACAGTTCAGAGGCTTGTAGCCACGACATCTCTTCTCAGAGATAAGCTAGTAGCACCCTAACTAGTTTATTTCCATTACCATTATGTCTGTAAGCATATTTCACTCATTTGATTTTAATGAAATGAAGTTTTATTTCTGTTGTACCTCTATTTTATGTCTATTTTTGTATTTTATTGTGTTCCTGCATAAATTCGGATCTGTTATTCTTACTTCAAATTTATGGACTAATGATATAATTATTAATGGTGCCCTTAGGGTAGATTAACATATTGTTTATAATCCTATAATATCCCTTCCAAAATCCCCCACATATGTTTTAATAAGATTTGATAACTTTGTTGGAATTCCATGGGATGATTATTCCCTTAGATTTTCTATATTACACTTATTGAAAGAGGTAATAATAGACAAATTCCATTATTATTTTAATGTGGATCAACAATCCACAACTCCTAGGGATTGAAAAGATAGAGTGCTAAAGTCTCACTCTTACAACAATATATTGAGTTAAATATTTGCACAATATTCAATTTCAACCTCCATTTCTGTTGAGATTAAACAAGATGATGATCCTAGTGAAAATTAAGCACCTTCACCAGGTGGGGCCCACAGGCTATTTTTAGGTGTATGTATATTTTTAGAATGGTGAGCATATTCTAAAATTAGCAGGATGTTGATTCTATATGGTTGAGAAAATTCTATCTTTAGATGATTTTCTATTTTAGAACACGGGTGAAGTCTATTTATAGATCGCATATGAAAAAATATAATGCATGTTGATTATTATTAGCCCTAAAATAATTAGACAATAAATAATAACGTATTCTCTTGGAGCACTTGATTTCAGTTAACAGATGTGGCAAACCAGTTAGTTGAAGGAATTACGAGTTGCAAGTTTGGTTGGTGACTCATGCATGATGAAATTTGGTGTAACTGAGTGTGACACAGTTGTAACAGAGTTGGAAGAGTAGTTATGGGAGTTGTTATTTAGTTTAACTCAGTTAAGTGAGTTAAACTCAGTTATGCAAGTTTTAACTAAAGATACACTATTGAAAGATGAGTGAATTAATTATTTAATTAATTCACAAGTAGTGTCTTGCTTGCAACTGAAGAAATACAGCAGTTAACTACTTGCATGTCAGATCCAGTGGAGGCCCAGTGGAGAGATAGGTGAAAGGGTGTGTTTGACTATCAATTGTGACTATAGTGATGAATTCAATGCATCTACACACACATTGGAGTTTCCAATGAGGATTGCGCAGTACAGGCAAGGCAAGATCGAATTCATTCATGGATCTTCTTCATCAGGGATTACGCAGTGGAGGCAGGCTGTCAGTAGGCAATAAATTGGTGCATGTGTGAACCAGTTTTTGTATGACAGTGTGAGACGATTGTATATTGTACTGAGAGATATATGAGTTGAGCTTTGTATGAGATTGTTTCATGATTCCATGATATACATAATATATGATAGTTGGAGTTTTTAGCTTTAAGCTTTCTCGGTAAAACATCTTGTTATGTGCGATTGATTTTTTCTTCATATGTTTGCAATTGGTGATTTAATTTCCACAAAGAATTGAGTGGAAGGATTTTGTATTTAACAGAGGATTTAATTTTTAGATCAGGGGAGTCCGGTAATATACATGCATATTGTATATAATTTATACATGGTATCGGAGCAGTGTTAATCACTGAATATTTCAATATTGAAGCAGTGCTGAGTTGTGTTGGTGGAACAATTCAAATTTGCTGCAAGAATTTCTTGGTGCGACAGTTGAGTAAACATTGAAATGGCTTTCAATGGGTTGTGGTTGGAGTATGCACTCGAGGGAAGCTCGAACTATATAGCCTAGAAGGACAAGATGGAGCCGGTGCTTGAAGATAATGGCTTGAAGGAGTTCATCGATAGTGATGTTCCTAAGCCCACTTTGATGGATGTTGGATTACTTGATGCCTGGCAGAAGAAAGTAGTGAAGATGAGAAGAATTCTGTTGGAAGGTGTGAAAGACCATATTGTGTCAAGCATTCATGGGAAAGCCACTCTATTTTCAATGTGGAAGGCTTTGACAGATCTTTTCCAAAGTAGCAGCGACCATAGGAAGTTGGCGCTGAATGATAAACTCAGAAAAATCAAAATGGAGAAGGGCGAGAGTATTCCAAAGTATCTCACAAAGTTTTTCCAATGTAGGGATGAGCTGGGGAGTGTGGGAATTACAGTTGTTGATGATGAATTGGTGAGCTTGGCTCTCCTTGGACTTCCGAAGAGTTGGCATAGTTATCAAGACTCTGTCAATGGGTGGGAGAAACTGCCGGATTGGGAGCGACTTTGGTCGGATCTAGTGTAGGAGGAGATAAGGTGGAGTACCAGGGATGGCTCTTCATCAAAACATGATGATGAAGAGGATTTTTCTTTGGCTGACAAAGTGAGGAAAGGGAAGGGGAATAAATCCCATCCAAAATCTGAGGCTAAAGGCAAGAAGCTCGATTTGTCCAAGGTGAAGTGTTTTCACTGTCACGAACATGGGCATCTCACCACCAACTACCCACATTAAAAGAAGAACAAGAAGGCTATTGGAGCTGCAGCTGGTGAGGCCCTTGCCTTGCAATTTGAACTTGATTTATCTTTTATTTCATGCTTGGTTTCAATCGCAATGGGATCGGTGTGGTATCTTGATAGTGGTGCTTCCTTCCACATGACAGGAGATAAGGAGCCTTTCAGCAACTTGGAGGAGAAAGATCTCCAAATGCATATAGAGATGGGCGACGATGGATGATACATTGTGACTAGCATTGGTACCATTACCTTTGAGAGGGAGTCAGGTAAACCATTTCTGTTGAAAGATGTCATGCATGTTCCAGGTCTAAAGAAGAACTTGGTCTTAGTCGCAATGTTAGAGGACAGAGGTTATGGCATTGTTTTCAGTGATGGAAAAGCCTTCCTGCGACATAAACCAATGGTTCAAACCAAGAGGATAGGGATTCAAGTCAAGAATCTCTACAAGCTGGAGGTATATGGTTGCGCTGTAATGGTGGGCAAAGAAGAAGAAGTGGTGAGCTAGGATGAGGGCGAATTATGGCACATGATATTGGGCCATCTTCACCATGGCGCCTCGAATATTTTGTGGCAGATTTATACTGGACTTCCCAAGGGTACACTTGCACAGATAGATTGGTGCAAGGGATGTACTATGGGTAAGTTTGTGAAGACCACCTTTCATGAAAGGAGAACCGTGCTTTGGGGATCCTGGAGAGAGTACACACAGACGTGTGTGGACCATTCTCGGTTGCTTCAACAACAAAACATAGGTATTATGTTATTTTTTTTTATGACTATTCTCATAGATGTTGGATATTCTTCATGTAGAAGAAGGATAAAAAATTCTCAAAGTTCTGTGAGTTTAAAGCATTGATGCAGAAAGAGTCAGGGAAGCATGTGAAGGCTTTGCAAAGAAATAATGGTGGTGAATATATCTCGAACAAATTCAAACAATTCTGTAGCAAAGAAGGAATTCGAAGAGAAATCATAGCACCTCATAACCCACAGCAGAATGGGGTCGTTGAGAGGAAGAACAGAACGATCGTGGGTGTTGCACGAGCTATGCTTGAGAGGGAGCTACACTTGCATGCAGAGAAGGAACTGCTTGTTCCCAAATATGAGCCTCAAGATGTGGATCAGCCACAAGAGGAGGTTATGGAGTGGAGAAGTCCACTCACGTAGAGCTAAACATCAGAACTGGCAGAAGGCGTACTAGAGAAGCTGAGATACTGAAGCTTGATGTGGCACAGAATGTAGGAGCCCCTACTTCACAGGGTAGACAGAGACAGTCCCTTGAATGATTTACTAGATACATGGCTCTCATGAGCAAATGTATTGTGACAGAGCCATCTTATTTTCATGAAGCAGTGCAGGAGCCCACATGGGTAGATGCAATGGTGGAGGAGTATGACTCCATTGTCAGAAATAGTACTTGGGAAATTGTTCCAAGGCCGGTTGATAAATCAGTGGTAGGTTCAAGATGGATCTATAAGGTCAGGCAAGCTACTGATGGGAGTGTTGAGAAGTATAAGGCAATATTTGTTGCCTGAGGCTTCTCACAGATCGAGGGGATTGATTATGAAGAAACCTTTGCTCAATTATTCTTCCATGGACCATCCTTGCTCTCTCAACGCAGATGGGTTGGCACATTCATGTGAAGACTGCGTTCCTTAATGGGATCATTGAGGAAGAAGTGTATATTGAGCAGCATGAACGATTTTAGACCTTCACCAGCGATTCCCATGTGTGTAGACTCAAAAGAGAACTGTATGGGCTGAAGCAAGCACACCATGCTTGGTACACTCATATATATAGCTATTTCACTGGACTTGGCTTCACCAAGAGTGAGGTGGATGAAAACCTATACCAGATTGTGGTGGAGTGTAATATTTTAATCATTATTTTTTATGTTGATGATTTCATACTGACTGGTGATGAACATCTAATACACTCATGCAAGGAGGACCTTGCAAAGGAGTTCAAGATGAAGGATATGAGCCTCCATTATTTCCTTGGATTGGAAATATGGCAGCGAGAAGGTGAATTTTTTGTGTCTCAAGGCAAGTATGCTCGGGAGATACTTGGTAAGTTTCACATGGAGGACTGCAAACCCATGGATACTCCTCTTCTAGGAAATTGGATGAAATAGGATGTTACCTCGGTAGAGGTAGTGGATGCTACTATCTATCGACAGTTGGTGGGTTCACTCATGTATTTAGTTAATACAAGACTGAATATATGCTATGCAGTGAACTAGCTTAGTCAAGCGATGGTTAAGCCTACCAAGCTCTTTTGGAAGGCGAGAAATCATGTCCTGAGATATCTCAGCGGCACATCTAAGTATGGATTATGGTACAGACAGACGAATGAGGTGAATTTGCTTGGCTTCACAGATGCAGATTGAGCAGGAAGCCCAACGGACAGAAAGAGCACATCAGGAGGGGTTTTCAGTATCGAATCTACAGTTGTTTCTTGGTACAGCAGGAAACAAAGATCTCTGGCACTCAATTCAGCGGAAGCATAATACATGGCAGCAAGTCAAGCTGCATGTGAGGCTATCTGGATGAGGAAGATCCTGGTCGGTTTGTTTGGTTTTCATTTAGATCCTACAGTGATTCACTGTGATAATTAGAGTTGCATTAAACTCTTGATTAATCATGTGTTTCATGATAGATCTAAGCATATAGATATCTAGTATCAACATATCAGAGATTGTGTGGAGCGGATATCATGTTGCTTCAGTACATTCCTACAGAATATCAGGATGCAGATATTCTAATGAAGACGCTCACCAAAAGAAAATTAGAATACCATAGAGACAGGATCATGGTGAAGGATAATCCCTTTCTTGTTGAGAGGGAGTACTGAGATTCAACAAGATGATGATCCTAGTGAAAATTAAGCACCTTCACTAGGTGGGGGCCATAGGATAATTTTAGGTGTATGTCTATTTTTAGAATGGTGAGCATATTCTAAAATTAGCAGGATGTTGATTCTAGATGGTTGACAAAATTCTATCTTTAGATGAGTTTTTATTTTTAGAACATGGGTGAAGTCTATTTATAGATCGCATATCTAAAAATAGAATGCATGTCGATTATTATTAGCCCTTAATGATAATTAGACAATAAATAATAACATATTCTCTTGGAGCACTTGATTTCACTTAAATGATGTGGAAAACCAATTAGCTAAAGGAATTACGAGTTACAAGGTTGGTTGGTGACTCATGCATGATGGAATTCGTTGTAACTGAGTGTGACACAGTTGTAACAGAGTCAGAAGAGTAGTTATGGGAGTTGTTATTTAGTTTAACTCAGTTAAGTGAGTTAAACTCAGTTGTGCTAGTTGTAACTAAATATACACTAGTGAAAGGTGAGTGAATTAATTATTTAATTAATTTACCAGTAGTGTCTTACTTGCAACTGAAGAAATATAGTAGTTAACTACTTGCATGTCAAATCCAGTGGAGACCCAGTGGAGAGATAGGTGAAAGGGTGTGTTTGACTATCATTTGTGACTATAGTGATTCATTCAATGCATCTACACACACATTGGATTTGCCAATGAGGGTTGTGCAGTACAGGCAATGAAATATCGAATTCATTCAGGGATCTTCTTCAGCAGGGATTGCGCAGTGGAGGCAGGCTGTCAGGAGGCAGTAAATTGGTGCATGTGTGAACCAATTTTTGTATGACAGTGTGAGACGATTGTATATTGTACTAAGAGCTCTATGAGTTGAGCTTTGTATGAGATTTTTTCATGATTCCATGATATACATAATATATGATAGTTGGGGTTTTTAGCTTTAAGCTATCCTAGTAAAACATCTTGTTATGTGTGATTGATTTTTTCTTCATATATTTGTAATGGGCGATTAAATTTCTGCAAATAATTGAGTGGAAAGATTATGTATTTAACAGTGGATTTAATTGTTAGATCAAGGGAGTCTGGTAATATACATGCATATTGTATATAATTTCTACAATTTCCATATGATACATATGAAAATATGGGAAAGCTTGTGGGTGTGTCTAAGAGAAAATTTGAAGAAGACAAATTGAGATCATTTACTATGTAATTTATGAGTTTTTAAATATCTTCTTCATATCACTTCTTAATAATACAATGTACTAGATTTTTTATTCAATATCTTAATCATTTCATTTTTTTTTAATTATTTAGCATCTTCACCACCAAATATTATTACTTTTTATTATTTCGATTCAAAATGAGATATGTTTTAAAGGATCAATTTCATCTCACCATATACATATACATTGTTGTGGCTTATTTGCAATATATTTATTTTACTTTTTTGGAAAATACAAAAAAAGGGAAAAATACAAAAATATGTGTTAAAGTAGAGCTTCCTCATACTTTAACCAAATTTTCAATGTTTTTTTAAAGACTGAAGTTAAATATTTTGAAGGATTCGTAGAGGTGGGACCTAGTGTCTCGGTTAGTGTTCGAGCGAATAAGTAAGTGGGATCCAAGATTTATCTTTTCAGAGGCTAAAGACATCAACTCGCAGGCACAATCAACGCACGAGTTAATGGGGAAGGTGCCTTCGTAGTTGACCCCGTTGACCGACCAGTCGATCTTGATCGACGGTCTGGATTCATTGCAGGGGCAAGACCTCAATGAGTACTCCGTACCCCAAAGGCCTCCCGTAGTGACGTAACCTGCTTGTTGGATGACAGCTTTCAGCCACGTCATGGTATCATTTAACAATCTTCTGTGAGTCAAATCAACATTTAATGTTAAGACCCTGCACCATATATTTAAGCCTTCTTCTCTTTTCAAAAGATTAACTGTTATTTCTTTGTATTTGTCAACCCTGTTGCATTAGTATTTTCTATCATTGTTCGCCACCCCGAGCTGTCTCATGGCGAAACGTTCATCTCTTTCCAGTTCTTCCACTCATATTCCTCTCATGGAAACTGAGAGGGATATCAGAGATACCACTTTCTCCCTAGAGCATCTCCCCTTCTATCAGCAGGTCTATTTAAATGATAAAGCCTGTCATGTTTTCTCCACCATGGCCAAGTCAGGCATATTGTCTGCATGTATCCCTAGGACTCATATTTTTTCTCGAGTTTGTGCATTGGTTGGTATCCATCATGTATCCTGGTAAATGCTTCGTAATGAATTTCTTAGTAGAGAATGTTCTAAAATTCTTGGCCCAGTTAGTCCATCAAGCTTTATGTTACCCAGAGTCTGAATCCTATGTTCAATTCACTGACAAATCATTGGCAGCATATTATGATAATCTTGCAAGACAGGAATTCACTCAGTTCGCATTCTTCCTAAAGCCGGACATGAAGTGGTTTGCACCATATAGTAAAGATTTCTCCCTACAAGTTTTTGATTCAGAAGTTCGGTCAGTCACTGCAATGTATATTGAAGATACTGGGAAAGGAGGACGATATCCTAGTTGATAAATCAGTACTGGGACTATTTCCTTTGATGATGAAGCAAGGAGTAGTGCTAGACATTCCCTCTTACTGGCAAGAGGTTTTCAATACTTAAATCATGATTTTACCGCTCACTGGGTCGTTCAGGTTCCCTTCTCTTCTCACCTATCTATTTTTATATCAAAATGTGGAGTAATTCTTACATTTGGGGTTGAATATCATGGATGTAAATAAAAAGAGGCAGTCAGTAGTGTTTTGGACTAATGTATTAAGAGAGGAACAAAATGAGGAGGGGGTTTTTTATTTTTCAAATCATTTTATGTCCACCACTTATAATATTTTGAATGGGGATTTTTTCCCATGTTTCTCGCCAAAGGCTCAAGAATTTCTTCAGTTGGGTGCTAATTGTAAATTTGGAGACTGGTATGTATATAAATATTATTCAGAGATCAGACTTTATGGAGCTGGGATAGAACCATATAGACTTCCCACATTTTTTCCTATGAGATTATTTGCCTTAGAATTCATTAGGCGGAGTTTGAATGTAGACCAAATAAATTTTGTCCCAATGAAAAAGGGTCACATGTTTAAATTGCCTATGTCTATGGGTCCATTTATACTCAACATGAGACAAACAGATGATGAGGTTAACAAGAGATTAGATGGTATGCACTTGTTACTAGGAGATAAATGGGATTATGATCCTCATAAAATAATTTCAAGTAGGAGAGTTGAAAATGGCTACTCAGTATTTATTCATGATAGTAGACCTAACATAGAGAAATTAGCTAATAAAATTTTTGCAGGTTCTACTAGTTTTATCATACAAACTCCTATCATATCTGAAAATTCAAGCAAGAGGAGTAAAGAGACAGTTGTAGATTCTGAAGATGAAGAGGAAAGAGCTGAAAAGAGAGAAAAATTCACTGAAGACATAGCAGGTGCACAGCTAGGTTTCCTTCTTCAACTAGGAGATGAACATAATCTTCCAGCCTCACCAAGAATACATGGAGATGCTCAGGATCAAATGCCTTTGATTAAACAGGTGTTTTCTCAAATTGCTGAAAAGAATCAAAAGATGAAGGCTAGTATGGAGGCACAAGCTGAATATCAAGTAACTCTAGACCAAACTAGATTATTGACTTCCATGGATCTATAAAGGGATAATTTTTAAATTTCTCTCTCTCACCCTTCTGATATGACTATAGGGTCATCAAGTAATTTCAAAACTGTAAATTTAACCGTTGATGTAAGGAAGATTCATTTTCTTGATAAGGTCAATTTACACATGTAGACAGGTCAATTAATAGTGAATGATCTGACCAAGACAAATGCAATGCCATCTTAAGGCAGAGAATATGCTAGGGAAGGTGATCAAGCAACTGAAATTGGAGAAAGCCAACTCCAGGGCCTTAATAACCCAAAATGAGGAACTGAAGAGGATAATTGTGAAGATTAGAGTGGATCCAAATGATAGCTCTGTTGTGCAGAAATTACTACAAAGTGTAGAGTCAACGATTTCTGTGTTAAAGAAAAATTTGAAACTACCTATAGGAGAAAATTCAATGGCAGCAGAGATGGCAGAAGTCGAAAGTGAAAAAGTAAAATCTTCTTCAACAGCTATTGCATAAAGAAGAGGAGATATCTTAGCTGAAAGAATTTTTACTTAAATTGCAAAGCCAGATTGATTCCCAATCCTATACTATCATCATTCCATCTAGAAATGATGATCCAACATCACAGTTATCTCAGTTAACCACTGAATAGAAAATGGTAGAGAATGACCTCCGAAAGGCACAAAGTGATCTAGAAACAGTAACAAAAATAATGCAAGCCCAGGAAGGAGAATTTAATAAGTACATGACATATTGTCAAACAGCCAATGCTAAAATAAAGAGTCTAAAGGTGAAGTTGAAGGGAAATATAAATTTGATACGGGCTAAAGATATCATCTGGAATGAAATCATTGGAGAGATGAAAGCGGCTTGGGAATCCTTGACTATTTTATCGGAAGAGAAAAGAATTGTAAGAGACTTTGAGGAGAAATTTATGGAAGATAATCATAAGAAAATTAACAGAGCCATATGGGCAAAAAAGTTCATTGATTTCATTGATTCAAAAACTGATCAAGAGTTAGAGGAAAATGACACTAAAGATAGGATCCTGTATGATATAGAGATTAATAAGTTGCTTATTAAAAATACTTGCAGGAAGGCAGCTGAAAAAAGTTGACAGAGATCAAAGAAGCAGTGAACAGATTTGATAATTTGTATGACAAAAGAGCTAGAGCAGGATTTCCATCATGTTGGGGTCTTAAAGGAAACCTTTTATCATGGGATTCCTATGAATCATTATTGGTATTAAAAAAAAGTAAGGTGGATAACACTCATGAGAAAACTCAGATTCTGAAGGGAGCAACGGTTATTAATTTTCTTCAGAGACATTTTCAATTATTGTGGATGGTGAAGAATTTATTTATAGAGCGACCAACATTCAATAGGATCACTGCCTTTAGGCTAGAGTACCACAAACTGATCAACTCTCGCAAGACAAATATTAAAGTGTGGAAGAAATTCAGAGTGTGGATGGTTGATCTACCTAATGATCCCTCATCTTCTCAAAAGGATACATCAGCCAATCAGGAGAATGTAACAGTAGCGGAGAAAATTCAAGTTCAACAGATAGATTAAAATTTTAGTTTTATTTTTCTTTGCTAAGAGATTTCGATTGTAATGAGATACTTTGATGATATGTAATAGGTAGTTTGAGCAGTTCCAAGTAGTTTGAGCAGTTAAGAGTAGTTTCAGAAGTTACAAACTGCTTTACATTGTATTTAAACACGAAGAAAAGAAAGGAAAGGGTTATGAGTTTTGGACCTTTGGACTACTGTAAATTTTGTACTCAATTTTGTGATGATTAATGAATGAAGATCAATATTCTTGCATCTGTTGTTGTTGATATGTTTTCTAGTTTCCATTCTGTCTTTTCTTTCTATGAATAAAAATAAGTAATGTATTTGCGGGTCTCTTTTTACATATGTAAGTAAGAGTTAAACATCCTTAATGGGCGCTCCTTCATTTTAACTATTCCACTCACATGAAATTCTTCTAAAGTTTAAAGTGATAGATCCTGTTTATCTGCATATCAGTTTGAGCTTCCTTCATGTTCTTCCTATCACTTCAATTAATATCAACAGATAATGGCATTGTGAAGCATTCATTATATCAGATTATTGAGGGTTTAAATAATTAATTTTTGAAGGTGATTAAGCAAAGACTATCCGATATCATATTTTTGTGACATATATATATATATATATATATATAAATGTCTTGAGCAATGATCCCTTACCACAGCCAAGGGGTTGTTTCTTGAGATACAACATACATAATGGTGATAATATAAATATTCAGTTTTATTTCATGTGATTAGAAGCAGTGTACATCCATCATAACTCCAAATATATCATGTACCAAGAGGAATCATTAAGGTGAAATTTTTTCCTATAGTTTTTCACATTAAAAGAAGGTTTTCACCTTAATGGATTTGATCCCTCTCAACACATGCTAGATCCGGATTTATGAGGGATTTAAGTTGATTATTAATATCAAAACCTCAAGAATTCTTAGTATACTCACATTATGTAACCTTCATTATAAATAATTACTCTTAACCTTACCCTTGTGAGGCACCATTACAAAACTTTAACCTATTTCTCACGGGTCTACACATTCTTCTTTGTTATGGATATGATTGCATAGTGTGAATATAACATTTATATTATGTTTTTAATGAAATATTTATAGAGCAATATAATGGATCCTTGGATGGGGTGTTAAGGATGAGATTAAACCTTAAGTAAGGGAATATTCAAGTCATTATATTTTAGCAACACCCTAATGGCTTAGGGCTCCATATAATAATTGTAGTCTCTATGATACAATAGCTACATGCAAACAACAATAGAGAAGAATGTGACTAATAAAGAGATAATTTCCATTATGAAATTTTATGGGAAGAAAACTAGTTCAACAATGATTCAACTCAATAATTCAAGATATTCACCACTTGAGATGATTGCAAATATGACAATGGGGACATGAGGTTGGTCTATTTTAGAATTATATTTCACGGGTCACCTACTATATCCTTTAGTTGAGGTGAAATTTGTAATGATGGTTTTCAAACTTCTCTTAATTTTTCTTGTTGTTTTCCATTATGTTGGTGTCAATTCTAATTGTGCCTCTTATCTAAGTGGCCTTTCAATCCTAAAATACTTTTCTCCTTGGACTACATTCATCGCATGTTATCGCTAAGTATCTAAAGAGTATAACATTGTTATATTTTTTCATAAGGATTAGATGTCCTATGTGGTTTCATTAAATGGGGTTTCCTCCCTTGGGCCTTTTATCTTTTGGGAAAATAATTATGCCTCAAGGAGTCTAAGGTAGGAATGTACATGAGGATGAGGTAGAAAGGCCCTCCCTTATTTCCAAAAGAGGTTTCAATATTAGCAAGGGAATTTTTGGGACAAATTTCATATAACATTAGGGATGAAATTGAGTTAGCTAAGGATGAGGCACATTTGGAACGTGGGATTATTCCTAATGTAGACCTTGATGAAGAAATGAGGAGTTGGTTTCCTGACACTATAGTACAAGGGTCAGGGACACCAAATACTATAAAATAATGTACTTATGCTGGAAAATCAAATACTTAGTGGGAAAGGTGTTACTAGAAAAAAGTGCGAACAATTAGGAAATACCACTTCAATTGTATGAGATACAACTTCAAATCAATGGTGTGGAAACCAAACTAACAACCTTAGCCAAGAAAAATCAAGGTTATGAGGTTGTAGTTATAGGAAATAAGTACTCTCTAGGTCAAACTTTAGATGGACCATTCAACATCCCAAATTAATTTCTCACTTACACAGGTTTTTATTTTTCCTTTTTTCTAATCATAATAGTAGCAATTTTTTTTCCTCCTATAAGTTTATTCTATTATATATGCTTAGTATTTTTTTTGTATACCATTTTCATAGAAATATTCTCTATATATATGGACAAAAGGCTTAAAATTCTATTGTTGATGTGCTTTCCCTACTGACAAACCAACAAGCTTATTCTATACATAGTTTTTTTCTTTAGTAAAATATGAAAATCTCAATTAGCTTTAAAAAAAAAAAATTACGATGTGTGGTTATATTGGAATAGGGTTTCTAATATTATACTTTATTATCAATCATTATTAGGTGAATGGTAGGGATTTAACCTCCACAAAATATTCTAGAATAAACTTAGTATTAGTCACAAATCAAAGGTTGAAATTTATCTTAAAAAACGTTATGCCATTTTTTACCTTTAAATCAAATTGATTAATTAAAACAATGTGATATGAACATGAGTTATGGTTACTTAGGCATGTGGTATTAGTAAACAATGATATTGACCCATAGTATCATAACAAAGTCTAAGTTAATAATATCCATGGTGAAGTGGCGTGAATCTCTATGGCTAAGAATTTTGTTATATATTTTTGTAATATATATATCTATATATATATATATATTATTTTAATAATATTGTGTTGTAGCCTCTACAACACCCTCCAAAAAACCACACTTCAAAAAAAAATTCGGAGCCCCTTGAACTTAAATAAAACTAAGTAAGAGTCTAGAAGGCTAAACCGCGACCTCGCGACCTAGAGACCCTGCGACCTAGTCGCAAGGTCGCAAAACTCATTTTTTTCGGAAAATCGCGACCCCGCGACCCGCAGGTCGCAAGGTCACAAGGTCACGAGGTTGCATACCTCTCGAATCACTCGAATTGTGACCTTGTGACCCCATTAAATGCTCACACATGCGACCTTTTTATATAAAGGAGGTTGCTAGGTCGCATTTTTCATATGCAGCGAATAGAAAGAAATGGCTCGGACAGGTCGACTAGTGCGCGTTTCTCCTGGGTAAGTTGCCATTTTCCCTCCTGTTGTTTCCTTTTTGGTTATTCTTGCTAAATCCCAGACATCCTCCGCCTTTAAATTGTCAATTTTCCTCAACCCCTGTCTGTATTTCTTACTTAGGGTTTTTCTGATTCCTGTTTTCCCCACATTGCCCAAAATCATCACCATTTCTTGCCCAGGCTTTCATGGCTACTCCCCTACTCCAAAAGCTATCCCTTGACTCTGTCTGGACCCATTTGGCTTTTCTTTTTTCCAGTTAAAGGGAAAAAACACTCCACGCTGCGCGCACCTAAAACCCCCGGGCAAGCCCTAGCGCGACCTACGACCGCGTGACCTAGTCGCAAGGTCGCAAGGTCGCATTATCCAGATTGTTCGAAATTTTGCGACCCCGCAACCCAGCGACCCAGTCGCAAGGTCGCAAGGTCGCATTTTTTATACCTTTTCACGATTCGCGACCCAGCGACCCTGCAACCTAGTCGCAAGGTCACAAGGTTGCACATTGGCTACTTTCTCACAATCTGCGACCCCGCGACCCAGTAGACCATTTTTCAATTTTTCTTGTGTCCCAGCTAAAATCATTGATAAACTGTAATTGGTCTTATATCATCATGTCATTCTTATCATGGGATTCTTTCATGAATATGACAGGTGAACTTGAAGCAGACGCAACGTGTATACCTGTCCTCTCGGATTCCAGCGACATGGCACCCCCAGTGTCCCTGAAGAAAGACAAGCACTTGGCAGTGGAAGATGTGGAGATGGACATGCCAGTGTCCCCACCCCCGGTATACAGAGATACCCTTTGTACATTTTCAAAAGGGGACAGCATGCGATGGTACCAGGTGTACCATGAGTTCGCCATAACGGAATTTCCAGAAGACCTCCCGGATCGAGAGGTATACTTAAAAGTAAAAAAGGTCCAAGCTGCATCTCACAGGCGCTCATCCGGCCATATTTCCATGCCCCGAGATGATAGACTGGATCATACAGAAAACGGATCCCAAGAAGTTTGTGATCCGAGACAGCGAAGGCAAGGCTTTCGCAACGCTCGTAGGCTCGGATGCCCATGTTTATTACTCTTTGCCTCACCAAGAAGAAAACTTTGCAGAAGAATGGGCTCTTTCCCATGCAGTCCCCGTAGTTGACACTATCAAGCAGTGGTGGGTGGAGCCCGAGAAATTTAAAGTCAAGAAAGACCAAGAATATCCGGTGGCTAGCCTGAGAAAAGTATATAAATTAGTAGCCACCATGCTTTGCAGATTGTACGGGCGCCCCGATGCCACCACCTTCAACGACACATGGGCTACTATCATGGAATATGTAACGGTGCATGGCACCCATTTCAACTGGGCTAGCATATTGATGACCTCAATGCATACAAACTTGTCCTCGGCATTGGCCCCAGATGAAGGAATGTCGTCTGAATTCTATATGGCCTCTTATCTATTGGATATCGTCTGTGCGAGGTTGCATTTTGAGGGATGGGCACATAACTGGGATTCCACGCAGACCCATGCAATTCATCTACAAACCAAGGTGTTTTGGGAATCCAGGTATAAACAGGATATAGAGCCAATCTCTCAAATATTCATCCCCGCCCTATACAGAAAATTATTTGGCCAGGACGCCCCTTGCATGTCTTAGCGAGCCAGGGAGACTCTAAGCCAAGTGGCACATTGGTTTCCTTTCGCCGAATATACTTTCATCCGAGTCTTCGGCTCGTTCAAGGCACCACATGCTATGCCTCGCTTCGTTACAGACAAAATGCTCATGCAAGAGGTATGCTTCCAGATGTCCTCGGGCTTCTCCAGTGTCATGTCCAAAGGTAAGAAGAAGCCCTGGCCCGTGCTACCCCTCACTATCAGCGTGTACACAGTTAAAGATTTCAGAGAGGTAGGGGCAGAGGGAGAAGAGATGAAAAGTTATCACTTTGGGGCTTTAGAGTACCGAACATACGACCCGGAGAGGATAGTTCCCGAACACTGCAAGAAGGCTAAATTCAAATGGAACTACCAGCATGTAGAACGCCCGGGAGAAGATGAAAGAAGGAACTGGTACAATGTAGATAGACAACTTGCTCCGAGGGCGGACTCTGGCCAAGAGGATCCAGATGATCAAAGCCTGGAAGACAAGAGCCGTAAGTTAGGAGGTGCTTCTTCCTCTCTAACAAAAAAGCCCCGGACCAGCACAGGGCCTGTTACCTCTCCCCAATAGAAAGAAGTAGAGGCCAAAGCCCAGCAAGAGAGAGAAAAGAAAATGAAAGAGAACGAGGAAAAGAGAAAGAAGAGCCTAAGGGAAGAACAGAAGAAGAAGCATGCCGAGGAGGCCAGGAAGGAAAAGGAGGAAAAAGAGGCGCAAGCCACAGCAGAACAGGAACTCAAGAAAGAGCTAGACAAAGCAGAGGCTAAACGCCAAAATAAAGAAGACCAATCTGCTGCTACCAAGCGAAAGAGGAAAGCCGAAATAGAAGCAGTGGCAGAAGCGGAGCGCAGGCAGAAGGAATAGCATGAGAAGGCGGAAGCCGAGCGCCAGCGAAGGGAAAAGGAGGAAAAGAAGAAAAAAGAAGAGGAGGATGAAATGATAGAAGACATCGGGTGTCTCCCCTTGAAGTACCTCTAGGCGGTACAGGAACCATGCTCTCCGATGTTAATTCCCCCCAGGGGCAGGAGGAGGAGGTCTTCGACCTCACCAGGCTCACATTCGATCAATTCTCCTTCAAAATTTGGCAGGAGAAGAGAACGTCCCTGGCACAAAGTCCTTCCGCCGCATCCACAGTTGCAACTGGAAAAGACATAGTCCTTGATACTAGGACTAATCCCGTGATGATAGCATCGGCAGGCATGGATTTCGCTGCGGCCACGGAAGAAAATGTAACCAGAATGAGTAGAGAAATCATTTCTCTACAAAATAGACTACAAGCAGCAGATCAGCGGGAGAAGAAGGCGGAACAAGAGAGGTCGGCATTGAAAGAAGAGATTCAAAAACTCCGAAACAAGACTCCCCCGGTCAATGAAGTTCCACTTTCCATTCTAAAGGAGTGCGATGTATTAGAGGTGACTATGAGGCAGGTGTATGGGGAAATTTTCACCATAAAAAAAAACAGTCGCCCCATTGGTAAGAGCACGAGCAGAAACTAAGCAGAAGAACGAGCAACTCAAGGAAGCCTTAGCTGCCTTAGATAAAATGATGGACTGGACAGTGTGATACCCTCAGGCTCCTGAGCATTTGCCTAAGAAGGATTGGATTCATACACAGGATGCCAAAGTCCAAATCCGTATGAAGATGCAGTCCAAGGACAAGCTATCCAAGGATTTGGAAAAAGTAATGTCTTCATACGACCACCCGATCAACGGCATCGACTCGATGCACACTCTTCACCACATTCCTACGCTAGGGG
The DNA here is from genome assembly GCA_034641835.2 of Pinus albicaulis. NCBI lineage: Eukaryota > Viridiplantae > Streptophyta > Pinopsida > Pinales > Pinaceae > Pinus > Pinus albicaulis. The sequence goes on along the minus strand of CM076584.1, from coordinate 625,003,630 downwards.
CATTGGATTAAAGGAAGACCTGGGAGCAAGTAGATCAAGAAATCCAGTCATTTCTGCAGCCCATCAAGCAAGTTGTTTCCGCCCCCGAGCTCGCAGCATCGCAAGAAAATCTGGGTCAGTTTCTTGTCATGCCAATATGGATTTATACCAAGCTCGCCTCTCTTTCCAACCAGATCTCTCAAAAAAGGGAAACTCTAGTCCCAAATGCTTTGGAATGCATGCATCGGTTGAAAGAAGAGGTCCCTCTTGTTTCCCCCATAGCTGCATAGTATCAGACCTGGCGGGATTTCCTCAAAGAACAGTAGATTGACGCCCCTGACCTCACAATTGCGCGTCCATATTCATAGCCCGGTGGTAGTAAGTTGCTGGCAGCAGTTAGAGGCAGGTCACAGGTCGCACTGCCTAGACAAGTCGCAAGTCGCACTGCCCAATAGGTCGCAAGTCGCACTGCTCAGTAGGTCACAAGTCGCACCCACCAGCCAGGTTGCGGGTCGCAATTTTCTTGCAGGTCGCAGGGCAACTCAACCAGCGGGCAGGCGAAGAGTCAGGGAGCCCAAAGGGCAAGTTTGATCTATAAAACCCCCTCCAGGGAAATGTAAAAGGCTTATTTTTTGGACTCAAGAGCTATATAGCATTGTATTGAAAGACATCATTCTTTTGCATATGAATACAAATACATGTTGAAACTCCTTTTGGATTTGATGTGTTTTGCTGGGAGAACACTATGAGTATTTCTATACAGTTTCAGAACATATTTTGATTAATGAAACTGCACTCTCTAATGGCATCATTCACGCATTATGGTTTCCTGTATCTGTGTTAATGATGTTCAGACTGATTGCTTGCTTAATGGATGTTAATGACTTTGTTTATTAGCATTTCATTTTATCTTTCATGAAGTAAAAGAGGCATCTCGCCATAAAGAACTATTTCTTTTGTGGTCAGAATAGCCTGCAAGCATAACCCCAAAGATGTGTTCTTGACAACACCTTCTTCGGCATGTATGCTTCATTATTTCTCTTGCTACGCATAGTGTTACATACATGTTTAATGCATCAACCATGTATCTTGTATCATGTGAATAAGTGTGTGTCCGCAGGTTCGATCGAGTTCTTTTGAGACTAGAAGGGAGGTGATTTCAGTGGTAGCTGGACCCACACCCCGGACGGGATCCCTATTCCAAATAGTTTAAGGTCTGATTGGGACTTTCTACCGGGGAGATCCCCTACTGTTGGCCGGACAATTTTTCCCATCAACATAATGATAATAATAATTTAAAATAGAGTTATAATTTAGTTAATTGTTTTATTTTTCTTTTAATCTTGACAATGTGACATGTATTATGAGGTAAGCATTTTGATGTTTATCATCATATTAAAGATTATCCATTTAATTTATATGGCTACGATAGTAGATAATAATTTTGAATTCATCTATAATAAAATAATTATTATTATTATTATCATCCAATTTTAAGGTCACGACCAAGCCAGAAACTAAAGCGGTGTATGAGACCCCCTTTTTTAGGTACAAAGGACCCACCTCAGCATAACAATTTTACTGCTAAGTCTACAAAGGCATACATACTCTACCCCCATCTAGTTCTAAACCTGTTACCTTAATAAACGATATAAATATTGATAATCGAAATTCTGAAAACAATAAAAAGTTAATGATCTAAATATATGAATATAAGTAATAATAGTAATACAGGTTATATGTTCAAAATCAAAGGGGGTGGATTATGAGTATGTATACCATTGTATCTTTTAGTAATCAAATTGTTAAGTAGAGGTGGGTTCCTTGTTCCATAAAATATGGGTCTCATTTATCAATTTGGTGTCTCACTTAGCCATGAGCTTAAAAGTGAAATATTATGATTATTATTTATGTTTTTAGAAACTATGTTGAAAATTTAAATATTATTATAAGTAATAAAAATTTTAAGATCCCTAAGGGTATCTTTCTCACAAATCATGTAAAAATGTTATATATTAGCTCCTTCATTCCATCCCCAATTTAACTCAAGTACACATTAAGGGTGTTGGCCCTCAATTTTGGTCATTTTTGCCTATCATAAATCCCCCTACTTACCACCATATTCCATCTTATATCATCCATATATGCCACATTTTAGCCTTATTATGCATATTCAGGTAATTAAATTAAGATTTTCAATTTTTAATTTTTTTCGTAAAAATTGGGTTTTAAGAGTATTTTTGGACTACACTAAAAATTCTCCTAATAGCTTCATTGAATTCATATGTGCAGGACACCTGGGCAAGAGCTAAGCATATATTTGGAAAGCTTGGGAACCAAATATGGAAAAATACCTATTGTTTTGGTCAAACTGAGCTAAAACAAGCCTAGTCAACATTGTCCAAACTTGACCTATCATTCAGAAATCCCTAGGAAAAAGGGCAGAATTAGTATTTTGTGGGATTTTTCCTGATTTTGTGAACCAAAATGGACGAGTTCAACCTACATGGATGTGATTAGATGGATAGGATTGTTAGATACATTATAGCTAATTTTTTTTATTATTTTTCTATTTAAACGAAGTTTATGGATCATTCAAGCATGTAGAATTTATGTAATTTTGTATTGATACTTTTGAAGAATTTGCGATAATTTGAAGAACCAGTTATACTGTTCTATTTTTTTTCATGTTGTGGATTATTGATTGATTCTTTTGTAGCTTGGAATTTCTTCAAGTGTGCAAGGAAAGGGTGGAGGGCCCGCACACCAAGCTAAGTACACTTTGGTTAAATTAGCATAGTTTTAATGCAATAGTTCTCGCTTTAGATTTATGATTCAATCATTTTAATGTCTAATGATTTATTATGTTTGCTAAATTACTATTTTTTAAATCTAATTTGCAAACGAAAGGACTAACAAAAATTTAAGTTAAATTCTCTTTCTATCAAATCATGAATAACAACTAAAATTCATCCTCTTTAGTTTCCTTTCTTGAATTATTTCTTGAATTTCCATTTTTAATGCAATGGTAATACTGTTGGAATAGAATTGTAAATAAGGACAACCAAAACCTCCTAAGTTAGGAGCCTCTTCTCTTAATTTCTACACATCATAAACTATTTCTCTTGATTTTCTCTTCTTGAAGATAGTATTGTGGGAAAGGACAACCAAGTTCTCCTAAGTTAGAAGCCTCTTCCTTCACTTACTACATATTGAATCATAAACTTTTTAGTTAGATTTTTTATTTGTAATATGCATTTCCATTAATCTTAGTGTTACATGTTATTTTGTCATCATGACATTTGACTATCCATATAGGTCCATCACTACCTATATCATACTCCCTTAGAAGTCAAAAACCCTATTGTTCCTAAACCAAGTCTTGGAATTGGAGAAAATATCATTAATACCCTTAAAATTCTAACTCCACACTTTTCCTAGCTCTTTCCTGTGGATCCACAGATATTTGTTCTATAACCAGCAGCAAATCCCGCATGTTCTGCTTATAAAACGTGCGGACCCCCGTAAACAGTCAAATAAAGGAAAAATTATGTTCTAGAAGCCCAACTGGTCGAATATTCTCCCAACTAGAAGCTTCTAGAAGCACGATTAGTTCGAGCTTTATCCCTCCACTCATGGAGCTTATCCCTTGGTCTATGGAGCTCAAATCCCTTCATGAGAGGAATCCATCCCCCTCTTCATGGAACTGAAACTACCTCCATTTCCCTATAAATTGAGCTCATGTTTCAGTCTCAAGCGTAGACATACATATTGATTGCTGAAGAAATTCTCAAGAGAGCATGCTCTCTATACTAGTCATTATTGGTATGAGAATGATCACACACTCATGTCCATAACTTCATGCTAGTTCAGAGAGAAGAAGGATTGTCAATATGAAGGAGGAACGATGTTGTGTAACCAGCTCCAAAAATAGAAGAAAAGAGATATCAACGCCTTAGAAATAAGCCACTTCGAGGGGGGCAACCTCCAATACATTACATGAATGAACAATTCTTGGATGATACAATTTACAAAACCTCCTTTCTATATATAGGAGTCCATGTGGCCATAATGTAATCCTAGTGGGCCACAATGTGATCCTAGCCGACCTAACAATAATAATTTAAGGGCACAATAATAACAAAATGGGGGTTACAAGGGTACAATAATAACAATAAGGGGGTTACACTAACAACAATAAGGGACTATACTAGTAATATAGGGACCTAACATGCCCTCTCCTTCAAAAAAGTGTTGTCCTCAATGCTTGAGTAGCTCTGGGTGATTCTGTATAAAATTCTCATCCTCCCATGTAGAATCTTCAGTGGGTAAGTTCTTCCACTTGATGAGATACTCTGAAATTGATCGATTTCGTAGCCGTCGAGTTCTTGTTTCCGTGACTGCTTCAGGTTCCAATATGATTTTTCCTTCCTCATCAAGTTCTGGCAATATTGTTTGAACTGGAAGATTTTCACCTATAACCTTCTTTAAGCATGAAACATGGAAAACCGGATGCACTCGCGAAGAAGCAGGAAGCTCCAATTTGTATGCCATAGTACCAATATTTTGCAACACCTTGTAAGGACCATAGTACTTTGGTGATAATTTATTATCCTTCTTAGCTTGCTCGAGGGACATTTGTTTGTATGGTTGTAGCCATAAAAATACCCAATCTCCTACATCAAAACTTCTCTCACTGCGATGTTGATCTGCCTGTTGTTTCATTCGATTTTTTGCCAAATTTAGGTTATCCTTTAAGAGTTGGAGAACTTCTTGCTGATGCTCGATGTGATCTTACACTGCTTGAACCTTCAAATTTTCCCTTAAAGATGATGTGATAGATGGTGGATGATATCCATAAAGTGCCATAAATGGGGTCATCTTTGTTGCAGTATGGAAGGAAGTGTTATACCACCATTCAACGAGAGGTAACCACATGACCCATTATGCTTGTTTATCAGATACAAAACAACGAAGATATCCTTCCAAACATTTATTTACTATCTCAGCTTGACCATCATATTGAGGATGATAAGATGAGCTATGAGCTAATTGAGTACGCAAACAAGAAAATAACTCTGTCCAAAAATTTCCAGTAAAAATGGGATCTCTGTCACTCACAATAACCCTTGGGCTTCCATGTAGCTTTTGAATTCTGTCCATAAATGTAGTAGCAACTGTACTTGCTTTAAATGTATGAGATAATGCGCAAAAGTGTGCATACTTGGTAAGTCTATCAACTACCACCATGATGACACTCTTTCCTTTGGGCTTAGGTAAACCTGTGATAAAATCCATTGAAATCTCCTCCCAACGTTGACTTGGAATGGATAAAGGTTGTAGAAGTACCAGGGTCTTAATTGTCTCAACTTTATTCTGCTGGAAAACCAAACATTCCACCACAAAATTTTGAATATCAGATTTAAGGCCATCCCAAAAAAATTATTTCTTCACCCTGTGGTAAGTTTTTAAAAATCCTGAGTGTCCTCCTAAAGGATAAGTGTGCAATTCCAGAAGAATATTTTTTTTTAGTTGGGAATTCTTACAAAGATATAAGCGATCTTTGTACCATAAGGAATCATTTTTCCAACTAAATGTATCAGATGTACTAGGATCTGGCTGCAACTTTTGAATGAGTGTCCATACATCTTTGTCCTTCTTCCATTCATCTCTTGCTTCGTTTATCCAATCTGGTTGGATAATAGAAATGGCACAAAGCAATGCTTCCACCTCTTCATTCTTTCTTGAGAGTGCATCTGCAACAACATTAAGCTTTCCTTTTTTGTAGATTATTTCAAAGTCATAACCCAACATCTTTGTGACCCATTTTTTTTGCTCTTCTGAAGATAGTCTTTGTTCCAAAAAGTGTTTAAGAATACCATGATCAGTTTTTACCTTGAAGTGTCTTCCCATTAGGTAAGTTCTCCATTTTTTTAGTGCATGTAGTGTTTCTAACATTTCCTTCTCATAAATAGGTTTCTGTAAATACTTTCCTTTGATTGGACGACTTTCAAAAGCAATGGGTCTTCCTTCCTACATTAAAATAGCACCAATTCCATTTCCTGAGGCATCACATTCCACAATAAAGGTTTTTGTGAAGTCTGGCGTAGCTAAGACCGGTGCTAGGCACATTGCCTCTTTAAGATGTTCAAAGGCCTTATTTGCTTCAGGAGTCCATGAAAATGCATCTTTCTTCAATAATGTTGTTAGAGGTGCTGCTATTCTCCCATAATTCTTAACAAACTTGCGATAATACCTCGTTAACCCGAGAAATCCTCGCAACTTCTTTATGGTAGTGGGGACTTTCCATTCCTTAATGGATTTAATTTTGTTAGGGTCTACTTTAACACCCTCGTGAGATACAATATGACCCAGATATTCCACCTCTTGTACTCCAAAGAAACATTTGGATATTTTTGCATATAATTTTTTCTCCTGCAATAGTTTGAGCACCCTGTCAACATGTTCAACATGATCCTTCCAAGACCTGTTGTAGATTAGTATATCATCAAAAAATACTAGCACAAATTTTCTAAGGAAGGGCTTGAAAATGGAATTCATCAACCCTTGAAATGTATAAGGTGCATTGGTAAGGCCAAAAGGCATGACCAAAAATTCATAATGACCCTCATGAGTTCGAAATGCTGTTTTTGGAATATCTTCAGTCTTCATTCTAATTTGATGATATCCCGAACAAAGATCCAACTTGGTAAAATAAATTGCTCCATGTAATTCATCCAATAATTCATCAATCACAGGAATGGGAAATTTATCTTTAATGGTGAGCTTATTGAGCTCCCTATAATCCGGACACATTCGCCATGATCCATCCTTCTTGTGTATCAATACTATAGGAGCAGAGAAAGAACTTCGACTAGGTTGAATTATACCCGCCTCTAACATTTCTGCAATCATACGTTCAATTTCGCTCTTTTGGAAGTAAGGATATCTATAAGGCCTGATGTTTGGAGGAACACTTCCTGGAATCAAATGAATAGCATGATCATGATCATTAATAGGTGGGAGTCCTTGGGAGTTTCAAACACCTTGGAATGATTGTCCAAGACTTGCTGGAGATCTGCAGAAATAGATGATTTTGATGTCGGAACTTCTAGTGATCATAATTGTGCAATTACGCCTCGTTGTTATTTCTTTAGAAGCTTTGTCATGACATTAGAGCTTATTATCCTTCCCGGCTTCCCTTCAATACCCCGTAATTCGACTTCCTTTCCTTCTGAAAAAAATTTCAAGAAAAGTTCTTGAAAATTAAAAGCTACCGTCCCCAAAGATTGCAACCATTGTACTCCTAGTACAACATCAGCACCTCCCATAGGAATGGAAAGCATTGGACTAGTCAATACATATTCCCCCATGGTTAGCTTGATATTATGGCATTTTCCAGAGAAATTTATAGTTCCTCCATTTGCCACCATCACTTGAAATTCTGGTGCTGGGTATAGGAAACAATTTAATTCCTTGGCTACCTTTGAATTGAATAAAATTATGGGTGCTACCTGAATCAATCAACACTATTACCTTTTTCTTCTTGATATGTCCTTCTATCTTGAGATTTTGAGGAGTGGTAATGCCTACCAGTGCATTACACGATATGGTCGGATTCATTTCTTCCTCTTCTAGGGCTAGTTCTTGGTGTATATCCTCTTATTTTTCATGTTCTTCTTCTTCTTTACAATCTATGTAAAATAATTTCTTCTCAGCACACTTATGACCTTTAGTGTATTTGCTATCACAACTATAGAAAAGCCCTTTTGCTCTTTTTTCTTCCAATTGTTGTGGTGTCAACCTTGTAGTTTGTGGAAATCTAGGCGTAGAAACACTTCCTTCTTTATAGAAGTGAGTGGTAGGCTTCCTTGTCGCCATAA